>JBBHAA010000562.1:1200000-1747500 GCA_037953035.1 Aquarana catesbeiana | reverse complement strand
ACCTCACTGTGCTTATGCATGTCATCCTGCTTTCACCAGTGATAGATTAACTGCACATGTCTGCCCATGCTATGAATGATACTTTTGTGAGCATTGACAAAAAAGAGCAGGTAGCAGGGAAGCACACAGGGGATGGGCAGGAGCACAAGGTGTTTGAATTCTCTGGAACATCCCCTTTCCCGAAAAAAAGCAAACACAATATAGAACAGTTTTTGATTAATTTAAGCTTACATAAATAAAATATAATTGAAATTGTCATTTTACACATCATAAATATAATATTTGAGAAACAAAATTTGACTCTTGGCAGTCACCGTGATCTACACAAGTTATTGGGATACCAGAAATTAATTACAGCCAGGTGTCAATAATATAAAACCTGAAAAATGAGGGGAACAAAATTTTGCAAACATTTGTAAACACCTATTACACAAGTTTCACATAGGACAAGAAAGAGTTAATAGTTTTTGTTCTTTCTATCAAAGACTACTTTTTGGAGATTACCTCTCATCTATCCTGTGTCCTTGTGATGCTTGTATAAGAAATGAGTGGTGCGGTAGTCACGGGGACAGGAAGGCACAGACAGCAATAAGAACAGTAATTCTAGACCGTCCTCCCTTTCCTCAAAGCCTTTTCTTGCTGTGTTTCCATTGGAGAGTTTGCCCCTACTTCCTGTCCTGACAGGAAGTGAGTTGAAATCTCCCAACAGGTATGCAGGCAGTAATATAAACCTGATGGAAGCTCTTGCCCCTCCACACTTAGACAATACATAGATGATGATACGACACGTAGACAATGTAGGACCAATGGACAGCCTATCATCTGTCAAATTGCACAAAAGGCTGGCAAATTCTGGAAGGCTGAAGGTTCAGCTCTTGACAGACAGTGGGGTGATGATTCCTGCGAAGCTCCACTCATTTAAATATATCCTATTATATGTTTTTATCATAGCAGGGAGGAACCTGTTCTGGGGACAGCTTTCTAAGAGGGGGATTCCCCTCACTATGGGAGGGACAGTCAATAGTAGTAGTAGTTAGTAGGAGTAGTTATGCTTCTGATAGCACAGTCAGCTACTTATTGACTGTTGTTTGGAACATTTCCTGCTATAGATTTGTTTGCCTGGGAGTTCTGTTCTGTGAGTCAACTAAATGCTTTGATACATTGTTCAAGGCTCGATGAAGGGGGATTTATTGGCCTCCAAAATGTGCCACTTTTAAAATGTGACACACTACAGTTTACTTTGTATATAATATGTTTCCGCTAAGTCAGTGTCTCAAAATAATATTGAAATCCAATATAAAATTCCCTCTAAATGAAAGGTACAAATATAAATTTACTGCCAGCACACAAGCCCTGATGAAGGGTGGGATTTTACCCCTGAAACACGTTGGTTCTTGTCCTGAAAAATAATATTCTTAAGGGGCTGAATCAAGCATTGTGGCTCCCATCCTTCTAATGCTCTAAAGAACCTTTGGGATACTGTAACAATGCTCATTGTAACAGAAATGTGCTGGTTTACTATTGCATTGTCATGATTAACCTTTCTGGCAAGAAGTTTCCTTTTTCTGCCACAAGATGGAGCTTTGTGAACTCTGATTAATCTTCAGTCAAGAGCATTGCATTTTGGGAGTTGTGGTCTCAGTCAGAAAGAATGTCATTACTAAACAGACACAAGAGACTTCGAATTCCAGCATGCCTGTGTAGAGGAGGGGTCATATAAATTAGAGAACCCGGGAAACTGGGAAAGAGACTGGTGTGTGAGGAAGAACAGGCCCTGTCTGGGAGAGAGACAAGGAGAAAGATATAGAGGAAGGACTGTTTTACAATAGAGACAGTGTCTGTCAGTTCCAGAGAACTGGCAAAGCTGCTGCCATCTGCCACGACAAGTCTGTGTCCATCTCACTGTGTGCGGGAGCCGGAGATCATCCTGAGGCCTATTACTGGAGCTGCTGGAGACCCAGAACTGCTGATTTCTGCTGTGACGCTGCTTAATCTATCTAAGACCCCTTTCACACCGGGGCATTTTTTAGGCGCTTTTGGCCTAAAAATAGTCAATGAAAAATGCCTCCCCTGCAGTCCCAGTGCGAAAGCCCTCGGGCTTTCACACTGGGGCGCTGCGCTGGCAGGAAGTAAAAAAAAGTCCTGCAAGCAGCATCTTTGGGGCGGTGGAGGAGCGGTTTATACACTGTTCCTCCACCGCTCCTGCCCATTTAAATGAATGGGCACCGCTGCCAAAGCACCTGCAAAGTGTTTCGGCAGCGGCACTACAGGGGCGCATTTAATCCTTTATTTGGCCACTAGCGGGTGTTAAAAGCGCCCCGCTAGCGGCCGAATAGCGCTGGTAAAGCGTCGCTAAAACTAGCGCCGCTTTACCGTCAACGCCCGCTCCAGTGTGAAAGCAGCCTTAAGGTTGTTGCAAAATGTTATGCAGCGTACACACGAGCGGACTTTTCGTCCGGACTGGTCCGACGGATCGAATCCGGTGGACAATCCTACGGTGTATGGGCTCATCGGACTTCCGACGGACCATTTCGGTTGAAAATTCGACGGACTTTAGATTTGAAACTTGTTTTAAATCTTCCTGCTGGAACTCGACCCAGTTCCTATAATGCCTGTTCGTCTGTATGCTGGTCCGACGGACCAAATACGATGCAAGGCCAGCTACAGCACCTGCCCGCGAGAATGTTTCCAGCGCGATCCTATTGCGCTGGTTCTCGTCGATGGGGTACTACATCTCGCTGCAATAGGAAAAACACATTTTCCTATTGCAGCGAGCATGAGAGGGAGGCGATGATGTCCCTTAGGTCTGGTATGGATTTTAAGGGGAACCCCCTACGCCGAAAAAACGGGGTCTGGATCCGGGAGCCCCCTTTAATAAGCGGGCCCCCAGATCCCAGCCCCCCCCACCCTTTGTGAATGAGTATGGGGTACATCGTACCCCTACCCATTCACCTAGGGAAAAAAGTGTCAATAAAAAACACACTACACAGGTTTTTAAAGTAATTTATTGGGCAGCACCGAGGGTCCTCTTACAACTTCGGGGGTCTTCTTCCGACTTCAGGGGTCTCCCTGGCCTCTTCTCCCAGTGCCCGGTTCTTCTGCCGGGCTCCTCCGCTATCTTCTGCTCTTTTGCCGTTTTCTTGCTAGCGGTGGCCCGGTCTTCTCCGTCGTCTTGTTCCCTCTTCTTTTCTTCCGATGTTGGCATGATGCTCTCTCTCGCTGTAATGCTGTGTTCAGGAGGGGGGGGGGGGCGCTCGCTCGTCCCCACCTCCTTTCCTGACTGGCTGGGCTGCATGCTCGGATAAGGGTCTGGTATGGATTTTGGGGGGACCCCCATGCCATTTTTTTGGCATAGGGGGTTCCCCTTAAAATCCATACCAGACCTAAGGGCCTGGTATGCTCTGCGATGGGGCCCACAAGGTTTCAATCTCGCCGATAAAAGCGGCTAGATTGATTTCCTTTTCTAGTCCCGTTGCACCCGAGTCACGTTCAAAATGAACGGACTTGTCCATGTGTGGGCAAGTCCGTTCATTTGGAAAGTCCGCCGTAACTCCGTTGAAAGTTCGTCAGGAAGACCGGCGGACCTAGTCTGCCGGAAAGTCCGGTCGTGTGTAGGCAAGTCCGTCCATTCAGAAAGTCCGTTGGAAGTCCGCCAGTAGTCCGTCGGGAAGACCATCGGACCTAGTCTGCTGGAAAGTCCGGTCGTGTGTACAGGGCATTAGGGGTACTGTGGTTTGGAAACTGCAGAAGTTCACCTGGAATCGTTCTCATCTTAACCACTTCAGCCCCGGAAGATTTGGCTGCTCAATGACCAGGCCGTTTTTTACAATTCGGCACTGCATAACTAACAATTGTGTGGTCGTGCAGCGATGTACCCAAACAAAATTGACGTCCTTTTTTCCCCACAAATAGAGCTTTCTTTTGGTGATATTTGATCATCTCTGCGTTTTTTATTTTTTGCGCTATAAACAAAAAAGGAGCAACACTTCTGAAAAAACACAATATTTTGTACTTTTTGCTATAATAAATATCCACAATTTTTTTTAAAAAAAGCTAATTTTTTCCTCAGTTTAGGATTTTTGGTAATAAAAATCTCATTAAGCGTATATTGATTGGTTTGCGTCTATAAAAAATAGGGGATAGATTTATGGCATTTTTATTAGCATTTTTTACTTTTTATTATTATTATATATTATATTTTTACTAGTAATGGCGGTGATCTTGCGATTTTTGGGACTGCGACATTATAGCAGACACATCGGACACTTTTGACACATTTTTGAAACCATTGACAATTATACAGCGATCAGTGCTATAATAATGCACTCATTACTGTGTAAATGTCACTGGCAGGAAAGGGGTTAACACTAGGGGGTGATCAAGAGGTTAACTGTGTTCCCTCGTGTGTGTTCTAACTGTCAGATCGTGGTTTCTAGCTATTAGGAACTCACGATCTGCCTCTCCTCTCCTCACAGAACAGGGATTTGTGTGTTTACACACACACGTCCCTGTTCTGCCTCTCGTGCCCTCGGCCGGCGGTCATCGTGACCGCCAGCCATGAGCATCGGCACCCCCGCTGTGCAGCAGGCACGCACGCGCCTGCTATCCCGCTTAAAGGAGCCGACTTACAGCTACGATGGTTTGCGGGATCGTACCAACCTGCCGCCGTATAATGACGGCGGCTGGTCGGCAAGTGGTTAAAGGGGGCCCATGTTCATCACCAAAGGAGACCTGGCTCGCTCATCGGGAAAGAAAAACTGTGTTTTTTCCTTTCGCGATGAGCAACAGGCATTGCTGACAGGTATCTGGTATGAATCATGAGAGGGAATGCCGCGCCAAATTTTAAATTAAAAACCGGCATAGGTTCCCCTCCAGGGGCATACCAGGCCCTTAGGTCTGGTATGGGTTTTAAGGGGAACCCCCTACGCCGAAAAAATGGCGTGGGGTCCCCCCAAAATCCATACCAGACCCTTATCTGAGCACGCAGCCCGGCCGGTCAGGAAAGGGGGTGGGGACGAGCGAGCACCCCCCCTCCTGAACCGTACCAGGCCGCATGCCCTCAACATGGGGGGTGGGCGCTTTGGGGCAGGGGGCTCCCCAACCCCAAAGCACCTTGTCCCCAAGTTGATGAGGACAAGGGCCTCTTCCCAACAACCCTGGCCGTTTTTTGTCAGGGTCTGTGGGCGGTGGACTTATCGGAATCCGGGAGCCCCCTTTAAAAGGAGGGCCCCCAGATCCCAGCCCCCCACCCTATGTGAATGAGTATGGGGTACACCGTACCTCAACCCATTCACCTGGGGGAAAAAGTGTCAATAAAAAAACACACTAGACAGGTTTTTAAAGTAATTTATTAGTCAGCTCCGGGGGTCTTCTTCCGACTTCGGGGGTCTTCTTCCCACTTCTCCGCTCTCTCCGGCCTCCTCCTCCTTAGAAGAGGAGGATTGGGGCTGCTCTGTGCAAAGCCCTTGCACAGAGCAGGTAAGTATAACAAGACAAATTTCGTCCGAGGAATAATCTGCCGATTTTTGGATCGTTAGTACGGTGCTTTTGACAGCCAATTTTGCTTTTTCATCAGACAAAGCTGGATGTGCAGAGTATAAAATTTTTGTCGGATGTTCGTTTCATTAGTACGATTTACGTATGAAAAAAAATCATAAGAGCAAGACTACGCAAGCTCAGAAATGAAAGAATACATACAAAACAATTCAACATATTACATCACCTCTGAAGTTGTATTCTGTCGTACAAAATGTTTGTATTGTGAGTAACCTCTTCACTTTCGACAGGAGACTAGCATGCAAAAAACAGACGTTCGGTTGTCCGAAAATCTGATTGTGTGTACAAGGCTTTAAAGTTAGATCTGACTGATCTGTTTTTATCTACTCTGGGATCCAGCACTTCACCAACACATACCTGCATGATGTTTTTGTACAACCACACTACATGATTATTATATGGTATAATATAGAGGAACTGCTCACCTTCCACAAGTATGGGTCCTGTTCTTCTCTCTATCGGACGAGCTGAGTCTGGAAGGTCCAATCTCAAGATGAAGTCTGATCCCTCATCAGACTTCTCCACGGGTAGTAAAGCCAGGTAAGTTATGTAGGTGTTCGGGTCATCAGATGCTTTATCTTTTTCTATACTTTGGTGCTTCTTTCCATCATAATTTGCAGTAATTACATCACCAGTAGATTTTACTTTTACATACCATGAAACTTTGTGCTCACCAGGAATATAATTACAAAGTGTACATGACAGGGTGGCTTTTTTTCCAGCTATTAGTTTTGGTACTTTTATCTCTCCAATCTCAGGCAGCTGTCCTGTAGAAATCCAGACAGAGTGTCAATGTATGGAACAGATTAAATTGTAAATGCATTAAACAATTGTAGATGCTGTATAGAAATGTAATTTGTACCGTATTGCAGATTACCAATCATTAGATGTGGTGGCTGCTTTAGTAGCCAGTAACACACCTCCTGTATTATGCCCCGTACACACGGTCGGATTTTCCGATGGAAAATGTCCGATCGGAGCGTGTTGTCAGAAATTCCGACCGTGTGTGGGCTCCATCGGACATTTTCCATCGGATTTTCCGACACACAAAGTTGGAGAGCAGGAGATAAAATTTTCCGACAACAAAATCCGTTGTCGGAAATTCCAATCGTGTGTACACAAATCCGACGGACAAAGTGCCACGCATGCTCAGAATAAATAAAGAGATGAAAGCTATTGGCCACTGTCCCGTTTATAGTCCCGACGTACATGTTTTACGTGACCGCGTTTAGAACGATTGGATTTTCTGACAACTTTGTGTGACCGTGTGTATGCAAGACAAGTTTGAGCCAACATCCGTCGGAAAAAATCCTAGGATTTTGTTGTCGGAATGTCTGAACAAAGTCCGACCGTGTGTACGCCCTATTAGAGTGTTCCCCACTCTGGATGAAGGAGCACAGGGGGGCAACTTTGGACAGCAGCATTGTAAGTCTGGGGGTGGAGTGTCAGATGTACTAGCAGATTTAGATGCAATAACAAATTGGAGCCAAGCTCCAACTTACACTGCAGTTAAAGTGGATGTAAAACCTCTCATATACCCAGTGAAGTGAACAGCCTCAGATGATACACAGAGATGAAACAAATCTCCCTACAAAAGTTTTACATCTATATCTGCTGTCTTTCCCTTTCTACACTCTTTGGAAAGTGCAGATTGTGTTACAAATCTTGTTTCTTCATTCAGCAGTGGGAGGGGAGTCTGTGTGAGAGCTGATTGGAGGAAAGGCACCCCCCCCACACACACTCCACATAGGCAGAGGAAGGAAGGAACATGCAGAGCTGTATTCTAAATCAGTGCTTCTCAACCTTTTTCCAGATGGGGCCCCCTTGAAAAGTATTTTCAGTCCTGAAGCAACCCTGTCCAAGGCTTCACGTTACTGTGTGTCGGGGAACACGTGCAAAACCACACTCGTTCCTAAAACACAGACAAATGCTCTGCTCTTTAGGGGTGCCATTAATTTCCTAACGGTTCCCCACACATTGGCAAACATGGGGTGCTTTTGGTGTGGCACAATTTTTACAAAAAGGTCGGGGACTTCTTTCCCTGCATTTCTGCGGGTAGGGAAGCCTATTGAAATGAATGGGCTGCCCTACACGCAGCACGCAGCCACACAGATGTGAGTCAAGGGCTTGTTCACATGTCAGGTTGGAGGGGTGGTAAAACCACATGGTTGAGCTGTTTTTACCACCCCCAACTTCTCCCTCTTTAACTGTAGAGGCAGCAGCTGAAGGTGTACACATGCTGTGGCTGCAGCTGGAGGTATACCCAGGGTGAATAGGGCTGCACTGCAACTACCCTGCAACTATGTGCATTGCGCGGTTGCGGTGTAGTGATGCTGCATTTACGGGCTTAACCACTTGCCGACTGCCTAACGCAGATATACTGCAGGAGAATGGCATGGGCAAGCAAAATCACATATGGGATACGTGACTTGCCTCCCCCGGTGCCCAAGGCGGTCGGCTTCATTCCAGGAGTGATCCGTGCTGAGGGGGAGGCCATTGATTCATGGCCACCCCCTCGTGATCACTCCCGGCGAATGAGAATCTTCCTCTGCTGCTGTAATGTAAACAGCGGCAGAGGAAGTGATGTCACCTCTCCTCGTGTCGGTCTTTTCCTTCCGGCGCCGAGGATAAAAGACATCAAGTAAGTGCACCAACACTACACGTACAGTAGAACACGCAGGAACACAAATCACCCCCAATCACCCCCCTGAATACCCTGTCACAGTGACACCAATAGCAGTTTGTTTTTTTGTTTTTTACTGATTATTGCACTGGTGTGATTTGTGACTGTTATAAGTGGTAGGGCAGTTAGTGGTAGGCCCCTTTAGGTCTCGGGTACCCCCCTAACCCCCCCTAATAAAGGTTTAACCCATTGATCACCCCCCGTTGCCAGTGTCACTAAGCGATCATTTTTCTGATCGCTGTATTAGTGTCACAGGTGACGCTAGTTAGACAGGTAAGTATTTAGGTTCATCGTCAGCTTTTTATAGTGTCAGGGACCCCCATATACTACCTAATAAAGGTTTTAACCCCCTGATTGCCCCTTAGTTAACCCTTTCACCAGTGATCACCGTATAACTGTTACGGGTGATGCTGGTTAGTTAGTTTATTTTTTATAGTGTCAGAGCACCCGCCATTTATTACCAAATAAAGGTTTAACCCCCTGATCGCTCGGCGGGTGATATAAGTTAGGTTTTAGGGTCAGATAGGGTCTGCGTCACCCCAGGCAGCGTCAGGTTAACGCCAGTACCGCTAACACCCACGCACACAGCATACACCTTCTTTAGTGGTATAGTGTCTGTATTGATTAATATCTGATCTGATCAGATCTATACTAGCGTCCCCAGCAGTTTAGGGTTCCCAAAAACGCAGTGTTAGCGGGATCAGCCCAGATACCTGCTAGCACCTGTGTTTTGCCCCTCCCCCACCCAAGCCCACCCAAGTGCAGTATCGATCGATCACTGTCACTTACAAAACACTAAACACACATAACTGCAGCATTCGCAGAGTCAGGCCTGATCCCTGCGATCGCTAACTGTTTTTTTGGTAGCGTTTTGATACAGTCGCTAACAGTCAGGAGCTTTTCTACATGTGAGTCTCACTAGTATACCACTAAATGTAGAGCCCAAAATGGCAAATCGAAGGTACACTAGTGAAGAGGCCTACACGTTTCTGAGCATGACAGATAGTAAAGAGGAAGTCACTCATCTGTCAGATTCAGGCTCAGAATACGATCCTGTAGACAGCAGCGGCTCCATGACGGATAGCTCTGATGACAGAGTTGTGGTCCCTGCCAAGGTCAGGCGTACCCAACCCTGATCTTCTTCTGCTGTTGTTGAGGTGCAAGAACCGCAGGTCCCTCATATGGAGCAGAGCAGTACTAGCGCCGCTATTCCTTCTAGTGAACTGGCAAGCACCAGTGGCCTAGTACACCCTGGTTGTAGTCAATCCAGCACTGCAGTATCACGTGGTGACGTGGCGAGTCTAGGGTTACCACCTCATCCCTTTAAACCCGAACACATAGGAATTACACAGGTTCTGAGGCTAATTTAATGCAGATAAGGCAAGGCAGCAAGTGGGTTAAATTAACACCTTAATTAGCCACAGAACTTGTGTAATTAATATGTGTTCGGTTTTAAAGGGATGAGGTGGCAACCCTAGGCGAGTCCCATAAGTGCAGTTCAAGCTGGTGGGGTGGCAAGCACAAGTAGTGTCCCGCTGCCACCAAGAAGGAGACAAACACAGGCCCATCGTGCCCCTAGTGCCCTTCCTGCTGCATTCGCCAATCCTAATTGGGAACTCGTACTTCCCCCATTCACTGGTCAACCTGGCATTCAGGTGGAAACAGTTGATTTTACGTCACTTGATTTTTATAAGCTGTTTTTCACCGAAGATCTCTATAGATCTATTGTGGACCAAAGCAATTTGTACGCTGGTCAACACATCGCCACTATTCCCCAGTCCTCTCTTGCCAGAGATTGGAGACCAATTACGGTTTCCGAATTTAAGCTCTTTCTGGGCCTTTCCCTTAACATGGGCATAACTAAAAAGAGTGAGTTGCGGTCATATTGCTCCACTGACACAAATTCACCATATGCCCTTGTTCTCTGCCTCCATGACCAGGGCACTATACGAGCAGAACTCTGTCGTCCTCGTGGAGACCCTGGATACGATCGGCTCTACAAAATTCGGCCCGTCGTAAACCACTTCAACCAATGTTTTGCAGACTTGTTTACTCCCCATCAAGTTGTCTGCATTAATGAGTCCCTGATTACGTTTTCTGGCCTCTTGTCATTCAAACAGTACCTTCCCAGCAAGCGTGCCAGATACAGGGTCAAGATGTATAAGCTCTGTGACAGGGCCACAGGCTATACATGTAGTTTTATGGTTTACGAGGGCAAAGATAGTCACGTAGAGCCGACAAACTGCCCTGACTACATAGGAAGCACTGGCAAGATAGTGTGGGACTTGGTGTCACCCTTATTCGGAAAGGGGTACCACTTATATGTGGACAATTATTACACGAGCGTGCTACTTTTTAGTCACCTTTTTGATCATCAGATTGGAGCATGTGGCACCGTGTGACCTAATCGCCGGGGCCTTCCCCAGCAGCTTGTAGACTCCCGTCTTAGGCTGGGGAAGAGAGCCAGCTGGAAGTGTAATAACTTGTTTGCTATGAAGTGGAGGGATAATAAGAATGTTTTCGTTCTTACCCCCCTTCATGCAGACACGACGGTCCAAATTACTACGGCGACTGGTGTTGTGGAGAAACCCCTCTGTGTCCACGAATATAACCAAAATATGGGAGGGGTGGACCTCAATGACCAGTTGTTGGCGCCGTACCTAGTTGTCCGTAAGGCCAGACGCTGGTACAAAAAAGTGTCTGTTTATTTATTTCAATTGGCTTTGCTGAACGCTCATGTGCTATACAGTGCTTCAGGACGGACTGAATCCTTCCTTAAACTCTAGGAACAGATTGTCAGAGCCCTTCTGTTTCCACCTCACCATCTCACCATCCCCAACCAAATGCAGTAACCCGGCTGCATGAGAGGCATTTTCTTTATGTCCTCCTGAGTACCCCTACCCAATGAACCCCCAAAAAAAGATGTGTCTGCAGTAGCGCGGATATAGGCGTGACACTCGCTATTATTGCCCCTCCTGTCCTGACAAACCTGGTCTTTACATTGGTGAATGTTTTGAACGCTACCATACACTAGTTGAGTATTAGCGTAGGGTACAGCATTGCACAGACTAGGCACACTTTCACAGGGTCTTCCAAGATGCCAATGCATTTTGAGAGACCCGAACCTGGAACCGGTTACAGTTACAAAAGTTACAGTTACAAAAAAAGTGTAAAAAAAAAAAAAAAAAAGCAAAAAAAAATATAAAAAAAAAAAAAAAAAAAATAGTTGTCGTTTTATTGTTCTCTCTCTATTATCTCTATTGTTCTGCTCTTTTTTACTGTACTCTATTCTGCATTGTTTTATTGTTATTATGTTTTATCATGTTTGCTTTTCAGGTATGCAATTTTGTATACTTTAGTGTTTACTGTGTTTTATTGTTAACCATTTTTTTGTTTTGAGGTACGCCATTTAGCTGCAGTGCGGATTTATTTATCTGGACAGCAACAGCGTTTGCTCCCACGATACATAAAGCCGTGACTCCAGCGCTGTCGGAGGTGATTTCACCACCACAGTTAAAAAAAAAAGACCATATCTACCGAAGCATTGGGGCAGCAGGGGCAGAGGAGCGATTTGCTCCTACTTTTTGTGGGTGGATGCCCCCATGCTTCGGCATATATAAATGGTGCATCTATGCCCATCATTAGAAGTGGGTGGATGAAGGGAGGTATTCTAATGGTGGGCATACCCACCGATCAATCTCTTTTTTTCGTTCAGCCCACAGGCTGCATGAAAAAAAAGATTACAATATATGCCCAACAAGGACCAGCAACGTACTGTTATGTTGCTGAACTTTGAGAGGTTATACCAGAATGATGCAGGTTTAGGTATCATCTTGGTATAATTCTTTTCAGCCAGCGGTCAGCTTTCATGTAAAAGCAATCCTAGGGGCTAATTAGTGCTTTTACAAGCAGTGGGAAAGAATGTCCCCCCTCCTACCGTCTTCCATGTTTTTCTCTGGCTCTCCTGTCCCAACAGGGAACCTGAGAATGCAGCCGGTGATTCGGCCAGCTGACCATAGAGCTGATCAGGGACCAGAATGGCTCCAATCAACTCTATGGCCTAAGAAACCAGAAGCTACGAGCATTTCATGACTTAGATTTTGCCGGATGTAAACAGCGCCATTGGGAAATTGGGAAAGCATTTTATCACACCGATCTTGGTGTGGTTCGATTCTTTGAGGGCAGAGGAGAGATCTAGGGTCTAAAGACCCCAATTTTTTCAAAAAAGAGTACCTGTCACTACCTATTGCTATCACGGGGGATATTTACATTCCCTGACATAACAATAAAAATTATTAAAAAAAAAATAATGGAACAGTTTGAAAATAAGATAAAAAAGCAAAAAAAAAAATAAAGGAAAAAAAAAAGCACCCCTGTCCCCCCCTGCTCTCGCGCAAAGGCGAACGCAAGCGTCAGTCTATCGTCAAATGTAAACAGCAATTGCACCATGCATGTGAGGTATCACCGCAGAGGTCAGATTGAGGGCAGTCATTTTAGCAGTAGACCTCCTCTGTAAATCTAAAGTGGTAACCTGTAAAGGCTTTTAAAAGCTTTTAAAAATGGACGTAGTTTGTCGCCACTGTACGTTTGTGCGCAATTTTAAAGCATGTCGTGTTTGTTATCCATGTACTCGGCCTAAGATCATCTTTTTTATTTCATCAAACATTTGGGCAATATAGTGTGTTTTAGTGCATTAAAATTAAAAAAAGTGTGTTTTTTCCCTAAAAAAAGCGTTTGAAAAATCGCTGCCCAAATACTGTGTGAAAAAAAAAATGAAACACCCACCATTTTAATCTGTAGGGCCTTTGCTTTAAAATATATATATACTGTTTGGGGGTTCAAAGTAATTTTCTTGCAAAAAAATTTTTTTTTTTCATGTAAACAAAAAGTGTCAGAAAGGGCTTTGTCTTCAAGTGGTTAGAAGAGTGGGTGATGTGTGACATAAGCTTCTAGATGTTGTGCATAAAATGCCAGGACAGTTCAAAACCCCCCAAATGATCCCATTTTGGAAAGTAGACACCCCAAGCTATTTGCTGAGAGGCATGTCAAGTCCATGGAATATTTTATATTGTGACACAAGTTGTGGGAAAAAGTCAAATTTTTGCACAAAGTTGTCACTAAATGATCTATTGCTCAAACATGCCATGGGCATATGTGAAATTATACCCCAAAATACATTCTGTTGCTTCTCCTGAGTACGGGGATATCACTTTTGTGAGACTTTTTGGGAGCCTAGTCGCGTACGGGGACCCGAAAACCAAACACCGCCTTTAGGATTTCTAAGGGTGTAAATTTTTTATTTCACTCCTCAGTGCCTATCACAGTTTCGGAGGCCATGGAATGCCCAGATGGCACATACCCCCCAAATGACCCCATTTTGGAAAGTAGACACCCCAAGCTATTTGCTGAGAGGTATGGTGAGTATTTTGCAGACCTCACTTTTTGTCACAAAGTTTTGAAAATTGAAAAAAGAAAAAAAAATACATTTTTCTTTTCATTCTTCATTTTCAAAAACAAATGAGAGCTGCAAAATACTCACCATGACTCTCAGCAAATAGATTGGGGTGTCTACTTTCCAAAATGGGGTAATATGGGGGGGGAGGGTTGTGCCATCTGGGCATTTTATGGCCTTCAAAACTGTGATAGGTAGTGAGGAGTGAAATCAAAAATTTAGGCCCTTAGAAATCCTTAAGACGGTGATTGGTTTTCGGGGACCCGTATGCAGCTAGGCTCCCAAAAAGTCCCACACATGTGGTATCCTCATACTCAGGAGAATCAGCAGAATGTATTTTGGGGTGCAATTCCACATATGCCCATGGCCTGTGTGAGCAATATATCATTTAGTGACAACTTTGTGCAAAAAAAAAAAAAAGTTTGTCATTTTCCTGCAACTTATGGCAAAATATAAAATATTCCATGGACTCGACATGCCTCTCAGCAAATAGTTTGGGGTGTCTACTTTCCAAAATGTGGTGATTTGGGCAGGTTTTGTGCCATCTGGGCATTTTATGGCTTTCAAAACTGTAATAGGCAGTGAAGAGTGAAATCAAAAATTTACGCCCTTAGAAATCCTGAAGGAGGTGCTTGGATTTCGGGGCCCCGTACGCCGCTAGGCTCCCAAAAAGTCCCACACATGTGGTATCTCTGTACTGAGGAGAAGCAGCAGAATGTATTTTGGGGTGTAATTCCACATATGCCCATGGCCTGTGTGAGCAATATATCATTTAGTGACAACTTTGTGCAAAAAAAAAAAAGTTTGCCATTTTCCCGCAACTTGTGGCAAAATATAAAATATTCCAGGGACTCACCATGCCTCTCAGCAAATAGCTTGGGGTGTCTACTTTACAAAATGGGGTCATTTGGGGGGGGGGGGGTTGTGCCATCTGGGCATTTTATGGGCTTCAAAACTGTGATAGGTAGTGATGAGTGAAAATAAAAATTTACGCCCTTAGAAATTCTGAAGGCTGGGCTTGGTTTTCAGGGCCCCATACGCGGCTAGGCTACCAAAAAGTCCCACACATGTGGTATCCCTGTACTCAGGAGAATCAGCAGAATGGCCTGTGTGAGCAATATATCATTTAGTGACAACTTTTTGTAAAAGTTGTTTTTTTTTGTCATTATTCAATCACTTGGGACAAAAAAATTAAATATTCAATGGGCTCAACATGCCTCTCAGCAATTTCCTTGGGGTGTCTACTTTCCAAAATGGGGTCTTTTGCTGGGTTTTGTACTGCCCTGCCATTTTAGCACCTCAAGAAATGAGATAGGCAGTCATAAACTAAAAGCTGTGTAAATTCCAGAAAATGTACCCTAGTTTGTAGACGCTATAACTTTTGCGCAAACCAATAAATATACACTTAATGACAAAAAGAAAATATAATTTTTTTTTCAAAATTTTCGGTCTCTCCCGTTTATAGCGCAAAACAATAAAAACTGCAGAAGTGATCAAATACCATAAAAAAGCTCTATTTGTGAGAAAAAAGGACGCAAATTTTGTTTGTGTACAGCATTGCATGACGGCGCAATTAGCAGTTAAAGCGACACAGTGCCAAATTGTAAAAAGTGCTCTGGTCAGGAAAGGGGTAAAACCTTCCGGGGCTGAAGTGGTTAAAACAGGTGAGAAAGCAACATATTGCCTTTTTACCGCCTGTCAAATGCCTCTGAAAAGCGATCTGTGCATGGATTGCTTTTCAGAGGAGCAGCAGTCCTTGCTGCTATTACAAACCAGCCCTACCAAAGCAGTTCTGATAGTAAAGGAATAGGGGGGGATTAAAAGTAACAAACACACACACACAAACACGTGTACCTGCACATACAGACACATGTACACACACACTCACATGTACACACACACTCACATGTACACACACACACAAACATGTATAAAGCCCTTTTAAAACAAATCTAGAACAGTACCTTTCCAGTTTCCTCATTCAGACGGCTACTGCACTGTAGGGGGAAGCCAATAGAGTGCCAATAAAGTTTGTCAGGGGATTGGGAGATCTGGCTCATCTGATAGCCCTTCTCTCCTCTGATCCCATGGCACAGAGAAAGGCTGCTCTAAATAGGCAAGCGCTTTGCTTATATATCTCTAAGCTCCCTCCCCCGACATAAATTTTCAGCTGCTTTTATCTCGTGTCGGAGAACTTGTCAGAAGTTATCATGCTGATAAATGAGGAACGGAGCAGCAGAAAGACATGACACTTAGAGCTTTAGAGAGAGATAAGTAAACACTACAGATATATGTGCCCAGGTCAAATTTCATGAATCGGGATTACATCCAATTTAACCTCTTGACATCCACGCTATGGCCGAATGATGGCCACAGCGCGGACCTGAATTCCCGGGAGGCCGTCATATGACGGCCTCCCCTGTGCACGTGCTATGATCACCGAGTCACTGAGACTCGGGTGATCACCGATCTAAGTAAGGGGCCGGTCCCGGCCCCTTACCATGTGATCAGCTGTCAGCCAATGACAGCTGATCACATGATGTAAACAAAAGATCGGTAATCGTTTTTTTCTACTCACGCTGACAGCGTGAGTAGAAAAAAAAGCCGATCACCGGCTCGGATGTGAGGGACATCGGTCCTGAAGTGGAAGAGGCACTTCTGCCTCATCAGTGCCAAATAATAGTGCCACCTAACAGTGCCCACAGTGCCACATAACAGTTCCCACAGTGCCACCTAACAGTGCCCACAAGTGCCACCTATCAGTGCCCACAAGTGCCAGCTATCAATGCCCACCTGTAGTGCCAATCAGTGCCACCTAGCAGTGCTGCCCATTACTGCCACCGATCAGTGCCCGTCACTGCCACCCATCAGTGCCTATCACTGCCGCCTATCAGTGCCCATCACTGCCGCCTCATCAGCGTACATCAATGAAGGAGAAAAATGACCTGTTTTAAATTTTTTATAACCAAATATAAAAAAATACATTTTTATTTTTTTTTTTTATTTAGTTTTTTACATTTTTTTAACAAAAAGTAAAAACTGCAAAGGTGATCATACCACCAAAAGAAAGCTCTATTTGTGGTGAAAAAAAATGATAAAAATTTCATTTGGATACAGTGTTGTATGACCGCGCAATTGTCATTCAAAGTGTGTCAGTGCTGAAAGCTGAAAATTGGTCTGGATAGGAGGGGGGTTTAAGTGCCCTGTAAGCAAGCGGTTAAACAAGCAGTTTACAACAACAGTTTTTTTTTTCTTTTGGGATTAAGGTTTTACATGAATAAATAAAAGCTGATCATTGTAAGCACCACTGTCAGTGGTAGATGGTATATCTCAACACTCTATTTGCTACATTTTCAGAAAAACAACAGACTTATTGGCTGGATATTCAGGAGAAAATAAAGGAAAGAAAGCCTAAAAAGAAAACAAATGCAGCCATCACATCTAAGAATTGGTAAGCTGCAATATAATAAATGTTTGCTTTTGGGTTTAATACTGCTTTAATGGAAATTGAGCACAAAATGTGTTAATCTGAATAATAAGTGTCAAATAGTTGTCATTAAAATGTCCCACTCACAATATTATGTACAGTAACCGTGAATAATGTACAACTACACATTAGTATTTTGATATAATATGGCAGCACGTCTTACCTTCCACATGTATGGGCCCTGTACATTTCTCTGTCTTACGTTCTGAGTCTGGAAGGTCCACTCTGCAGAGGAATTCTGATCCATCATCTGATTTCTGTACAGGTAATAAATCCAATTCTGCTACATAATTGTCAGTATGTAATCCATTTTTTATTATGGTTGGAATCTTGGAAGCAGATTTTACTTCAATGAACTTCTCAGACGATTTCTCTTTTACATACCATATAACTCTGTGTGTTCCAACCATATAATTAGAGATTCTGCACTCCAATGTTGCCCTTTTCCCTTCAATCAGTTTTGGAACTTTTATATCTTCCATCTTTGGATCAGGCAGTCCTGTAGAAGTTCAGACAGTATGTCAGTGTATAGAAAAGAGTGAATGTTAAATATACTGTACAACAAGGATTTCTCAGGGTTTTCCCGCTTATATTGAAAGTCTATAGAAGGGAAAAGCTTTTTTTTTCCAGATATTTCGGGAGAATCAGAAAAATAAAATAATAATTAGGGCTGATTAGGATTAGTTACGGGTTAAATAGGAATACATTTTATATAAAATGAAAAACATTTACTTGTAAGATTTCTTTAAGTGATGTGATATACAGATCAAATTTGATTTACATATTAATGAAATAGCAAATAAAATCTGCAAGTGTCATTTTACATGAGAGCTGCTACCTATTGAATGTATGGCTGTTTAATACAAAGTAGAGCTGCACGATTCTGGCCAAAATGAGAATCACAATTTTTTTGCTTAGAATAAAAATCAGGAGTCTCGTGGCGTAACATCATCGTTCACATTATACCAAAAAAATTGGCCTAACTTTACGGTTTCGTTTTTTTTAATGCATTAAAGTATATTTTTTCCCCAAAAATTGTGTTTGATATATATATGTATGTTGAGGGGTTCTAAGTAATTTTCTAGCAAAAAATACTGATTGAACTTGTGAGCAACAAATGTCAGAAAAAGGCTTAAGTGGTTAGGCTGCCCTCATTTATAGACCGAAATTCATCCCTTTGATCTAAATTTAAAAAGAACCAAGTGTTACAATGTTTTCTCTTTATCTCTGACTACGTAATGTTGTGATAAACTTGGCAGGCTGCCTGTTTTTTTTTTTTTTTTTTTTTACAGCTGTCAACTGTAAGCAGAGAACTCTCTGCACTGAATCGGGAAAATGCTGCATTAAGATTGCCAGGGGGGTAGAATTATGATCTCAATTCTTTAACGATTAACTGTGCCAGTGATACCAGTGGAGAAAGTGGTGGTAGGTGGAGAAGAGGTGAACATAAGAGCCCTTGCATACTGGGGTGGGGGGCGGCGTCGGCGGTAAAACGCCGCTATTATTAGCGGCGTTTTACGTCGGTATGCGGCCGCTAGCGGGGCGGTTTTACTCCCCACTAGCGGCTGAGAAAGGGTTAAATACCACCGCAAAGCGCCTCTGCAGAGGCGCATTGCCGGCGGTATAGCCGTGCCGTCCCATTGATTTCAATGGGCAGGAGCGGTAAAGGAGCGGTATACACACCGCTCCTTCACCGCTCCGAAGATGCTGCTGGCAGGACTTTTTTTACCGTTCTGCCAGCGCATCGCTCCAGTGTGCAAGCCCTCGGGGCTTTCACACTGGGATGACAGCAGCGGCACTTTCGGGGCGGTTTGCAGGCGCTATTATTAGCGCAATAGCGCCTGCAAACCACCCCAGTGTGCAAGGGCTCTAAGAGATTCTTCCTAAAAAACATAGTTGAAGTCATCCTACTGACAGTAGATAATATGAGGTGGTATCAAAAAGTTTTGAGACTAGCCCTGTTTACAAGAAAGTACGTTAATTTTCTACATTTACACACTATCACCTTCAAAATAACCCGCATGCACAGCAATATAGCTCTATCAGCATTCCTGACACTTCTGGAATGTGTCCTGGAAGTCTTCTTTTCGAAGCGTGTCAAGCACCTTCTGTGATTTGCGCTGGTTCTCAGCAGTGGTGTCAAAACAATGACCTTTGAGCTGGATCTTCATCTTCGGGAAGAGGGCGAAGTCTGCAGGAGCCAAATCTGGCGAGTACGGTGGTTGCGGAAGTGAGATTATGTTGTTTCCGATGAGAAACGCACATTTGTTCTAACTTGCTGTCAATAATGAAATAGCAGAAGTGGTAACGCACGTAGTCAGAATAGCACCAGTTGCACATCTCCCGACATACACAGGATGCTCTCTCTTGGCACATTGACTTATGAAGGTTGGTGCTCCCTGTGGCTGTGCGCGCAGCCTCGTTCTGCCATCTGTTGGCGTGTTACAAGACTAGTCTCAAAACTTTTTGATACTACCTCATCTAAGGGTAAGAGATTCAGCCCCTTTCAAAAATCACTGGCCATCTAGTGCTGTCAAACCCATAATTGCCCACTTGGGGGTATAAGGGAGTAAGTTCAAGAGATGTGTGTGTGTGTGTGTACAGAACAATCTGTCACCAAATTCAAACTGCATTGCATTTAAGGCAATGACGTGAGCCAGAAAGACCTGAGTGGTGCAATTTCATTGGAGATATACTGTGTATCAGGGGTCTCCAAACTTACTAAACAAAGGGCTAGTTTACTGTCCTTTCAGACATTAGGAGGGCCAGACTGTGGCTAGTGGGAGTAGAAATCTCTCATCATTAGTGTCAGTGGGAGGAATAGTGTCCCATCATTGGTATCACTGGGAGGAATAGTGCCCCATCATTGTTGTCAGTGGGAGGAAGAGTGCCCCATCATTGGTAACAGTTGGAGGAATAGTTCCCCATCATTGGTAACAGTGGGAGGAATAGTGCTCCATCATTGGTATCAGTGAGAGGAATAGTGCTTCCTTATTGGTGTCTATGGGAGGAATAGTGCCCTCAACACTGGAATGAGTGGAAGGAATAGTGCTCCATCATTGGTATCAGTGAGAGGAATAGTGCTTCGTTATTGGTGTCTATGGGAGGAATAGTGCCCTCAACACTGGAATGAGTGGAAGGAATAGTGACCCATCATTGGTGTCAGTGGGAGGAATAGTGTCCCATCATTGGTATCACTGGGAGGAATAGTGCCCCATCATTGCTGTCAGTGGGAGGAATAGTGCCCCATCATTGGTAACAGTTGGAGGAATAGTTCCCCATCATTGGTAACAGTGGGAGGAATAGTGCCCCATCATTGGTAACAGTTGGAGGAATAGTTCCCCATCATTGGTAATAAGTTGGAGGAATAGTGCTCCATCATTGGTATCAGTGAGAGGAATAGTGCTTCGTTATTGGTGTCTATGGGAGGAATAGTGCCCTCAACACTGGAATGAGTGGAAGGAATAGTGCCCCATCATTGGTGTCAGTGGGAGGAACAGTGCCCCATTGTTGGTGCCAGAAGCACAATTCCTTGTTGATTGAGTCAGTGGATGGAATGGTGACCCAATGGCCAGATAAAGGCAAGCAAAGGACCACATCTGACCCCTATGCCATAGTTTGGAGACCTTTGCTGTATATGCTCAATGAATTAATCAAAAATGTGTTTCTCTGTATTGGGCTGAGGGTAGAGTTTATATATGTAGAGTGTTGCGTGTTAACAACAATAGGAAAGTGGTGTATTAATTTTAAGAATCTTGTGATATGTTTGGTATAGTCAGACGCATGCCGGAAAATTGTTAGTATTTGGCAGTTGCTTCAAATTTTGCATTGGGAGTAATCAATTATCTTGGAAGATAGCATGGACATTAGAGGGAATATTTGGGAATTTGTTATGAACTTCAGCACAGCCTGGTATAAAGTTGTAATTTCCAAACAAGGGTAGGAAAAAGAAAGCAGTGTGCGTAGGTGAGTTTGCTCATGTTGTTTATGCCAAAGGCTCCAAAGTGAATGAATGCAGGGATTGGGGACTGTTCCTTCAGGTAGAAGCTCTTTAGGCACGTGGTGTATGTGCCATGGGGTGTAGTGGTAGATACTGTATAAACAATGACCAATGTTAATATTTTTCTAGTAAGATTTAAATCCAATCTGTATGTATTCTGAGGAGAGAGGCATGATTATATTGTTATACATCTGGCAGATTTAAACTCATATTAGTGGGTGGTTGTTGGACTAATAAGCGACTGACCTTTGCACATATTTTCCTTCATATGAATTGTCTAAAAAACATGTTGATAGGTTCAGGTCAGATTGTTTAGGAGGAATGAGGAAGTTCTGGTTGAGGTAAAGGAGACAGGGAAAGGTCACCAGAAGCACCACTTTGGTGCCTAGATAGGATAATGTGAGACTTGACCACATGGTAAAGTCCTTCATTTGTTTGAGCGCTGGTGAAATATTAGTGGTATAGAGATAAGTCGGGTTTTTATGAAACAGGATGCCCAAATATCTACCATATTTATCAGCATATAACACGCACGGGCGTATAACACAGGAAAGAAACTTACATTTTAAATAAGGAACTTTGAAGCAAAATAAGGGTCAGTGCCCATCTGCAGCCTCACCATTGCCATCAATGCAGCCTGATCAGTGCCCACCTGCAGCCTCACAAGTGCCATCAATGCAGCATTATTAGTCCGCATGAATGCAGCCTCACCATTGCCATCAATGCAGCAGCCTCACCATTGCCATCAATGTAGCAGCCTCTCCATTGCCATCAATGCAGCAGCCTTGCCATTGCCATCTATTGACTTCCTATTACAGAGGCTGCCAAGTAAACAGGAGATTCTCACTGTATGTAATCTGACGGCACTCGTCCCGCCCCCCCCTGTCTCCGAGGCAGCTGAAATATACGCCAATAAATACAGTAATTCTATGTTTTGACCATTGAATGGGTTTGGGTTTTGGTATAAGTAACCCTCTGCTAATTTGCATTGCAGGGCACTTGCAGAGCAGCGCCATTCACTTGAATGGTTTGTGTTCCATAAGGGGTACAATTCATGTTGTGGCTGAGAAGCAAAGTATCGTGGCTGCAGCATGTCTACAACCCCAGGAAGTGCCTCTGCAGCCAAAGGGCGTGGAGGCACATAGGAGGTGCCCGAATGTCCCCTTCCAGGCATCATAATTTAACCACACCCACTTTTTGTAGGTCTCTGATCCCCCCCCCCACGCGGCCGCGATGATCGGATTCGCTTCAGAAACGATCAGTCCCCAGGGCTGGACCTGCTGATTGGTCCTGACGAATGAAATCCTTCCCTGCCTCTGTAAGTGTAAACACAGGCAGGGGAATTGATGTCATCTCCCCTCGTGGAACTCTTTTCCGTTCCAGAGAGAGCAGAGAAGACATCTCAGAGTAAATTGCACCAACACTACACTCACACAGTACACATAGGCACACTTGTCACCCCCCGATCGCCCCCTGATCACCCCCGCCCCAGTTAAGCCCTTCACCCCCTGTCACTGTGTCACCCAGTGCAGTGTTCATAATTTTTTTTTGATTCCTGTACTGGTGTCATTTGTGCCAAAAATCAGTGTTAGGGTACTTAGTGGTAGGCCCAGATAGGTCTAGGGACCCCCCTAAACCCCCCTAATAATGGTTTAACCCCTTGATCACCCCCTGTCACCAGTGATCACCGTATTAGTGTCACGGATGACACTGGTTAGCTAGTTATTTTTTTTATAGCGTCAGGGCACCCGCCGTATATTACCTAAATAAAGGTTTAACCCCCTAATTACCCGGCAGGTGATATCAGTTCAGTTAGATTTTAGTGTCAATTAGGGTCTGTGTTGTCCCAGGCAGCGTCAGATTAGTGCCAGTAGCGCTAACACCCAAGCACATACCATACACTTCCCTTAGTAGTATAGTGTCCGAACAGATCGGATCAGATATATACTAGCGTCCCCAGCAGTTTAGGGTTCCCAAAAACGCAGTGTTAGCGGGATCAGCCCAGATACCTGCTAGCAGCTGCATTTAGCCGCTCCGCCCAGCCCAGCCCACCCAAGTGCAGTATCAATCGATTACTGACACTTACAAAACACACATAACTGCAGTGTTGGCAGAGTCAGGCCTGATCCCTGTGAACGCTAACAGTTTTTTGGTAGCATTTGAAGCAGTCGCTGAAAGTCAGGTGCTTTTTTTTCCTTTGAGTCTCACTACTGTACCAGTAAATTTAGAGGCCAAAATGTCCAATGGAAGGTACATTAGTGAAGAGGCCTACATGTTTCTGAGCATGACAGATAGTGAAGAGGAAGTCACTCATCTGTCAGATTCAGGCTCAGAATATGAACCTGTAGACAGCAACAGCACCCTGACAGATAGCTCTGACAACGGAGTAGTGGTCCCTCCCAAGGTCCGACCCCGTTCTTCTGCTGTTGTTGAGGTGCAAGAACCACAGGGCTCTTGTATGGAGCAGAGAGCCAGTACTAGTGCCGCTCATCCTTCTGGTGAACTGGCAAGCACCAGCGGCCTAGTACATCCTGATCGTAGTCAAATTAGCACTGCAGTAACACTTGGTGACGTGGCGAGTACCATAAGTGCAGTTCAAGTTGGTGAGGTGGCTAGCACAACTAGTGTCCCGCAGCCACCAAGAAGAAGACAAACACAGGCCCGTCGAGCCCATAGTGCCCTTCCTGCTGCATTTGCCAATCCGAATTGGGAGCCCACCACTTATGCAGCACCCGTACTTCCTCCATTCACTGGCAAACCCGGAATTCAGGTGGAAACAGTTGATTTTACGTCACTTGATTTTGATTCGCTGTTTTTCACGGAAGAGTTCTATAGATCTATTGTGGACCAAAGCAATTTGTATGCTGGTCAATTCATTGCCACTTATCCCCAGTTGATCCTTGCCAGAGATTGGAGACCTATTACAGTCTCTGAATTTAAGACCTTCCTGGGCCTATCCCTCTTCATGGGCATTACTAAAAAAAAAGTTGCGGTCATATTGGTCCACTGACCCATTTCAACATATGCCCGTGTTCTCTGCCTCCATGACCAGGACACAATACGAGCAGATCTTGTGGTTCATGCATTTCAATGACAATGAACTCTGTCATCCTTGGGGTGACCCTGGATACGATCGGCTCCACAAAATTCGGCCCCTCGTAAACCACTTCAACCAACGTTTTGCAGCCTTGTTTACTCCCCACCAAGTTGTCTGCGTTGATGAGTCCCTGATTACGTTTACTGGCCGCTTGTCTATCAAACATCTAAAAATAATAATGCGCCAACCCAAAAGTGAAAAAAGCAGCCAACACGACAATCAGACAAATTGCTTCCAGAATGAGGAGGGGTTTTCTATAGGGGGGCTCCATCCATTAAAAGTCAGATTGCTCCCAACACCATTGACCCTCCCGTTACTCGATCTTTCTTTCATAATATGAAAGGGTTTTTCCCCTGTCGTCGTTGCAACGTGTTTACATAATGTCTGTGGACGTAGGAAAACTGAAACGTTTGTCTCTACCTCCACAGGAAGGGAATACCAGATCAAACATTTTCTGACGTGCGAAACTAGATATGTGGTCTATCTGATCACGTGTCCATGTGGAAAACAGTACGTGGGCCGCACTATACGCACATTCTCGGTAAGAGTAAATGAGCATATAGCTAACATAAAAAAGGGCCTTACAAACCACAGTGTCCCCAAACACTATCTGCGGTGCCATGACCAGAATCCAAAGGGAACTCAGTTCCAAGTTATAGATAAATTCATCCCACATTGGAGGGGTGAGTCCCTTAAGAGGGGCGTATCAAAATTAGAGACATTCTGGATACACCAAGTAAAATGTTATTCGCCATTTGGTCTCAATATTGATTGGGACATAAATGCATTTATTAATCAGTCTTAAAGTAGATCTACATTCTATCCTTGTTTGTTCAGTCGCACAGTACATATAAATACGATTACCAACTATTTGGTATAGTCGACCTAAAATGCATTTATTAACCAATCATTAAGTAGATGCATGCCTTATCCTTCCTTGCTCTGGGTTGGTTCTTCTATATAGTTTTAATTTTGATCTCAATCTTAAGGTTTTGAAGACCTTGGAGTTAATAGTGACCAATCTTTATTTCTGTTAGTTTTTAGGACTTTTTGTATAGGAGATCCTTTTTTGATTATATTTGGCACTATTTTTATCCTCATACATATGAGGGCTTCCCCTCTCATATATATGATAATGTTATGAGTGTGATTATTAGTGTTCATAATTTTGCTAATCTTATCATTATCTTTGTTGCTAACTTTGTCACATCATTATATTGGATAGTGATACAACGGACTTTATCATCAATTTTTTTGATTGTACGCTAATTACTTTTTGTCGTATCCTTTTTAGATCTATAACGTTTTTTAGGATGATGTGTATGTTCAGCAGTGTTTGCGCCATGTGTAATTTAAAATACTCATTGTCCCCATGGAGATTGTCCTTATGCTTTTATTCCGAGGGTTGGACCGCATTTGAGTTCCAAGTTCTCTGAGCTTTTTTCTACTTTTGTCAGCTGGCCTGACTGACGCGAGGCGTGGCCCGCTTATGCGTTCCACTGTCCCCGGGCTATTTTCCTATTTCCGGCAGTCGTGCGAGTGACGTCATACGTGGAGAACGCGAGCCCTGATAGGCTGCCGTCTCCCAGTTTTATCCGAGCGACGATTGGCCCTCCGGCCGCGACGGTCACTTGTGATCGGGATGAGCCCCGACTCCGAGGTTTGGTTGGTGGGGGGCGGTCATCTGACGTGGACGCGGGGCGGGCCCGACGGGACACTTCTTTTGGCAGCACCTCATTGGCCTAATCATTCCGAGGCCTGGTAGTTTATGCCCCATCTGTCCACCATGATTGGCTTATTACAACACTGACGGCATATTCCTGAGACCCGGAAGTGGCGCCTTACATGGCACAAACAGGTGTTGTTGGTTTTTTAATCATATTGAGATATATATATATATATATATATATACAGGCATTTTAGTGGCAGACAGTCATATACCCCAGTCGAAGTCCTCGCGGACGAAACGCGCCGGGTTTTGTTATGCCTGTCTTGCCACGATCAAATCAAGTCTTCATTTCTGTCTTTATGAGCCAGAGTGTGTTTTATTTGCAAAACCTTTTATTAAAGCTTTGGAAAGCTGATTCACACTATGGGGAAGTCCTCTTTTTAATTCTTATTTTTGAGGGCCAATACCTACCATATGAAGATTGATCATCGACGAGCGGTCTTAATCTATACCATGGAGGTCGGGAGCCAGTGAGATTGGAGGAGGTCGTCCGGTGAGTGCCACAGCCTTTCAGCCTTCCCAAGTGCTGTGGATACAGTGCTGCACCCACCATTTCCTGCTCTATCGTAAGCCTGTTTGACTCCCAAGCCTCTGGCTGGCGAGTCCACCACTGCTGGTAAGGGTATTTTTACCTGTCCCTATCTACATTACAAGTTTGATCACCATACCTCACAGAAGCCATTCCCGGATTCAGGGGTTCCACGCAATTAATCCCAGTTGTTGTCATTTTTGGTCAAGTCTTCAGATATTTGTTTTACTTACCTGTGATGGACTTTTATTTTATCTTCATTGTAATCTTTGTATGTACTTTCTATTTACAATTGTGGTGGCAACACTATTAATATATATAATTTTTCTTTTGTTTTGTTTTTGAGTTGCACATTTTTCTGCACCATTAGGTTTCCTGGTATAGGCAATCTATTATAGGAGGGGATTTATAGATCTCCCTATGAATGCAATATCAATTTGCTTGTATCATTTGGGGTTGTATATATTCGATCCTGAGTGCATATATTTTTGTGTTTTTTATACCAATAGACATCTCACAGATATAATCATAAAAGTGATTATCCCTCAGATACACATATTCTATTTATTTTGAAAGTTAAGATTATATACAGGAGAAGTCCTGTTTCACTTAACACTTTATTGTGCAAAACTGACCTCCAGATTGCCATTTTGGTGGGTCTTGCCCAATAATGAACAATACTTTTTTAGCGCCACACTTTACTCACATTATTCTATCAAACAGTGTCTTCCCAGCAAGCGTGCCAGATATGGGGTCAAGATGTATAAGCTCTGTCAGGATGGGTGTGTGCTGTTGCTGCTGAGGTGGGGTGGAGCACAATCGTGGGGCCAGCCTGACTGAGTGGATGAGGGAGACACCAGGCGGACAAGCTGCAGCAAGCAGCATGAGAGGCCGGGACATGTGGCAGAGGTGAAAGCTCACTGCACCCCCAGAACATCACCAGGACAGCGGGTGCTCAAATCAGCAGCCGGCTTGATGTTGGAGGAGGAGGGATGGCAGCCTTGAGCACAGGAGAGAACACGGAGCAACACACCTAGAGGACCCCCTTTTACACCCCCCTCCCCCTTGAGACTTGGATGGAATACACAGGGGGAGAGGTGAGCAGACAGTTAGGAGCTTTGTATATGATCAACCTATGCACTGCTAACTGAACATGAAACTTTGTTAAAAGAGTGAAATTTGCATTTGCATTTGAAAACCTAATTGATTGAGAAACCTGGCATGTGCATCCTCCTGTCTGCACCTGTGTGTGATCCTCTAATAGGGAATACATATAAGGGAGCAAATGGATAAATGGACTGTGTGCAGTAAGCATTACCCTTACAGTGGGGACGGAAAGTATTCAGACAACATTAAATTTTTCACTCTGTTATATTGCAGCCATTTGCTAAAATCATTTAAGTTCATTTTTTCCCTCATTAATGTACACACAGCACCCCATATTGACAGAAAAACACAGAATTGTTGACATTTTTCCAGATTTATTAAAAAAGAAAAACTGAGATATCACATGGTCCTAAGTATTCAGACCCTTTGCTCGGTATTTAGTAGAAGCACCCTTTTGATCTAATATGGCCATGAGTCTTTTTGGGAAAGATGCAACAAGTTTTTCACACCTGGATTTGGGGATCCTCTGCCATTCCTCCTTGCAGATCTTCTCCAGTTCTGTCAGGTTGGATGGTAAACGTTGGTGGACAGCCATTTTTAGGTCTCTCCAGAGATGCTCAATTGGGTTTAAGTCAGGGCTCTGGCTGGGCCATTCAAGAACAGTCACGGAGTTGTTGTTTTAATTCCATATTTTTATTAGTTTTCATAGGAAATACAATGTACAATTTAACATTGTACGTCGTGCAACGACGTCTGAGTAGATAGTTTAAGATATAAACTTATTCAAGATATAAACTTTTATCCACAAACAGGAATCCGATGTAACAAGTAGTGAACGAGTACCTATAAACAATTCAAGAAGTGTAAGTGGTCCACTTCACTAATGTGTCACTCCATGTGGGAGCTCTAGTGCCACAGGAGTGAAGCGGACCATCTTGCTGTGAAATACATGGTAGCAGAGGTTAGTTAGAAGTTACCAGCTAATACACGTAACATATCATTTTTATGAAGCAGTTGGTATTGCTCGGTGAAGAAAGAGGGGTCTGTGATTCAGTACTTTTGTACGTGAGGCACGCAGTGTCTAGTCCAGTCAGTCCACGGTTGCCAGTTAGTGTGTATTTTTGTTGATTGGCCAGTGTATGCAGCTGATGTAGTCTCATAGCTGAAATGCAGGGATACCAGGTCAGTGACTTGGCCTAGTGTCAGAGGTGTGTCGGACTTCCAGTGTCTGGTTATATTAAGTCTGGCTGCCATGAGAACATGGGTGGTTACTAGTCTGAAGGGATGAGGGATGTCCTCAATAGTTAGGTTTAGGATCGCAAGTGCCGGTGAGGGGGGATCTTGATTTGGTTGATGGTCGAGATTAAGTGGAAGATACTTTCCCAGTAAGTTTGTAATTTGGTACATGATCAGAAAACATGGAGTAGGTCACTTGGGGAAGATTTACATCTCCAGCAAGTGTTGGGGATTTGAGGATTAAAGGATGTTATTCTGGAGTCATATACCAGCGTAACGAGATTTTTTGTGCGAGTTCCCAAAGGGCCGCGCATTTGGTGGCTTTATAAATAGACTTAAGGGCTTGTTGCCATTGAGTGTCGGTGAATTTATGGGCTAGATCGATTTCCCAGCTGTGGTGTGGGTTTAGTTTGGTAAAGGTGTGTTTTTGGTGGAGGGTGTTGTAAAAATAGGAGATACCCTTGATTTTCGTGGCAGGGTTGGTAAGGTAATCCCAGGTCTTGGGTTGAATGCTGTATAGAGGAAGAGGTATAGTATTCAGGCAATGATGTATACGGAGATAGCTAAAATATTCAGATGCAGGTAGAGCGTATTCAGATTGTAGTTGGGAGAATGTTTTGATGAGGTTGTCTTGTATTAAATTTTGTAGGGAACGTATGCCTTTGTGGGTCCATAATTTAATGAGAGTTCAGGCATTATATGTAGCAGGGTATTTAAAGGAATATGGAGTTGTGGCGTGTTGGGAGTGAATGTCAGTAGGGTTGACGCTTTTTTCCAAGCTTGTGCTGATACTTTCATGGTTGGAGACAGGGACGTTGGTACTGAGGAGCCCAGCGGTGTGCTTAGTAGCCAGGTTTTCAGATTGGGCCGTGTGAGTGAGGAGTGCTCAATTTGTCCCCACAATGTGGTCGGGGATGGTTGGAACCAACATGGTAATTGGGCAAGGATAGCTGCTAGGTGATAATCCTCAAAATCTATAGAACCCGTGCCACCCACTAGTTTGTGTTTGATCAGTTTTAGATGGGCACATCTAGGTCATTTACCATTCCAAAGGAATTTGTTAAAAATCGTACGGAGGGATCTGAAGAAGGTGGCGGGTAGAGGGATGGGTAAGGTTCTGAAATAGTAGAGTATTTGTGAAGACAGATCATTTTAAAGGCCGCAAGCTTACCCGTCCAGGAAAGTTTGTGTTTTGCTAGTTGTAAGGTTGATTGTATGTTTTGGAGGAGTGGAAGGAAGTTGCATGAATACAGATTCTTAGTTTTCCTCGGGAGTTTAATGCCCAAGTAGGATATGTCAGTATCTGCCCACGCAGATGGATATTGTAGTTGTAGGAGGTTCTTTATGGTAGCGTCTATATTTATGTCTAAAATGAAGGATTTGGACGTGCTGACCTTGTAGTATGGGACCGAGCCAAACCAATTGAGCATTTTTTGTACTTCTGCCAGGGAGAGAGTTGGATTAGTAAGGATGAGAATTACATCATCGAATAGACTGATTTTTTGGTGTGTAGATCCAATTTGGAGGCCAGAGATGTTGGGGTGAGAGCGGATACTCTCTGCTAGGGGTTCCATGAGCATATTAAATATGAGGGAAGATAGGGGGCATCCCTGACGGGTGCCGTTGGTAATGGGGAATGGACGGAAGAGCATACCCTCTGTGTAGACCTGGGCTTCGGGGATTGGAATACAATGCCATAATGGCTTTAAGAATTTGACCTTGAAACCCAAACTTCTGGAGGACAGCTTTGAGGTAGGTCCAATGAACCCTATTGAACGCCTTCTCTGCATCCAAAGATAGGAGCAGAGAAGGCGTTCCGGTGGATTCAGCATGATGAATTAGGTTAAGTATCCTTCTGGTGGCATCTGAAGATTGTCTGCATTTTGTGAATCCTGTCTGGTCTTGGTGTCACGTACCTGGTAGGTAGAGCCCGGAATGCAGGGAACGGCCTCTCGTATACCTCCGACTCGGGAACCCCTGGTAGTGATGACAGGAGCTCGGGAGTGCGAAGGGGCACAAGTGCCTGACTGGAATGCTGGAGCAGAGGGCTGGATCTGGTAGTTAGCAGGAAGGTGTCCTGTAGTCCGACAGCAGGATGCAGACAGCAGGGAGGTGACTTGTAGTCCAGCAGCAAGATGTAGACAGCAGGGAGGTGTCTTGTAGTCCAGCAGCAGGATGTAGACAGCAGGGAGATGACTTGTAGTCCAGCAGCAGGGTGGTGTCTTGTAGTCCAGCAGCAGGATGTAGACAGCAGGGAGGTGTCTTGTAGTCCAGCAGCAGGATGAAGACAGCAGGGAGGTGTCTTGTAGTCCATCAGCAGGATGTAGACAGCAGGGAGGTGTCTTGTAGTCCAGCAGCAGGATGTAGACAGCAGGGAGGTGTCTTGTAGTCCAGCAGCAGGATGTAGACAGCAGGGAGGTGTCTTGTAGTCCAGCAGCAGGGTGGTGTCTTGTAGTCCAGCAGCAGGATGTAGACAGCAGGGAGGTGTCTTGTAGTCCAGCAGCAGGATGTAGACAGCTGGGAGGTGTCTTGTAGTCCAGCAGCAGGATGTAGACAGCAGGGTACAGGCAGGCCAGGTCAAACACAGGCAGGCAGATCAGGTACAGAAGGTAAATCCAGGAGAATAGTCAAAGTCCAAAGCCGAGATCAGGGCAGGCAGCAAACAGGGTAGTCAGGAACAGTCCAACAGGTATCAGATAGCAAATACAGGGTAACAAGGCAGTAAGGGTCTTCAGGAACGCTGTAGACCGGACAGCAAGGCAGCAATGGAACAGTCCCCTTTAAATAGCACATCTTGGCGCCAAGTGCTGTCACAGGGAGCATGCGCGCGCACCCGTGCGCCGCTATTGGCGCTATTGCGCATGCACGTGCGCCGGATGGCGCTTCTGTGCTCAGGCACTCTTTTACACTTCAAATTGCTGGAACGCTTGCGAGAAGGTTTTTCCTGACATTGCCCCCCCTCCAATAGGCAGCCTCAGGATGCCCAACTGGGCCATTTTACTAGGATGAGCTCTCTTAAAGGCTAGAATTAGTCTTTTGGCATGGATGTTAGTCTCTGGTTCCCAAGAGTTATCCTCAGGACCGTACCCTTTCCATTTGACCAGATGTTGAATTTGGTTGCGTCAATCTATGATTGATTCCACTTCAAATTCCTCCTCACCGTCGATGAGTACAGGATCAGGAGGACCAGTGTTTCGGTTAAGGAAGGGATCCGGAACTGAAGGTTTAAGGAGGGCCACATGAAAGACTGGATGAATATGAAATGACTCCGGTAATTTTAATTCATAGGCCACATCGTTGATCTTCCTTACCACTGGGAAGGGACCCACAAACTTAGGGCCAGGTTTCTTGGAAGGGCATGTCAACTTCAGATTCAGGGTAGACAGCCAGACATGATCTCCTATCTTCAGATTAAGCTCCCCTCTCCTCTTTTTATCAAATGTCGCCTTGTTTCGTTCCTGAGTCTTTGACATGGTCTCTTGGAGTAGCCTGTTGTTAGCACTGAAAAAACTCAAGGTTTCCTGGACAGCTGGTACCGAACACTCCGGAACGTTGTTGGACAAAAACAAGGCATGAAAACCATAGTTCGCAAAAAATGGAGACTGATTAGTTGCAGAGTGAACAGAATTATTGTAGGCGAACTCAGCCAGAGGTAATAGGGGAACCCAGTCATCTTGGGAAAAACAGGAATAGCACCGTAAGTATTGTTCCAAGGTTAGTTCGTTCAGTCTGACCATTAGTCTGAGGATGGTAAGCAGAAGAGAAGGAGAGGTAAATCTGCAGGGATCCACATAGAGTTCTCCAGAACTTAGAGGTAAATTGCACCCCTCGATCAGATACAATATTTGCAGGTATACCATGGAGCCTTACAATTTCTTTAATAAAGATCCCCGCAGTCTCTGAAGCAGAGGGGGTACCCTTCATGGGCAAGAAGTGGGCCATCTTGGAAAGTCTGTCAACCACTACGAAAATAGTGGTGTAGCCCTCAGATGGTGGTAATTCAATGATAAAATCCATGGAGATCATCCTCCATGGTCTGTCTGGAACAGGAACAGGTCTTAGCAACCCCCAAGTCTTGGTCTTGCTGCCCTTGTTTTGGATGCAGGTAATGCATGATTCCACATAGTGTTTACAATCCTCCCCCAGCTGAGGCCCCCAGAATGTGCGTTGGAGCAGTTCAGAGGTCTTGTGTATCCCGAAGTGGCCAGCTAATTTGTGATCATGGCAGGATTTGAGAACAGCAACCCGTGTTTGTTGGGGCACAAAGATTTTATCCTTTGCCATGCTAATTCGTCTCTGGACTGTAGAGGGACATCTGCTGGAAGGGGAGTTGTTGAAGATGCCTGTCTGATTTGGGACAGCAGATCTCCCTGAAGCATCAGAAAGTTCCCAGGAGCAAGAATGGTGTCTGGGGAAGAAGGAGCTTCAGGCTCACTGAACATCCGGGACAGCGCATCAGGTTTGGTATTTTTTGATCCCGGTCTGTAAGTGATGTGAAAAGTGAACCTGGTGAAGAAAAGTGCCCATCTGGCCTGGCGTGGTTTCAATCTTTTGGCAACCTTCAGGTACTCCAGGTTCTTGTGGTCGGTGTACACCAGAATAGGGTGGGCTGCTCCCTCCAGGAGATAGCGCCATTCCTCAAGTGCGGCCTTGATTGCTAGTAGCTCCCTGTCCCCAACGTCATAATTCCTTTCGGCTTCGGTTAACCTGCAGGAGAAGAACGCCACTGGGTGCAATAAAGTCTTGGAGCCCTGTCTCTGTGAAAGTACCGCTCCTACCGCTATCTCGGAAGCATCTACCTCCAATATGTAGGGTAAAGCTGGATCGGGGTGCTTCAGGACGGAGGCTGACACAAATTGGTCTTTCAAGGAAGTAAAAGCAGCTTGAGCCTCAGGAGACCTTTGGAACCGGGTGCCTTAGCGAGTTAGTCTTGTGATGGGAGTGATGATGGAAGAAAATCCCTTGATGAATTTACGATAGAAATTTGCAAATCCCACAAAGCGCTGTACTCCCTTCTTGTCCGTCGTGGCCCGCCAATCCAAGATGGCAGACACCTTCTGTGGATCCATCTTGATACCATCTATGGAGATGATCAGACCCAGAAACTGAATGCTTTGGCGTTCAAATTCGCACTTCTCGGGTTTGGCGTACAGGCCATGTTAGCGAAGCCGGGCTAGAACTTTCTTGACATGCTCCTGGTGGATAGACAGGGAGGAGGAGAAGATCAGGATGTCATCCAGATATACTATGACGAACAGATCAAGGTAGTCTCTAAAAATATCATTCACGAAGTGCTGGAAAGTGGCAGGAGCCTTACATAACCCAAAGGGCATCACCAGGTATTCAAAATGTCCAAAGCGGATGCGGAAGGCAGTCTTCCATTCGTCCCCGCTCCGGATCCGGACTAAGTTGTATGCTCCCCGAAGATCAAGTTTGGTGAATATAGCTGCACTTCCCAGCCTCTGAAACAGTTCGGGTACCAAGGGTAAGGGGTACTGGTTTTTGATTGTAATTTTATTAAGGTCCCGGTAGTCTACACAAGGGCATAGGGAATGGTCTTTTTTCTCCACGAAGAAGATTCCTGCTCCAGCCGGAGAGGTGGAAGGCCGTATGAACCCCTTTTCCAGATTCTCATCAATGTAATTTTTAAGCGTACCAAGCTCCAGTTCAGTTAAGGGAAAAATTTGCCCAAAGGGGACCTCTTCCCCGAGAAGAAGATCAATTGGGCAGTCGTAGGGTCTGTGTGGGGGAAGTGTCTCTGCCCCTTCCCGACTGAACACATCCAGGAAATCAAGGTACGCTTCTGGAACGGTTTGGCAGGTTTCAGCATCGGTCTCCAGACAAAGCAGGGAAGATGGAACGGTAGTAGATTCCCGTAGGCAATGCTGACGGCAGTAGGGAGAGGGAAAACTGATGTTTCCAGTAGACCAGTCAATTCGTGGGTTGTGAGCTTTGAGCCAGGGCATGCCCAGTATGATGGGAAACAGGGGTGACTCAATGATGTCAAGACGGAGTGGTTGCCGGAAATGCTTCCGCGGTAGCTGCCTGTTGTGAATCTTCATATAGGAGAGCCATGGCTTGGAAAAAGGTATCCAAATGGTCAAGGCAATTATTCTTCTGCTCCAGAAGATGATGAGCCCATGCCTGGGGTTCGCCCAGTAGGAGGGAAATGACAAACCCCACTTTAGTGGTTTCTAAGGAAAAAGTTCTGGGCTGTAATGCGAAGAAAAGTTCACAGGCATTACGGAATGCCCTAAACTTGCTGCGGTCCCCGGAGAACCTTTCTGGTGTGGGTACTTTAGGTTCAGGAGGTAACATGACCACTGAGGGAGCAGTAGGTGGACCCGGAGCTGAGGTGGAGAGAACTTGGACACGCTCTTCTAGTTGCTTATAACCGTCTTGTAAGTCTTTGACAGCTTGCGTGAGTCCAGCTAGATGACGGCATAAGTCCTCCATGGGCCACGTCCCCTGCGTAGGCTTGGACATGGCTGTCCGGTACTGTCACGTACCTGGTAGGTAGAGCCCGGAATGCAGGGAGCGGCCTCTCGTATACCTCCGACTCGGGAACCCCTGGTAGTGATGACAGGAGCTCGGGAGTGCGAAGGGGCACAAGTGCCTGACTGGAATACTGGAGCAGAGGGCTGGATCTGGTAGTCAGCAGGAAGGTGTCCTGTAGTCCGACAGCAGGATGCAGACAGCAGGGAGGTGACTTGTAGTCCAGCAGCAAGATGTAGACAGCAGGGAGGTGTCTTGTAGTCCAGCAGCAGGATGTAGACAGCAGGGAGATGACTTGTAGTCGAGCAGCAGGATGAAGACAGCAGGGAGGTGTCTTGTAGTCCAGCAGCAGGATGTAGACAGCAGGGAGGTGTCTTGTAGTCCAGCAGCAAGATGTAGACAGCAGGGAGGTGTCTTGTAGTCCAGCAGGTTGTAGACAGCAGGGTGGTGTCTTGTAGTCCAGCAGCAGGATGTAGACAACAGGGAGGTGTCTTGTAGTCCAGCAGCAGGATGTAGACAGCAGGGAGGTGTCTTGTAGTCCAGCAGCAGGATGTAGACAGCAGGGTACAGGCAGGCCGGGTCAAACACAGGCGGGCAGAACAGGTACAGAAGGTAAATCCAGGAGAATAGTCAAAGTCCAAAGCCGAGATCAGGGCAGGCAGCAAACAGGGTAATCAGGAACAGTCCAACAGGTATCAGATAGCAAATACAGGGTAACAAGGCAGTAGGGGTCTTCAGGAACGCTGTAGACCGGACAGCAAGGCAGCAATGGAACAGTCCCCTTTAAATAGCACATCTTGGTGCCAAGTGCTGTCACAGGGAGCACGCGCGCACCCGCGCGCGCCCGTCCGCCGCTATTGGCGCTGTTGCGCATGCGCCGGGTGACGCTTCTGTGCACAGGCACTCTTTTACACTTCAAATTGCTGGAACGCTTGCGAGAAGGCTTTTCCTGACACTTGGTGTTTAATAGTGGGCATAATTTTAAGTAATCTTGTTGCTATATTTTTAGCGTATATTTTGAGGTCGAGGTTGAGCAAAGAGATTGGGCGGAAATTTTGAGGGACATTTGACTGTTTCCCTGGCTTCGGTATTGTAATAACTAACGCTTTCAAGTATTCTTTCGAAAAAGCAGAAGAGGAGGCAGTGTGATTGCAGAGGTCAGTGAGATGTGGGGTTAGCTGTGAGTAAAATTGTTTATAGTATTCCCCTATCATTCCGTCAGGGCCTGGTGCTTTGCCACTTGGTAGGGAGTCAATTGTTGTTTTGATCTCTTGTTCCGTGAATGGGGCGTTGAGGGCGGTCAGTTGTGCATCAGTCAATTTGGGTAGGTTTAGGTTGCGGAGAAATTGGTCAATGTCATCTTGTGTGGGTTGTGGGGTATGGGGGTCTTGTTTCAGGTTGTAGAGGTCCCCATAATAGACACTGAAGGCATCGGCTATGTCTTGGGGTTTGCTCAGTGGGGTTTTCGTGTGGGGGGTGGATGAGTTGGGTTATTTTAGTTTTGGTGCGTCTACCCTTAAGTCGTTGTGCAAGTTTCTTCCCTGCTTTGTTAGAGGTGGAGTATGTTATCTCTTTAAATTTCCTTTGAAGGAATTCGTAGGAATGGAGGAGTAGGGTTCTAAGTTCCTGCCTAAGGGATAGTAGTTGGTTTGTCTGCGGGTCTTGAGGGTTAGTTTTGTGTCTCATTTCTAGGGCCGCTATCTGAGTTGTTGATTCATCTACACGCTGCGTCCTCTTTTTCTTATGATAAGAACTCAGTTTGATTAGCCTTACTCTCATATATGCTTTGTGCGTGCTCCACACCACTGCAGGGTCGGGTACCAGTGAGAAAAAATCAGTAATGTGTTCTAATATGTCTGGCGCGTATTTGTCATGTTGAATAATATAATTGTTTGCTCGCCAGAGAAATGTGTTTTGCTGCAAGTTGGAATCTTGTATGGTAATTGAGATTGGGGCATGGTCCGACCATGTTGTGGTGTGGATCACAGATTTAGATATTTTTTGCAGAATATACTTGTCGGTTAGGAACAGGTCTATTCTTGAATATGAGCGGTGCCTGGAGGAAAAGAAGGTGAAGTCCCGTTTGGAGCCGTGATGGCAGCGCCAAACATCGTATAAATCCTGGGAGGAAATACATTTTTTCAAAGGTGAGTCCCGTCTTGTTGCTGCTGAGGTGGAATCGATGGATACGTCTGGGACCAAATTGAAGAGTATTGTGTGGCCTTTTTGAATGGGTTTGGCCGTGTGTAGGACTCTGTGCAGAAATTTCATTTGATAGGAATTCGGGACATTGATTATTGTATAAGTCACTTTATTGATGGTGCAGGTAAGAATAACAAAGCGACCTTCGGGGTCTGGCGCTACGTCTAGTAGTTGGAAGTCTATGTATTCTTTGATTGCAATCATGACTCCTCTAGTTTTGGTGGAGTGCATGGCGTGGAAGATACAAGGAAATTGGTGGTTGTTACACAGGGGTTTACTGGTGGATAGTAGGTGGGTTTCCTGGACACAAAGAATGTCACTGTGGAGAGCCATGGCGGTTTTCCAAAGTGAGTGTCTTTTGGCGGGATGATTTAGCCCATTGGCGTTTAGAGAAAGTATGGTGAACGGCATCTTGTGGTTGTTAGGTTGGTGGGTGTTGTGCACTTCCGGTTAGTCGCTGAAGGTTGGATCTGAAGGTACCTGGGAATGAGATTCAGAAGCAGGGGAGTGGAAGTCTGGGGTCAGAGAGTAGGTTGTACCAGTAGAGGTTAGGCATTGCAGCTTGGTTCTGGAGAATCCTGGGCCCAGGACTCGGTAGTAGGTTAGTGGCTTTCCGAGGGTCTGAAAGTAAAGTGGACTAGGATACTGCGGATAGAGCAATATGTTAGGTATCAAAGAAAGTAATTCAAGGAGAGAACATTGATGTAGAATATATAAAACAATTAAAAGGAACTGGTAAGGTGATCCGTTAGTGGAGGGTGTGATGCAGTTGTTGATGGTGGTTTCAACAAAAAGAGACTTTGGGGGGGTGTTTAACACCGTGAAATCCTCTATTTGGGGGTACAAAGAGTCAGTAATGCTGGAAGGAGAGGGCAGGAGTAGCAGGTTTCCAGAGCTCAGGGGAGCTGTAATGACTGTTGACGGCCAAGTGTAGTGTTGAAAGGTGCATCCTTCATATGGGGTTACGGCCCTGTTGTCTGCGGGGCGTAACTAATCCACTGTCTTGAGGAGCTGATTTGGGTAGGTCAGGAATTATACCCCAAGAGTGAAGGAGTTTTAGGCCTTTGTCTAGATCTCCAATCGCATGTGTTTGCCCATTGTGCACAACGAGGATGGTAGCGGGGTAACGCCATTTATATTGTATCTTATAATTTTGCAGTCCCTTGGTAATCGGGTTCAGTTGGCGTCGCAGTTGGAGGGTGTACTTGGACATGTCAGGAAAGAGTTGGATCCCAGTATAGGGAGCAGGTAAGGGTGATTTAGCTCTGAGGCCCATGAGGAGTTTTTTTTTGGTGTGGTAGAAATGGACCCTCATCAATACGTCTCTGGGGACTGAAGCTGCCAGATGGGATGGTTTGGTGATTCTATGGATCCTGTCTATTATAGCATCTTGCGGGGACGCTTCAGGGATTACTATGTGTATCATTTCTTTTGCATATCGTTGCAGGTCCGCAGGTAGTATGGTCTCTGGGATGCCCCTCAGCTTGACATTGTTCCTGCGGGACCTGTCTTCTAAATCTGCTAGTTTGGCGCGCATCCATGACTGTTCTTCTTTAACAGTGTCATAAGCATCAATGATTTCATTCACTGTGGAGGTACATGCATACTGTAAGGTAAACCAGACTTCTACCATCAAAAGGCCAGTACAGATACCTGCTCATTCTCGCACACATTGCACCCATGCTAATATTCGTAAGCAAAGGACCAACAGAATGTCCGCAATGCCAGTTCGTCGCTCACGAGTGTGTGCGCGCATGCGTGCATTGGTGCGTGGGCGAGTGTGCATGCACACACCAATTAGCACTTGACGCCCAGTGGCCTATTTAAACTGCTCTGTTACTGCAAACAAGAGCTGGATGATCTTCAGCTCTCCCTGAACCACCAAGTCCTGATCCTATGTTCCTGTATGTTTGTGTATGACCCAGCTCGTCTTGGACTTCCCCTCTGCTTGCTCCTTCACCTGTTACCTGGTATCCTGACTTCGGCCTGTTTATTGGACTTGATCTGCCTGCTGACTTGGTACCGCATTGCCTGGCTGTTACCCGACCTTGGCCTGCCCTCTGGACTTCCTTTTGCATGCTGATTCAGTGCCCTGCTGCCCGGTTGTTGCTGACTACTGCTCTTCTCCTGGTTCTGCTCCTGTCCATGCTCTGGTGCCCAGCTTCTTCCGCTTCCTGTTCCAAGGATCGTGGCTGCCAGCTCTACCCACCTTTGGAGGGGACATCACCAGCCAGCTACCCGACACTTGTGCCACTCCTTGCCTTTACACTTTCTGTTCTCTGTAGGCGGGAGGAGCAAGGGAGGCCTCCATCACATTCCAGTCTCCACCAGGTACATGATAGTATCATCCAGCCATGACTGAGACTGGAGGAGGTACCTCCTTGCCCGAAGTACTATGCCAGCAAATCTCAACCTTAACCCAAGCGGTGTCCGGACTTCAGGAGGCCTATGTGCGGCTTGAAAGTCATTTATCTTCTGCATCTCAAGATTCTCTACCTGGGGAACCTGCTCCTGCCCCTGCACCCACGGTAGTAGTTCCCTGGAGCCTCGAGTACCTATTCTGGAGTGCTTTTCAGGAAATTGCTACAAGTTTCGAACTTATCGCAATGCCTGCCAGCTGTATTTCGAGTTACAACCGCAGACTTTCTCCCTTGAGTTCACCAGGGTGGGTTTTGTCATTTCTCTCCTGCGGGAGGAACCACAGATATGGGCCCATCACCTTTGTGAACAGACTAGTCTGGTTCTTGAATCAACTACCTCTTTCTTCACAGCAATGGCTGAGATCTAGGATGATCCCCAACGAACCTCGACAGCAGAGGCTAACTTACACATGCTTAGGCAGGGATCTCAGCCCATGGAGAACTACACGGTTAAGTTTCGCCACTGGAGTTCCGACACTGCCTGGAATGATGCAGTCTTGCAATATCAGTTTCGCCTGGGACTTTCTGAAACTCTGAAAGATGAGCTGGCCAGACTAAATCCACCAGAGGCGCTCTCGGATTTAATTCAGCTTTCCATCCGGCTTGATCGCAGATTCCGAGAGAGAATGACAGAAAGATCTGGCAATACCCAACCTACCTGGACCTCAGCAGCACCTGCACTCACATCTCGCTCCCCTTCCTCTTACAAAAGGGGACCAGTTCACTTGGGACTTACCCATTCACCGCTGTCGCCCAAAGAAAGACTTAGACGTCGGCAAAATGACTTATGCCTTTACTGTGGGGGCATTGGCCATTACCTCTGCAACTGCCCCATAAGGCCACAAAAGACTGCTCATGCGCCTGACACTTCCAGCTGTCCTGTAAAGAACATCTCCTCTCATCTTCTGCTGACACTCTCTCTACAGTTACCAGGGAGGAGCATTCAAACTCAAGCTATTATCGATTCCGGAGCCTGTAGTTGTTTTTTTTTTTTTTTTGTATATGAAGATTGTTTATTAAATAACTGGTCTAGCAACAGATCTCTATAAAGTTGCTTTCATGGCAGAAGTGCTATCCAGGGAGTGGATTATGAGAAGAGAGACACTTCCTGCTGATGTCATCAACATATATACAAATATATCTTACTTTGAATCCAATATATCTGAATGCATCAGTGCACAGAAACATTAAGAGAAGTAGAATTATTCAAATAAATTATAAACCCTTTCCAGTATTCTAGCCTGTACTAGAATATTGCATTGCATAATGGAGTGTTCTCGCAGAGTACTGGTCTGTTTACACAGCATCACCATCCTTCATTAGTCCAGCAGATCCTCGTCTGAATCATCCTGCAGCCTGTTGGTGGTGCTGTTGTCTAACTCTTCTTGCTGAGTCCTGAGCTCAGAATATCTGTAGCATTACTTTCTGGAAAGCAGTATTTTTTCACTATGAAAATTGCGGCCAACAATGCCAGCAACGCAACTACAACAACAGCAATGATAATCCCAGGGTGAACTCTGGCCTGTCGCAGAGCGCTGCCTCCGCCCGGATGTGTCCCTGCACCTCTGAGGATGCTCCTTGTCAGCCGTTCTCTGTTCACCCTCCAGGGACCGAGCACCGACTCGCCGCTGGCCTGACTAGCCGCAGCTCCCAGGAGACTAGCCCCCGGCTGCCACAGAGGCTGCGGCGCCATGCCTGTAGTTGTTTTATGGACTACACCTTTGCTAAACAACATCAAGTTCCACTACAAACTAAGACACAACATTTAAAGATTAATCTAGCGGATGGCTCAAACCTCAAGTCAGGACCTGTCACGCAAGAAACTTGTCCCCTACTGGCAGTAACCTCTTTGGGTCATTCTGAATATTCAAACCTGGACATCATCCCATCTCCCTTGTTCCCCATCATTCTGGGGATTCCATGGTTGCAGGCACACAACCCTCAAATAAACTGGGAATCTGGAACAGTGTCGTTCCCTACTACCTACTGCCAGCAGCACTGCTTTCCCCAAGAAGTCACCACCACAGTGCCCCTAATGGAGCTGCAACCAGAGACTTCAGTTTCACATCTTGTACCACCTGTTTGCCATGATTTTTTAGATGTATTTGATAAGAATAAAGCTAAGACCTTGCCGCCCCATCGGCCATATGATTGCCCGATGAAACTGCTACCCGGGGCCGAGATACCATTTGGACGGATTTTCCCTTTATCAGAACCTGAGCTGGAGGCGTTGCGCCTATACATTGATGAGAACCTAGAAAGGGGATTTATCCGTCAATCCACATCGCCTGCTGAGGCTGGCATATTTTTTGTTGAAAAAAAAGATTACACCTTGAGACCTTGTGTGGACTATAGAGAATTAAACAAAATAACCATTAAAAACAGATACCCCCTTCCTCTTGTTCCAGAAATTTTACAGCGCTTCAGAGCAGCAAAAGTATTCACGAAACTTGACCTACGGGGTGCATATAACTTGGTGAGATTTCGGAAAGGGGATGAATGGAAAATGGCCTTCCATACCTGTTTTGGGCACTTTGAATACTTAGTTATGCCATTTGGACTATGTAATTCCCCAGCTACTTTTCAGCATCTTGTCAATGATGTTTTTAGAGACTTTCTCGACCTCTTCATGGTTGTGCATCTCGACGATATACTCATATTCTCCCCTTCCATAGAGGAACACCGGCTGCAAGTTAAAAAGGTCCTCAGCCATCTTCGAGAACACCAGTTATACGCAAAAGCAGAAAAATGCAAGTTTGAGAAAGAAACGATCCAGTTCTTGGGGCTTATTATCTCAACATCAGGCATCGCAATGGACCCACAAAAAGTTAGTGCCATCCTTGAGTGGCAAGAGCCAACTGACCAGAAGGGAACCCAGAGATTTATTGGATTCGCTAACTTTTACCGTAAATTTATCAAAAACTTTTCAGCCATCATCAGCCCCATCACTCAGCTTACTAAGCAGAACACCCGATTTCAGTGGAATTCAGCAGCGCAGCTCGCCTTTGGTAAATTGAAACTTCTCTTCACATCAGCACCAATTTTACAACATCCTGATCCTGCATTACCCTATGTTCTTGAGGTGGATTCTTCTGAGAACGCAGTGGGCGCCATCTTATCCCAATGACAAGGCGCTAAATCTCTCCTGCACCTCTTGGCCTTCCTCTCTAGGAAACTCAGCATTTCAGAGAAAAATTACGATGTGGGAGATCATGAGTTACTGGCCATCAAGGCCGCTCTGGAGGAATGGCGCTATCTGCTTGAGGGAGCAAGTCGCCCAATCCTTATTTTTACAGATCACAAAAATCTAGAATACCTCCGTACAGCTAGAGGCCTAAAACCTGGTCAGGCCAGGTGGGCCTTGTTTTTCTCACGATTTACATTCCATATAACCTACAGACCAGGCTCTAAAAATGGGAAACCTGACGCCCTGTCACGTATGTTTCTGGAAGAAAAAGAAATTACCCAACCTGATACCATTCTTTCTCCACAAAATTTTACTACAAGGAGATCTGGTGTCACAGCTTAAACAAGCTTCTAGGGAGGAGGGGCCACCGCAGGACTTCCAGTTGCAGGAACGGGATGGACTATTCTTCCATGAGCAAAGAGTTTTTGTACCTTCAAGTTTGCACCAGTCAACATTAAGTCTATGCCATGACCACCCCCTGGCAGGGTATTTTGGGATCCGTAAGACTTTGGAACTGTTACAGCGATCCTTCTGGTGGCCCGGCCTGAGACTTGATTGTCAGAAGTACGTGGGGAGTTGTGAGATCCTTATCCGGAGCAAAGGGGACAAAACCAAAGCTTGGGGTTTGTTAAGGCCTTTGCCCATTCCTAGCAAACCCTGGGAGATGATAAACATGGACTTCATTGTCGAGCTCCCACCTTCTGAAAAATTTTCCACTATTTTTGTGATAGTTGATAGGCTATCCAAAATGGCCCATTTCATACCAATGATTGGAACACCAACTGCTTCAGAGACTGTACAAGCATTTATCAAGGAGATAGTATGGCTGCATGGGGTTCCTAGGAGTATAACTTCTGACCGAGGAGTGCAGTTTACGTCCAAATTCTGGAAAGAACTTTGTAAAGCACTTAAAATTGAGTCATGGTTATCTTCAGCATATTACCCCCAGACAAATGGTCAGACAGAACGTACAAATCAGACCTTAGAACAGTATCTTCGGTGTTTTTCTTCATTTACACAGGATGACTGTGCTTCGCTTCTTCCGCTAGCTGAATTCGCTTACAACGATTCTGTCAACTCAGCTACAGGTCAAACGCCATTCTTCGCAAACTTCGGATTCAACCCCTCTTTTTTGCCTGATGCAGTCTTTGATTCTTCTGTTCCAGCAGTCCAGGAGCGACTGTTGTTCCTACAAACCAACAATAAGATTCTACAAGAAGCTATTGCCAAGGCCCAACAGGATAACAAGAATTTTTTTGATAGAAAGAGAAGGGGTGATCTGGATCTTAAACCCGGTGACAGAGTTTGGTTATCAACCACTAATCTGAAAATGGCTTGTCCTTCCAAAAAACTTGCTCCCAAGTACATTGGCCCGTTTGCTGTGAAGAGAAAAATAAATCCAACAGCGTATGAACTTTTGCTTCCAGAAAAGTATAAGATTCATCTGGTCTTTCATGTATCTTTACTAAAGCCTACTGTACCAGATCCCTTCCCTGGTCGTAATCCTGGCCCTCCAGCACCTGTTACTATCGATGACGAAGAAGAGTATGAAATTGAGGCTGTTATTGATTGTAGGAAGAGGGGTGGCCGCATTCAGTATTTGATCAAATGGAAAGGGTACAGTCCTGAGGAGAGTTCCTGGGAACCAGAAGACGATGTCCATGCTCCAAGGCTAGTAAGGAAGTTTTTTCAAACCCATCCTGCAAAGATGTCTCAGATTGGTAATGTAAGGTAAACCGGACTTCCACCATCAAAAGGCCAGTACAGATACTTGCTCATTCTCGCACACATTGCACCCATGCTAATATTCATGAGCAAAGGACCAACAGAATGCCCGCAATGCCAGTTCGTCGCTCACGAGTGTGCGCGCATGTGCACACACCAATTAGCACTTGGCGCCCAGTGGCCTATTTAAACTGCTCTGTTACTGCAAACAAGTGCTAGATGATCTTCAGCTCTCCCTGAACCACCAAGTCCTAAACCTATGTTCCTGTCTGTTTGTGTATGACACAGCTCATCTTGGACTTCCCCTCTGCTTGCTCCTTCACCTGTTACCTGGTATCCTGACTTCGGCCTGTTTATTGGACTTGATCTGCCTGCTGATTTGGTACCGCATTGCCTAGCTGTTACCCGACCTTGGCCTGCCCTCTGGACTTCCTTTTGCATGCTGATTCAGTGCCCTGCTGCCCGGTTGCTGCTGACTACTGCTCTTCTCCTGGTTCTGCTCCTGTCCATGCTCCGGTGCCCAGCTGCTTCCGCTTCCTGTTCCAAGGATCTTGGCTGCCAGCTCTACCCACCTTTGGAGGGGACATCACCAGCCAGCTACCCAGCACTCGTGCCACTCCTTGCCTTTACACTTTCTGTTCCCACCTTCAGGAGTGTAGGCGGGAGGAGCAAGGGAGGCCTCCATCACATTCCAGTCTCCACCAGGTACGTGATACATACAGCCCCCTCTCAGCGTTAGTCACCCTGTCATCTAGTATGTGGATATCAGAGGTGATCCTGTGAACAATGGATGAGAGATCAGACATGAGGGAGGTCTGCAGGGAGATGAGCATATCCTTCATGGTTGTGTCCATGACTGGCTGGCCTGAGGTAGGGAAGGAGGCCATGGAGGAATGCAGGGCCTGGTCAAGGGAGAAGGGAATAGGAGTCTGGGCCTCAATTTGCAGGCGCTGTGTCCACTGTGGCGGCGTATCCAGCCGCATCTTGGTCTTAGCTGGGCTGCTAGGGAGAGGGTCAACTCCGGGGCCTGGGATGTGTCAGCAACGGTACCTGTGGCCAGCCGTTCATCTGGGATATCATCCGGGTGGTCCGTGTATGGATCGCGTGGCGCGGCCCGGCCGGCGCCATCTTGGGATTCCCAGCCCGCCGGCTTGTAGGCAAATTCTGTCAGTTTTTGGGGCTTGTGGTCCGTGAATCTTTTCCTGGACGACTGCATCTTGGTCTCCTGGATGTATGGATCAAGGATGGGTGCGAATGGAGTCGTGGTGGTGGCGGATTGCACTGGATTGTGTCCCCTGGCTGCTGAGATATGTAATTAAGCGTCCATCTTCTTCTCCGGTCAGCCACGCCCCCCCTCACGGAGTTGTTGTGAAGCCACTCCTTTGTTATTTTAGCTGTGTGCTTAGGGTCATTGTCTTGTTGGAAGGTAAACCTTCGGCCCAGTCTGAGGTCCTGAGCACTCTGGAGAAGGTTTTCGTCCAGGATATCCCTGTACTTGGCTGCATTCATCTTTCCCTCGACTGCAACCAGTCGTCCTGTCCCTGCAGCTGAAAAACACCCTCACAGCATGATGCTGCCACCACCATGCTTCACTTTTAGGACAGTATTGGACAGGTGATGGGCAGTGCCTGGTTTTCTCCACACAGAATTAAGGCCAAAAAGTTCTATCTTGGTCTCATCAGACCAGAGAATCTTATTTCTCACCATCTTGGAGTCCTTCGGGTGTTTTTTAGCAAACTCCATGCGGGCTTTCATGTGTCTTGCACTGAACAGAGGCTTCCGTCGGGCCACTCTGCCATAAAGCCCCGACTGGTGGAGGGCTGCAGTGATGGTTGACTTTCTACAACATTCTCCCATCTCCTGACTGCATCTCTGGAGCTCAGCCACAGTGATCTTTGAGTTCTTCTTTACCTCTTTTACCAAGGCTTTTCCCCCCCGATAGCTCAGTTTGGCCGGATGGCCAGCTCTAGGAAGGGTTCTGGTTGTCTCAAACGTCTTCCATTTAAGGATTATGGAGGCCACTGTGCTCTTAGGAAACTTAAGTGCAGCAGAACTTTTTTTTTTTGGTAACCTTGGCCAGATCTGTGCCTTACCACAATTCTGTCTCTGAGCTCTTCAGGCAGTTCCTTTGACCTCATGATTCTCATTTGCTCTGACATGCACTGTGAGCTGTAAGGTCTTATATACCCTGTTTCCCTGAAAATAAGACCTAGCGTGATTGTCGGTGATGGCTGCAATATAAGCCCTACCCCCCCAAATAAGCCCTTCCCAGTTTCCCTGAAAATAATTCCTACCCTGAAAATAAGACCTACAAGGACTTTAACCCCTTCCCGCCGACCGTACGCAGATATGCATACTCAGCTTTCGGGGGTTATACCGGGATGATGCCCGCAGCTGCAGGCATCATCCTGGTGCCGTTGTTTAGAGCCGGCGATTGGCTACCCGTGTATAACAACCGATGCGGCTAAAAGCCGCTCGGCTGTTATACCGGAGCAGCGGGAGGGGACGTCCCCCCCTCCCGCCGCCTCCCGCCGCTCTTACCGTGCCCCCGGTTCGATCCGGAGGCTCGGTGACCAATCCGATGCCTCTGGCAGCTGGGAGCGGGCTGGAACGAAGCTGTGGGCGGCTTAGTTCCAGCCTTCAATTTGTAAACGCGGAAGCGACGTCATGACGTTTACTCGGCTGCCAATAGCGCCGTTTTTTAAAAAGTACACAGCATTCAGAATCGCCGTTTTCGGCGATCTGAATGCTTTGAAGTGTAAAGGAGGGATTGGGGGGGTTTTAGACCCCCGATCTCGCCATAAAGAGTACCTGTCACCACCTATTACTGTCACAAGGGATGTTTACATTCCTTGTGACAGCAATAAAAGTCATCAAAACATTTTTTTTTTTAAACACAATTTATGAGTTTAAAAATAAATAAAATAAATAAGAAAAAAAAAAAAAATTTTTAAAGCACCCCCGTCCCCGCGAGCCCGCGCAGCAAAGAAAACGCATACGGAAGTATTATACAAAAAAATTGGTAACTTTACTGTTTGGATTTTTTAAAATTCATGAAAGTGTCCCTTTTCTAAAAATTTGCGTTTAAAACACCGCTGCACAAATACCGTGTGATATAAAATATTGCAATGATGTCCATTTTATTCTCTAGATTCTCCGCTAAAAAAATATACATAATGTTTGGGGGTTCTAAGTAATTTTCTAGCAAAAAATATGGATTTTAACTTGTAAACACCAAATTTCAAAAATAGGCTTAGTCATGAAAGGGTTAACTAGGGCTTATTTGGGGGGTATGGCTTATATTGCAGCCATCACCGACAATCACGCTAGGTCTTATTTTCGGGGAAACAGGGTAGACAGGTGTGTGGCTTTCCTAATCAAGTCCAATCAGTATAATCAAACACAGCTGGACTCAAATGAAGGTGTAGAACCATCTCAAGGATGATCAGAAGAAATGGACAGTACCTGAGTTAAATATATGAGTGTCACAGCAAAGGGTCTGAATACTTAGGACCATGTGATATTTCAGTTTTTCTTTTTTTTTTAATAAATCTGCAAAAATGTCAACAATTCTGTGTTTTTCTGTCAATATGGGGTGCTGTGTGTACATTAATGAGGAAAAAAATGGACTTAAATGATTTTAGCAAATGGCTGCAATATAACAAAGAGTGAAAAATTTAAGGAGGTCTGAATACTTTCCGCCCCCACTGTATATATGCTATACATGTAATCTAATCATGTTATAGTAACGGACTAGGAAACCTTGGTGAAAACCTGTTGAATGTGAAAAAATCTGCATCTTTAACTGCAATATCCTGCTGGCTGTGAAAACCTCATTTGTGCATTTTTTGTGCATTTTTTCACCTGTTCTAGTGCGACCCCCCTAAATAAGAGAGGTGAGCAAATTGATGAATGGATTATGAGCAGGTGGTATTATTTTTGCATGGGTTTTGCAAGAAATCTGTCTATGTCATGGCAAGCAGACTGTGAAATTCTGTTGAAGGTGAAATCTAAGTACCTGCACTCTGCAAACCTGGTTAAATGTGAAAATTCGGTATATGTATCCATCTGCCTGCCCCAGTGTGACCCCCCCACCAATGGAAGTACTTATAGGGGAACAGGCAAATGGACTGTGAATAGCAAGAACTAAATTTTTATATATATATATATATATATAAAAGCTATGCTTGTAATTTGCTGATGAGTTGGTAATTGATGGCGAAATTCTGTGGAATGTGAAAATCTTGCACCCTGAACTTGCTTTCGCAAACCCTGCTAAAGGTAAAAAAACTTGCATGTACACCCTGTCATTTGTTACAATGCGACCCCCAGATAGGAAATACCTACAAGGGAGAGATGAGCAAACGGACTGTAAGCAGCAAGTAAAAACCCTTAAACATATCTTGTACGTAATCTGCTTATGCACGGGTGATTGAATGTAAAACCTTGTTAAATGGGAAAACCCTGCACCTGCCTATGGGCCCGTAATTGACAGTGAAACCCTGTTAAATGTGAAAATCTTGCATTTGCCTGCGCAAACTTTACTGATTGTGAAAAAATTTTCATGCACATCCGTGTGTCTGCCCCAGTGTACCCCCTGAAATCTGTTGATGCACAGCAAATTGACTGTGAAACCTTGTTGAATGGGAAAACCTTGCACGTTTTCTTATCTTTATAAATATTAGAATGAGAAGCAGAAATACAAAAGGAACCGTGCCTAAAACCCCAAGGGACAGCTTGAACACTAGTACGATCCAAAAATATTTAACAAAAGAGGAAAATTCAAAAAGCCCTGTCCTTGAAAAACAACAAGCGACTAAAGAAAAGAAAAAAGCGTCTGCGAAAAAGAAAGGAGAAATACAGGAAAAAACTAAAGCAGACGTCAGGATGGACAATGAAGCAGGTGCAGGAGAGCAAAGTACTTATGCCAACTAAATCAGAAATAATAGAGATGTTTGAAAGATTAGAAAAAAGATTAGAAAATTATTTTAAGACAGAAATCGCAACAATGCGAGCTGACTTGGGCCATCTGCTAAAAAGGGTAGAGGAAACGGAGGACAAGAACGAAAAGCAAGCCTCAGAAATACAAGAACTAAATGAAGAAGCGAAGAAGTGGACTGAGCAGTTGAAAAACCTACAGCACTCCGGGGAAGAGCGGTGCACCCCCCCACCATGAGAGGGGGGTGGGTGGGACGGTGGTAAAATGGCCGCCATGGTTGGAGTAACACCCTAAGGGTGGGAGACTCGTAGGAGGAAAATGGAGAGGGACTCTGTTTGCGAGTCAAGAGACGGAGAGAGGTGGGGTGGAGGGGGGGAGGGAGGTGGGAGGAGGGGGGGACACAACCTAGACCCCAAGAATAATCGTAAACTAAGAAATAGATTACATCTATATGAAAATAGGATGCAAATAACCCATCTCTATGAAAACAAGCTGCGAATAACTATACCATGACTACAGTTAGTTTTTTGACCTACAATGTGCGAGGGCTGAATATACCAACAAAAAGGCATAAAATCTTTAAAGAGATCGAGCATTATGGGGCCAGGGTGGTCTTCTTACAGGAGACACACCTATCTCATGAAACTAATGTGAGGTTGTATTCCTATCAGCTCCCAACCTGGTACTATGGCGACTCAATGACAAATAAGGCAAAAGGGGTTGCAATTGGAATAGGTATGGGAGTTTGATTCTCCTTGGAGGACAGATTAACTGACCCGGAGGGAAGATTTCTCTTCTTAGGGGGGAAGCTGTTGGGAATGGAATGCACATTGGCTAATATTTATTGCCTTAATACCCTAATGCCCAACCATATATTTGGGGGGAGCCCTGGAAAAATGATAGGAATTTAAAAAAGGGAAAGTGTTCATGGCGGGGGATCTGAATTTTTGTATGGATCCAAAACAAGACAGTACGTCCCGTGTACAGGGGACGAGGAATGCCCAATTGAAGGTGATAAAACAGAAATTACACTACCACCAGTTAGTAGATGTATGGCGAATACAACATCCCAGGACACAAGATTATACGTTCTACTTCCCTGTACACGGGACACACACTAGGATCGACTATTGGCTGATAGAACATAGAATGCTAGACTTGGTAGTCTCCACCAATATAGAAATAGCTACACTATCTGACCATGCGCCAATGACCATGAAAATAAAGATACCAGAAACTCAGATACAAGCGTATTCATGGAGGATAAATGAAGATCTTCTAGGTAAACAAGGGGAGGACATAAAAAAAGAATTAGAGCAATATTTTAGTTTAAACGGAACCAGTGAGATTGCGGACGATACCCTGTGGGAGGCTCATAAAGCCTACAAAAGGGGAATCCTAATCTCTGTGGGAACTAGGAGAAAGAAGGAAAGAATAAAAAAAGAGGGCAAAATTGATAGAAGAAATATACCTATTAAAGCAGGGGTCTTCAAACTGCGGCCCTCCAGGTGTTCAGGAACTACAATTCCCATCATGCCTAGTCATGTCTGTGAATGTCAAAGTTTTACAATGCCTCATGGGATGTGTAGTTCTGCAACAGCTGGAGGGCCGTAGTTTGAGGATCCCTGTATTAAAGCAAAGACACAAAAAAGGGACAGGGCAAGATCAGGAACTGTCACTAAAACTAGTAATAAAAAGAGATGATCTTAAGGAACTATTAGAACAGGAAATAAGGAAAACCTTCAATAACATCTCATAGGAAAGATATAAATGGGGGAATAAAAATAGCAAGTGCCTAGCAAGGATGTTAAGAAAAAAAAAAATCAATGAACTTCATAGAAAAAATACAAAATAAAATAGGGGAAATGATCTATAATACAAAGAATATAGCGACGGTCTTCCGAGACTTTTATGAACAACTATACTCAGTAAATCAGAAAGGACAATGGGATGAGGGGAAAAAAGAAAGAATAAAAGAATATTTAGAAAAAGCTAGGATCCCCGGATAACAGAGGAAAGAGCAATATCCCTAGAAACACCAATAATGGTAGAGGAGATTAATTGGGCGTTAAAAGAATCAGCACCAGGAAAAAGTCCAGGGACAGATGAATACATGACGTTATACTTAAAAAGGTTCAAAGAAATCCTGACCCAAAAAACTGTGCACATATATGAATGGATTGGGAAGAAGGTATGAGATGAGTAAAGAGTCCTTATTGGCATCAATTACTATAGCAAAAGAAGGCAAAGATAGTACTAAGTTTTCAAACTATAGACCTATATCATTGTTAAAAGTGGACACAAAATTGTTTGCGAAAATACTAGCAACAAGGATTAAAGATTTAATGACGGAGTTGGTCCATCCTGATCAAGTGGGCTTTGTACCAAGGAGAGAGGGGAGGGATAATGGGGTAAGAACACTTCTGTTACTTCAAAAAATAAAAGAAGGGAGAGTTCCCGGTCTACTCCTGTCGATAGATGCCGAAAAGGCGCTTGACGGGGTAGACTGGGGATTCATAATGAGCACTCTAGAGAGCATGGGGATAGGCCCAAGGATGATGCAGTGTATACAAACATTATATAAAGGTCCTAAAGCCATGGTGAAAGTAAATGGAACATTGTCACCCCCCTTTAAAATGAATAACAGGACGAGACAGGGTTGTCCCCTGTCTCCGCTCCTGTTCGTGCTTGCGCTAGAACCTCTTCTAGCTGCAGTGCGGGGGGATGCTGACATAGGGGACTTCAAAGTCGGAGAAGAGGAGCATAAATTATCTGCATTCGCAGATGATATATTATTCTATATATCAAACCCCCGGATTTCAATGCCCAATCTTATGAAAGCATTAAAGGAATATGGAGAGCTATCTAATTTTAAGATCAACCAGAGTAAATCTGAAATATTAAATATAAACATGAAATTGAAAGAGGAACAGATTCTACAACAAGAGTTTCCATTCCCTTGGAGGAGAACGGAAATAAAATATCTTGTGATTAAACTAACAGCATCACCAGAGGAAATATATCAAGCAAACTATATCACATTATTAAAGGAGATAAAAATAGAAATAAAAAGGATAGCAGCACGCCCCTTATCATGGATGGGCCGGATTAACGCCCTAAAGATGATAATACTTCAGAAGATCATATACAAGTTTCAGATGCTCCCCATATATATACCCCCAGCATATTTTAGAACGTTAAAGTGGTTGTATAGTCTATTTTTTAACTTTTACCTACAGGTAAGCCTATAATAAGGCTTACCTGTAGGTAAAAAAATATCTCCTAAACCTGTACAGTTTAGGAGATATTCCCCTGGCTATGAGCTGCTGACTGCAGCGGCGCATGCGCACAGGGGATTCTCGGCTGAAGGCCCGGCAGCTGCCAGACCTTGCCGGGAAAGAAATCTCCCGCGTGCATGCGCAGGAGTGACGACTGTGCGGCTCCAGCAACTCACAGCGCTGGAGCCGCGATACCCGGAAGACACGCCGAGGCAACATGTCAGCTACCTCGGCGTGGACCAGGTAAGATACCGACACCTCGTTCTAAGGTAAGTATTTCATAATGAGCTAGTATGCGGTGCATACTAGCTCATTATGCCCTTTGCCTTACAGGGGTAAAAAAAAAAAAAAATGTCAGCGGGTATACAACCGCTTTAAGAACTTTAATCACTACATTAATATGGGACATAGGGATGAGATTCGCGTTCGAGTCGAACCCATGTTCGTCTCGAACATCGGCTGTTCGCCGAATTACAAACGATATGGGCCATTCGCGCCAAATTTGTGTGGCGCGTCACAGCCCATAATTCATTGTGGCATCGCAGTGCATTGCTGGCTGATGATTGGCCAAGCATGCACTATGACCCGCATGCTTGGCCAATCACAGCCCCGTCTGTAGAGAGAGCTGTAATTGGCCAAAGCCAGGGTGGCTTTGGCCAATTATGGCTCAGGGGGTTTAGTACATGCCCCACACTATATAAGGCCGCCTGCATGGTGGCCCTGTGTAGTGTGTTGCAGCGTTGAGAGACAGAGACAGAGAGACAGTGTAATTTGATTTAAGTTAGATAGATTAGGCAGGACAGTCAGTGAGTTAGCTGCACTTAGAGTGTATTGTGTATACATATATGCATCCCAGATGTTGTATGTGTATATATATATATATATATATATATATATATATAAATAGTCAGAAGGGTGAGGTGCACTACAGTCTCAGATGGCCGTGCTTAGCAATCAAGCCCTCCCACAGGCTTCGACATAGAAAAAATCCAAACAAGGGATTGCTGCACAAACCGTATTTATTTTGAAATCTTCAAAAGGACATGATTTCAAAATAAATACAGTTTGTGCAGCAATCCCTTGTTTGGATTTTTTTAATATATATATATATATATATATATATATATATATATATATATATATATATATATATACTGTATTCAGTTTAGCTAGATCCGTTCCTGTTATTATCTTCCTACTGACAGGCAGGCTTGTGTTGTTACAGTATTTACAGCTACCTGAAGAAAATTGCTGGTGTTCTTCTGATCCTATTAGTACCACAGTCAGGCAGCTAGACTATTTACAGTTAGGGTAGTGCGTCCTCCTCACAGTGTTCAGCTAAAGCTACAAGTTAGTGTAGTGCGTCCTCTGAACAGTGTTCAGCTAAAGCTACAAGTTAGTGCAGTGTGACCTCTGCACAGTGTTCAGCTAAAGCTACAAGTTAGTGTAGTGCGTCCTCCTCACAGTGTTCAGCTAAAGCTACAAGTTAGTGTAGTGCACAGTGTTCAGCTAAAGCTACAAGTTAATGTAGTGCGTCCTCTGAACAGTGTTCAGCTAAAGCTACAAGTTAGTGTAGTGCGTCCTCTGAACAGTGTTCAGCTAAAGCTACAAGTTAGTGTAGTGTGTCCTCTGAACAGTGTTCAGCTAAAGCTACAAGTTATTGTAGTGTGACCTCTGAACAGTGTTCAGCTAAAACTACAAGTTAGTGTAGTGCATCCTCCTCACAGTGTTCAGCTAAAGCTACAAGTTAGTGTAGTGCACAGTGTTCAGCTAAAGCTACAAGTTAGTGTAGTGCGTCCTCCTCACAGTGTTCAGCTAAAGCTACAAGTTAGTGTTGTGTGTCCTCTGAACAGTGTTCAGCTAAAGCTACAAGTTAGTGTAGTGCGTCCTCTGAACAGTGTTCAGATAAAGCTACAAGTTAGTGTAGTGCACAGTGTTCAGCTAAAGCTACAAGTTAGTGTTGTGTGTCCTCTGAACAGTGTTCAGCTAAAGCTACAAGTTAGTGTAGTGCGTCCTCTGAACAGTGTTCAGCTAAAGCTACAAGTTAGTGCCATGCGCCCTCTGAACAGTGTTCAGCTAAAGCTACAAGTTAGTGTAGTGCACAGTGCTCAGCTAAAGCTACAAGTTAGTGTAGTGTGACCTCAGCATAGTGTTCAGCTAAAGCTACAAGTTAGTGTAGTGCGTCCTCTGAACAGTGTTCAGCTAAAGCTACCTGTATAAGGTTGGTAGTGTTTTCCTGATCCTATCAATACCGCAGGCAGCTACATTATTTACACGTTAGTGTAGTGTGTCCTCTGCACAGTGTTCAGCTGGAGCTACCTGTAGAAGGTTGGTGGTGTTTTCCTGATCCTATCACTACCGCAGGCAGCTACATTATTTTAACGTTAGTGTAGTGCGTCCCCTGCACAGTGTTCAGCTAAAGCTACCTGTATAAGGTTGGTGGTGTTTTCCTGATCCTATCACTACCGCAGGCAGCTACATTATTTATACGTTAGTGTAGTGCGTCCTCTGCACAGTGTTCAGCTAAAGCTATCTGTAGAAGGTTGGTGGTGTTTTCCTGATCCTATCACTACCGCAGGCAGCTACATTATTTTAACTTTAGTGTAGTGCGACCTCTGCACAGTGTTCAGCTAAAGCTACCTGTAGAAGGTTGGTGGTGTTTTCCTGATCCTATCACTACCGCAGGCAGCTACATTATTTTAACGTTGGTGTAGTGCGTCCTCTGCACAGTGTTCAGGTAAAGCTACAAGTTAGTGTAGTGCGACCTCTGCACAATGTTCATCTAGAGCAGGGGTCTCAAACTGGTGGCCCTCCAGCTGTTGCAAAACTACAAGTCCCATCAGGCATTGCAAGGCTGACAGTTATAAGCATGACTCCCACAAGCACAGGCATGATGGGACTTGTAGTTTCGCAACAGCTGGAGGGCCGCCAGTTTGAGACCCCTGATCTAGAGCTACATGTAGAAGATTGGTGGTGTTCTCATACTACAGGCAGGCAGTTGATTTTGCTAGCTGCAGTATCAGTATATATATATATATATATATATATCCCAGCTTAGTGCAGCTACATCTCACTGCAGGCCATTAGTATGTCTGGAAGGCCAACAAGGAGAGGCAGACAGCCACAAGCCAATAAAAGAGAGGGCAAGCAGGCTCTGTGTCTAGAGGCAACAGTGCTGGTCGTGGACACGGTGCATCCTCATCAGCACGTGGCCGTGGGACACGCTTGGCCTTTTTTTCGGCAGCTGGCCGTGTTGAGCCACAACATGCGGAAGACTTGGTCGAGTGGATGACCAAGCCGTCCTCATCTTCCTCATCCTCTCTCACCCATGCTCAGGGTACTTTGGCAAAGCAGCTGCCAACGCGGCCTCTTCCCTCGGCTCAATGTCATCAGTGACTCCTTCCCTAGCCCCACCATGTCCTCCTGAGGAGTCCCTTGAACTGTTTGACCACAGTGTTGGGTACATGCTCCAGGAGAATGCCCAGCATTTAGAAAGCTCTGATGATGATACTGAGCTAGATGAAGGCAGTAACGTGAGCATGGACAGAGGGGGTGCCCAAGAAGGACAGCAATCTGGCAGTCATGCTCCCCCTGCTGCAGCATACTGCCAGGTTTGCTCTAGTGATGAGAAGGGAGGGGATGATGAGGTCACTGACTCAACTTGGGTGCCTGATAGGAGAGAGGAGGAGGAGGAGGAGGAGGCACATCACCAACGAGGCAGGATGCCCTCTAGGGGCCAGCCTAAGGGCAGCACACTGACTGCATCACACTGTAAAGCTCCGCATGTGCAGGGCGCTGCTGTCTCTGCGCGTTATTCCAAAAGTTCTTTGGTGTGGGCCTTTTTTGAGACGAGTGCATCAGATCGTACCGCTGCTATTTGCAACATATGTCTCAAGCGTATCTCGCGTGGCCAAAACATCTCCCGCTTGGGCACCACATGCTTGACCAGACATATGCTGACCTGCCATGCAGTTCATTGGCAAGCGTACCTAAAAGACCCACACCAAAGAACAAAGAGGACCTCTCCTTGCTCCTCAACCCCACTATACCTTCAGTCCTCTCTGAGACCTGCACTGAGAGGAATGAAGGTGTAGAATTAGGTGTGTCACAGCTAAGTACTGTGGGCAATCTGCTTTCGGTACACCGACGTCAGATTGTACCAGGCAAATTACCATGCCCCAGCTGCTGCACCGCCGAAAGAAGTTCGCTCCCAGCCGTCCACATGCCCAGCGGTTGAATGCTAGCTTGGCAAAATTGCTAGCACTTCAACTGCTACCTTTTCAGTTGGTAGACTCTGCCCCCTTCTGTGAGTTTGTGGAATGTGCGGTTCCTCAGTGGCAGGTACCCAAACGCCACTTTTTCTCACGGAAGGCGATTCCGGCTCTCTAAAGGCATGTGGAAGGCAATGTCCATGCCTCGCTGGACAGGGCGGTCAGTGGTAAGGTGCATATTACCTCTGACTCATGGTCCAGCAGGCATGAATAGGAATGTTACCTAAGTTTCACGGCGCATTGGGTGATTCTGCTGGCAGCTGGGAAGGATGCAGGACAAGGTGCAGTAGTGTTGGAGGTTGTTCCGCCACCACGCCTCCAAAATGCCACTTCTAATGATTCTGACACACCTCTCTCCTCCATCCCCTCCTCTTCTTCTTCCTCCATGGCCTCTTCCTGTGCTTTGTCCTTGGAACCAGTGGTGCTCCGTAGGTGTTCAAGGAGCTACGCAAGTATGCAGGCCAAAAGATGCCATGTAGTGCTTGAGCTGTTGTGCTTGGGGACAGGAGCCACACTGGGGAAGAGGTTCTGTCAGCTCTGCAGGGGCAGGTTCAGAGGTGTAAAATATATAAAAAAAACACTAAGTAGGGTCAAAGCTGCGCTCAGATCTAAAACCACAAACAGACAATTGTGAAAGAAAAAAGCTGCCAGCACCTACAAAAGTCCAGTATCTGACTCCTAAAATATGGTAAACAGCAAAGTGCAGCGCTATATATGTAAATGTGACATATAAAGAAATATAAATGAGAACCCACCAAGTGACATTATATCAGTCAGTAGATACATAAGCGAAATCAATCGATCAAAAAACAAACTTTGTTCACAAGTGCGTGTGAAAAAAATATATATAAAAAAACAATATGTATAATAGTCCAAAACATAATAGTAGAGTCCACAAAAAGAAAAAAACCCTCGTCCAAGAGAGGTGTGATAAGAAGTAGATAATCCACCAAGGAGTGTGTGAGTAAGGTCTGCTTACCGGACGGCGATGACTGCTATTACAGCAGTCTCGCCCAGCATAGGGATTATGGTCTCCCAAAACCACAGATACAGAGCGGGACCAGTAGCTTTAACACTCGATCATGACTTACTCAGAGCCAGCAGACTCTTTAAATCTCTAGGCTTCCTGATTATTATTTTAGGTCTCTCTGGAAGGGTGTTATTTAGAGCTGGGTCTTCTTGCAGTATTCCTCAATGTGTCCTAAAAACCTTGGTATCTCCTCCATGTGTTCACCTTTAGACAGGTGAACACATGGAGGAGATACCAAGGTTTTTAGGACACATTGAGGAATACTGCAAGAAGACCCAGCTCTAAATAACACCCTTCCAGAGAGACCTAAAATAATAATCAGGAAGCCTAGAGACTTAAAGAGTCTGCTGGCTCTGAGTAAGTCATGATCGAGTGTTAAAGCTACTGGTCCCACTCTGTATCTGTGGTTTTGGGAGACCATAATCCCTATGCTGGGCGAGACTGCTGTAATAGCAGTCATCGCCGTCCGGTAAGCAGACCTTACTCACACACTCCTTGGTGGATTATCTACTTCTTATCACACCTCTCCTGGACGAGGGTTTTTTTCTTTTTGTGGACTCTACTATTATGTTTTGGACTATTCTACATATTGTTTTTTTATATATATTTTTTTCACACGCACTTGTGAATAAAGTTTGTTTTTTGATCGATTGATTTCGCTTATGTATCTACTGACTGATATAATGTCACTTGGTGGGTTCTCATTTATATTTCTTTATATGTCACATTTACATATATAGCGCTGCACTTTGCTGTTTACCAGGTTCAGAGGTGGTTGACACCACGTCAACTTAAGGCAGGAATGGTGGTTTGCGACAATGGCACCAACCTCTTCTCTGCCCTCCAACAGGGACAAATGACCCATGTGCCCTGTTTGGCTCACGTCCTTAACTTGGTGGTGCAGCGGTTCTTGGGCAGGTACCTGGGCTTACAGGATGTCCTGAGGCAGGCTAGGAAAGTCTCTTGGCATTTCCGCCAGTCATATAATGCCAGTGCTCAGCTGGCAGACCTCCAAAAGGAATTTAACCTGCCCAAGAACCGCCTAATCTGTGACATGCCCACCAGGTGGAACTCAACGTTGGCCATGCTGCAGCGGCTGCACACGCAGCAGAGGGCCATCAATGAGTACCTGTGCAACTATGGCACCAGGACAGGTTCAGGGGAGCTTGTTTTTTTTTTTCCCCATGCCAGTGAGCCATGATCAGGCATGCATGCACTGTCCTGTCACCATTTGAGGAGGCCACGAGGATGGTGAGCAGTGACAGTGCATGCATCAGTGACACTGTCCCCCTTGTCTACCTGTTGGAGCACACGCTGCATGGAATAATGGACAGGGCACTTGAGGCAGAACAGAGGCAGGGAGAGGAGGACTTCCTTAGCTCTCAAGGCCCCCTTTATCCAGACAATGTTCCTGCGTGCCTGCCAATCACACAGGAAGAGGAGGAGGATTGTGTCAGCATTGAGGTGGAGCCTGGCACTCAGCATCAGCAGCAGTCTTTAAGGGATCATTTACAGTCCCAAGAGGCTGGGAGGAGGTGGCTGCGGATCATGTCGTCCTTAGTGACCCAGAGGACTCCGGACCGAATGCCTCAGCAAACCTACGCTGCATGGCCTCCCTGATCCTGCAAAGCCTGCGGAAGGATCCTCGTATTCATAGTATCAAGGAGAAGGAACAATACTGGCTGGCAACCCTCCTTGATCCACATTACAAGGGTAAAGTTTCGGACCTTATCTTGCCGTCGCAGAGGGAGCAGAGGATGAAACATCTTCAAGAGGCCTTGCAGAAAGGTCTGTGCAACACGTTCCCAGAGACTGGGAGGTTACAAACTCCTGTTTCTGGACAACGTGTTGCTGAGGCTTCGATCAGTCAAAGAAGGAGCGGTGGAGAAGGTGGCCGTCTGACCGATGCGTTCAGACAATTTTTTAGTGCGCAGCCCCAAGGTATGATCTGTTCCAGCAACCATCGCCAGTGTCTGTTTTACATGGTGCAGAATACCTAGGGGCAAGATCTGACTTAGACACCTTTCCCACCGAAAATTCTCTGGGTTACTGGGTCTTGAGGATGGATCACTGGCCAGAGCTTGCACAGTATGCAATTGAGCTACTGGCCTGTCCTGCATCCAGCGTTCTTTCGGAACGCACATTCAGTGCTGCTGGAGGCTTTGTAACCGATCACAGGGTGCGTCTGTCCATCGACTCGGTCGATCGACTGACCTTCATAAAAATTAATCAGTTTTGGATCACCACCAGCTACCAAGTACCTGATGCTGATGTAACCGAATACATTTTTTTGAAATGTCAGATCCCTTCAAAGACTGCTTATGCTGATGCTGAGTGACTATCCTGTTATACCGAGTAATTATCCTCTTCCTCCTCAATGATCATGATGATAGCTTGTAAGAACATTTTTGGTTCTGGGCGCCACCACCAGTCCCGCCACCAGTGCCTAAGGCCCAATTTTTCAGCCCCTGTTTAACAGGGGCATGTAATTACAATTTTTGATGCAATTCTTTGCAGCAGGGCTAGTTCCTGCGCTCTAACTAGAGTATCTGTGAGGGGTTGCAGTGTTGTTGCACCAGCACCAGTGTCTAAGGCCCAATTTTTCATCCCCTGTTTAACAGGGGCGTGTAATTACAATTTTTGATGGAATTCTTTGCAGCAGAGCTAGTTCCTGCGCTCCAACTAGAGTATCTGTGAGGGGTTCCGGTGTTGTGGCACCAGTGCCTAAGGCCCAATTTTTCAGCCCCTGTTCAACAGGGACATGTAATTAGAATTCTTGATCTAATATTTCACAGCAGGGCCCGTTTCTGCGCCCACCAAGAGTATCTGTGAGGACTTACGGTGTTGTGGCACCAGTACCACCACCACCACCAAAGGCCCAATTTTTCTGCCCCTGTTCAACAGGGGCATGTAATTACAATTCTTGATCTAATATTTCACAGCAGAGCCCTGTGAGGGCTTACAGTGCTGTGGCCACAACAACACCTAAGGCCCAAATTTCTGCTGAGTATATAGGGCAGGCCCCTACTTTCAAACATCTAACTTACAAATGACTCCTACTTGCAAACGGAAGGAGACAACAGGAAGTGAGTTGAAATCTACCCCTAGGAAGGGAAATTCTCTCCTGTAAGAGTTAATATGGGAAAAACTTTTCTCCTTTCCACTGATGCTTTATCACCAATCATTGTTTCACAAAAAAACCCAAATTTTCAAAAAACATTTGTCATTGGGACAAAAAGTGAGGTGAAATCTTCTGAAGAGGAGGAAAGACAGCAAAACAAATGTCACATGGATGATAACCCTTCCCTATGTTTTCCAAAAAGCTTAAAATAGATTTTTTGTCTGGAGCTAAACACGTTAAAAATGTACCAGTTCAAAATTACAAACAGATTCTACTTAACAACAAACCTACAGTCCCTGTCTTGTTTGCACCGCCTGTATACTGCTGTTCAGAGTATATAGGGCCTGGGGGCCCCACACCTTTCCTTTTTTAATTTGGGTGCGGGGTTCCTCTTAATATCCATACAAGACCCAAAGGGCCTGGTAATGGACTGGGGGGTACCCATGCCGTTTGTCTCACTGATTTTCATCCATTTTGCCAGGACCCGACATTACATTAAAGCAGTTTTAAATGACTTTTTTATCCTTTAAAAATGACATTTTGTGCAGGGACTGTTCTAAGCATAGAAAACACGCGCCACTTTACAGGCATACTATAGACACCCCCCAGGTACGATATTTAAAGGAATATTTCACTTTTTTTTTTTTTTACTTTAAGCATCATTAAAATCACTGCTCCCGAAAAAACGGCTGTTTTTAAAAGTTTTTTTTGCATTGATACATGTCCCCTGGGGTAGGACCCAGGTCCCCAAACCCTTTTTAGGACAATACCATGCATATTAGCCTTTAAAATGAGCACTTTTGATTTTGAACGTTCGAGTCCCATAGACATCAATCGGGTTCCAACGTTCGTGCAAATTTTCGGTCGGTTCGCAGGTTCTGGTGCAAACCGAACTGGGGGGTGTTCGGCTCATCCCTAATGGCACAATAAGAAACCTAGAATATCTCTGTCAACTCTGAAGAAAGTAAAAAGCCAAGAGGAATTAAATGTACCCGACTTTCAAAAATATTCGAGGCTGTTCTGTTAACGCGCATGGTGGAATGGGCTAAATCAAATAATGAGAAAAGGTGGGGAAATATAGAACACATAATGGCTAATACACAATTGGGGAGGAATATATCGATACCACCACACTATAGGACACTGGGAGAAAATACACACACATTGACACGGATAGTTTTGAAAATTTGGAATGCACTACACAAGAAAAATAAATGGAAATATACAGTATTAGCGTAGGGTATAGCACTACACAGTCCTAGGGCACACTAACACAGGATCTGAAAAGATGAGATGGCCATCACATTTTGAGAGACCCTAATCTGGAACGTTTACAGTTTATATAAAAGTGCAAAAAAAATAAAATAAAAAAGCCAAAAATAGTTTATTTTTCTTCTCTCTTTATTGTTCTCTCTCTTATGTTCGCTCTCTGTTGTCCACTCTATTGTTCGATCACTATTGTTCTATATCTATTGTTCTCTCTCTATTGTTCCTGTATTTTAGAACTGTAATGTTTTATTTTTACTATGTTTTATTGTATTTGCTTTGCAGGTATGGTATGTCTTACTGTTATACTGTAATGTTGCATAGTATTGTCATAAAAAGTGTTTGGGGACCCAGGTCATGCCCCAGCGTTTTTTCGGAAGCAGTGATTTTAATAATGCTTAAAGTGAAACAATAAAAGTGAAATATTCCTTTAAATTTCGTACCTGGGGGGTATCTATAGTATGCCTGTAAAGTGGCGCATTTTTGCCGTGTTTAGAACAGTCCCTGCACAAAATGACGTTCCTAAAAGAAAAAAAAGTCATTTAAAACTACTATAATAGTTAAAATGAATATATAATGAATTGTTGGGTCCCGGCTATACAGATAAAAGTCACTAAAAAAACGGCATGGGATCCCTCCCAGTCCATTACCAGGCCCTTTGGGTCTGGTATAAATATTAAGAGGAACCCCGGACCAAAATTTGAAAAAAAAATTGCGTGGGGGTCCCCCCCAAATTCCATACAAGGCCCTTCAGATCTGGTATGGATATTAAGGGGAACCCTGCACCAATTTTTTTTTTTTAATGGCGTAAGGGTCCCCCTCAAAATCCATACCAGACCGATTTTAAGGGGAACCCCGTGCCAAAATTTTTAAAAAATGGAGTGCGGGTCCCCCCAAAAAGCCATACCAGACCCTTATCCGAGCACGCAACCTGGCTGGCCGCAGGAAAAGAGGGGGGGTTAAACCCCCCTCCTGAACCATACCAGGCCACATGCCCTCAACATGGGAGGGTGCTTTGGGGTGCTTTTATCACTTATAAAAGAACTGTCATCGGCGCTGAAGCGTCATAGGGCGGGTGCCTCCCATGGAGGCAGATCTTTTTTTTTTTTTTCGGTCCATTGGCAGAGCCATAGAGGAAGATGAATGGACTTCGTGGGAAATTTTTATTTTATTATTTTTTAATAAAGGACTTGTCCCATGGTGTGCTTTGTTTTTTTTAAACATTTTGACACTTTTTTTTTACCCGTTACCATTTCAAACAGGGGGGGACCTGGATCTGGGGGTCCCCTTGTTAAACGGGGCTTCCAGATTCCGATAACCGCCCGCCTGCAGACCCCCACAACCCTTGCCCTGTGTTTTATTGTTAACCATCATTTGCTTAGCAGGTACGCCATTCAGCTGCAGCACTGATTTATGTATCTTGACAGCAACAGCATTTGCTCTCACGATACGCAAATCAATGACTCCAGCGCTGTAGGAGGTGATTTCGCCACCACAATTAAAAAAACAAAATGGTGCATGTATGCCCATCATTAGAAGTGGGTGGATGAAGGGAGGTATTCTAATGGTGGGCATACCCACCGATCAATCTCTTTTTTTCATGCAGCCCACAGGCTGCATGAAAAAAAGAACATTACAATATATGCCCGACAAGGATTAGCAACGTACTGATATGTTGCTGGAATTTGAGTGGTTATACCAGAATGATGCCTGCAGGTTTAGGTATCATCTTGGTATCATTCTTTTCAGCCAGCGGTCGTTTTTTATGTAAAAGCAATCCTAGTGGCTAATTAGCCTCTAGACTGCTTTTACAAGCAGTGGGAGGGAACAATTCCCCCCCCTCCACCGTCTTCCATGGTTTTCTTGGGCTCTCCTGTCCCAACAAGCAACCCGAGAATGCAGCCAGTGGTTTTGTCAGCTGACTATAGAGCTGAACGGAGACCAAAATGGCTCCAATCATCTCTATGGCCTAAGAAACTGGAAGCTACGAGCATTTCATGACTTAGGTTTCTTCAGATATAAACAGCGCGATTGGGAAATTTGGAAAGCATTTTATCACACCGATCTTGGTGTGGTCAGATGCTTTGAGGGCAGAGGAGAGACCTAGGGTCTAATAGACCGCAATTTTAAAAAAAAAGAGTACCTGTCACTACCTATTGCTATCATAGCGGATATTTACATTCCCTGCGATAACAATAAAAATGATAAAAAATTTAAAAATAAAAGGAACAGTTTAAAAATAAAATAAATAAGCAAAATTAAATAATTAAAAAAAAAAAAGCATGTATGTAGTTTGTCGCCGCTGCACGTTTGTGCAAAACTTTAAAGCATGTCTTGTTTGGTATCCATGTACTCGGCATAAGATCATCTTTTTTATTTCCTCAAACATTTGGGCAATATAGTGTGTTTTAGAGCAATCAGATTTAAAAAAAAGTGTTTTTCCCCCAAAAAATCGCTGAGCAAATACTGTGTGAAAAAAAAAATTGCAACACCGACCATTTTAATCTGTAGGGCCTTTGCTTAAAAAAAAAATATATAATGTTTGGGGGTTCAAAACTATTTTCTAGCAAAAAAAAAAAAATTTTCATGTAAACAAAGAGTGTCAGAAAGGGCTTTGTCTTCAAGTGGTTAGAAGAGTGGGTGATGAGTGACATAGGCTTCTAATCTTGGGCATAAAATGCCAGGACAGTTCAAACCCCCCCCCCAAGCTATATGCTAAGAGGCATGTTGAGACCATGGAATATTTAATATTTTGCCACAAGTTGCGGGAAAATGACAAACTTTTTATTTTTTGCACAAATTTGTCACTAAATGATATATTGCTCACACATGCCATTGGCATATGTGCGATTACACCCCAAAATACATTCTGCTTCTTCACCTAGTACAGGGATACCACATGTGTGTGACTTTTTGGGAGCCTAGCCGCGTACGGGGCCCCGAAAACCAAGCACCACCTTCAGGATTTCTAAGGGCGTAAATTTTTGATTTCACTCCTCACTACCTATCACAGTTTTGAAGGCCATAAAATGCCAAGATGGCACAAACCCCCCCCAAATGACCCCATTTTGGAAAGTAGAACCCCAAGCTATTTGCTGAGAGGCATGTTGAGTCCATGGAATATTTTATATTTTGCCACAAGTTTCGGGAAAATTACAAACTTTTTAAATTATTGGTGTAAAATGGTGTATTTTTTTTTGGGGGGGGGGGGGGGGGGGGGTTTGTGCTATCTTGACATTTCATTGCCTCCAAAACTGTGATAGGTAGTGAGGAAGTGAATTCACCATTTTACGCCCTTAGAAAGCCTGAAGGCGATGATTGGTTTTTCGGGTCCTGTACACGGCTAGGCTCCCAAAAAGTCTCACACATGTGTTATCTCTGTACTCAGGAGAAGCAGCAGAAAGAATTTTGGGATGTAATTCCACATATGCCTATGGCATGTTTGAGCAATATATCATTTAGTGACAACTTTGTACAAAAACAAAAGATAAGTTTGTAATTTTCCCGCAACTTGTGGCAAAATATAAAATTTTCCATGGAATCAACATGCCTCTCGGCAAATAGCTTGGGGTGTCTACTTTCCAAAATGGGGTCATTTTGGGGGGTTTTGTGCTATCTTGCCATTTATTGGCCTTCGAAACTGTGATAGGAAGTGAAAAGAAATCCTGAAGACAGTGATTGGTTTTCAGGGTCCTGTATGCGGCTAGACTCCCAAAAAGTCTCACACATGTGGTATCCTAGTACTCAGGAGAAGCAGCAGAATGTATTTTGAGGTGTAATTCCACATATAACCATGGCATATGTGAGCAATATATCATTTAGTGACAACTTTGTGTAATTTTTTTTTGTCATTTTTCAATCACTTGTGACAAAAAAATTAGATATTCAATGGGCTCAACATGCCTCTCAGCAATTTCCTTGGGGTGTCTACTTTCCAAAATGGGGTCATTTGGGGGGGGGGGTTGTACTGCCCTGCCATTTTAGCACCTCAAGAAATGAGATAAGCAGTCATAAACTAAAAGCTACGTAAATTCCAGAAAATGTACCCTAGTTTGTAAACGCTATAACATTGGCTGAATAAGTTTTGGCCTAAATGTATGACTAAAATTGAGTTCATTGGAATTCTTTTATAACAAAAATGAGAAAATATCATTTTTTTTCAAAAATTTTCGGTCTTTTTCCGTTTATATTGCAAAAAATAAAAAATCACAGAGGCAAATACCATCAAAAGAAAGCTCTATTTGTGGGAAGAAAAAGGACGCAAATTTCATTTGGGTACAGCATTGCATGATCGCGCAGTTACCAGTTAAAGCAGCGCAGTGCCAAATTGTAAAGTGCTCTGGTCATTGAGCAGCCAAATCTTCCGGAGCTGAAGTGGTCAATGACCTCTGAGCACAAAAAGGTTTAAACTGTATGAGTGCAGAACTGTTATCATTGGTAATTTCCAGCCACAATGCTATGTAGCCGTGAATAATGTACAGCTACACTTCAGGATTTTAATATAATATGGCAGCACATCTCACCTTCCACATGTATGGGTCCTGTACATTTCTCCATCATTCGATCTGAGTCTGGAAGGCCCACTTTGCAGAGGAATTCTGATCCGTCATCTGATTTCTGTACAGGTAACAAAGCCAATTCTGCTACATAGGTGGAACCATCATTTGTTAGGGTTGGAATCTTGGAAGCAGATTTTACTTCAACGAACTCATCGGAAGATTTTTCTTTTACCCTCCATTGAACTCTGTGTGTACCCATCACATAATTAGAGATTCTGCACTCCAATGTTGCCCTTTTCCCTTCAATCAGTTCTGAAACTTTTATATCCTTCATCTTTGGATCAGGCAGTCCTGCAGAAGTTCAGACAGTATGTCAGTGTATGGAACAGAGTCAATTGTAAATATACTGTACATAAGGATTTCTCAGGGTCTCCCCACTTATAATGGAAGTGTATGGAAGGAAGGTATTTTTTCCCAATATTTAGGACAACCTGATGTGGAGCTCCAGGACAATTATTTGTTTCTATTTTTTTATTTACAAGTAGTGATGGTTTGCTATTGTTCTTCTTTTCTTTTTTTTTCTATAATTTACCTAATTTACCATTGTCTGTTCAGAAAACTATCATCATAGTGAAAGGAATCAAGGGGAAATCTCACCAATGAGTACAAAGCCCTGCCCCACACTATTAAAAAGTCTTGTTGTTTTTGACCTCATTGGGCATTTTTCCTCTTCCTATCTCTTTGATCTACAAGTAAGAAAGTAAAAACTAACAAATAGTGTGCAGCGCTACCTGTAAACAGTAAATCCACATAAAACAATCTTAAATAAAGTGAATAAAGTCCCAAATCTTCAATGAATGATTCCAGCATAAAACTCAATAAGTCTACTATCAGAAAATGAAAAGAATCCCGCAGAATATAAACAACACCTGATGTGTCTGGAAATAACTCATTACATATGTGCATCTCCACCAATCTATGCACTCACCAGATAGTCAATGGTAATGCGCCTTTGGTTGTTACTCTGAAGCAGCGAGAAATCACATCCTGGTATATTAGTAGAATGATGGTCCACGGTAGGATAAGGCACGCTGATGTCCACCCAGGATGGCAGCGCTCCCACTCGGCCCTCATTCTCATAGGCCAACCAGGAAGCGGTTAAAAAATTGCAGCACCAGAAAAATTATCAATCTTTCTTACACAATCGGTGTGAAATTCATATATGTGCCCCGTGCTATTTAAACGAAAACTCAATCAAGTACAACAAAAATATAACAAAAAAAGCATAGCTCCCAACTGTCCCTGATTTTGAGGAACTGTCCCTGATTTGGAACAATTTCCTCCTCATTTGTCCCTCATTTTGGTCTGATCTATATACAGTAGTTGTATATAAAATGCACCAATTATCTTTCAAAAAGTGTTTCCCAGTGCTAAACCTTTCATGCATTTTCTAAATTGCTGCATTTGTAAATTTCAAAAGCCAATATAAAGGAATAGTACTGGTAAAAAAAAAAAAAAAAACACTTGGGTTTAACTAATCTTTTTTGTATAATTCTCCTTTAAGGGGTGTGGGGGTGTGTCCTATGCCTACATACTTTTGCTAATAGGTTTCCCTCGTTCCCATCTCAAAAATTTGAGAGGTACGCAAAAAGTGATCATTCAAGTGAAACAATCGATCTATACACCTAACATATTGTATGTTCAAGGCCTCATGCAAACTGGGCATTTTTACAGCTGATGATTTGGGCATTAGACATTTTTTAAAACTGACTCTAAACTCCCCTGCATGTTATCCAATGTGTTCACGCACACATAGGCTTTTATCAGTGGTTTTTGGCAGGAGAGTTCAGAGGCAGAACAAAAACCCCTCTGCCAGTGCATTCTGGAGCTGCAGATTTTTGGTAAAAAAAAAAAAAAAACGCTGACAGCTCCTAAACGCTACTAAATGCTTGGTTTACAGAATTTAGCAGAGATTTTTTTTTTCTAAAGTAGAGGCCACCGGCATCCTTAACAACCAGTGATTAGCTGGAGAGAGAGATAGAACAGGGCTCTATTCAGTGCTATCAGTTAGAGCCCTTTCACACTGGGGCGGGTTGCAGGCGTTATTGCGCTAAAAATAGCGCCTGTAAACGACCTAAAACTGCCTCTACTGTTTCTTCAGTGTGAAAGCCTGAGGGCTTTCACACTGAAGCAGTGCGCTGGCAGGAGAAAAAAAAACCCCTGCAAACCGCATCTTTGGAGCGGTGAAGGAGCGCTGTATTCACTGCTCCTAAACCGCTCCTGCCCATTAAAATCAATAGGGCAGCGCGGCTATACCACGGCTATAGCGGCGCTATGTGAGTGGTTTTAACCCTTTTTTCGGCCGCCAGCGGGGGTTAAAACCGCACCGCTAGCGGCCGAATACCGCCGCAAAAACGACGGTAAAGCAGCACTAAAAATAGCACTGTTTTACCGCCGATGCCCCCATCGCCCCAGTGTGAAAGGGGCCTTAGTTAGTGCGCTATACTGTGCTATTTTGCTTCAATTGTCAGTGTGGAATATTAGTTTAGTGTCACTCTAGGCAGTGCTAGGACAAGGCCATTTGGTGGCCAGGGCAAAGATGGCAAACTGTTTTTAAGTAAGAATCAATGTGCTGATGGGCACATTTTATGTTAAGGGACACTCTAATGGGCAAATTTTATGTTAAGGGGCACCCTGATGGGCACATTTTATACTAAGGGGCACTCTGATGGGCACAACAAAACGTGCCCCTTAACATAAAATTTGCCCATTAGAGTGCCCCTTAACATAGAATTTGCCCATCAGAGTGCCTTTTAACATAAAATTTGTCCATGAGAGTGCCCCTTAACAGAAAATATGTCTAACAGCGTGTCCCTTAACATAAAATTTGCCCATGGGCACATTTTATATTAAGAGACACTCTGATGGGCAAATTGTATGTTAAGGGGCACCCTAATGGGCACAACAAAACGTGCCCCTTAATGTAAAATCTGCCCATCAGAGTGCCCCTTAATACAAAATGTGCCCATCAGTGTTGCTCCTAAAATAAAATATGCCCATCAGAGTGCCCCTTAACATAAAATGTGCCCATCAGTGTGCCCCTTAACATAAAATAAGGGTCACACCGATGGGCACCTTTTATGTTAAGGGGCACTCTGATGGGCACATTTTATTTTAAGGGGCACGCTGATGGGTATATTTTTAATGTGCACGCTGATGGGCACATTTTATGTTAAAGGGCACTCTGATGGGCACAACAAAATGTGTCTGTCAGTGTGCCCCTTAAGAAAATATGCCCAAGGGCGCATGCGCGAGAGCTCCGACATGGCCGCCTGAGCCAAGAGCTCCGCTCCACCCCGGACCGCCGAGCCGCACACTAACCGCCACAGCCCGCTATCGGGCGACACAACACCCTCCCCAGGTAGGGGAACTCCCGGGGATCATAGGGAGATGTCTGGGCCCCAGGCAAGACGAGATCTTGGCCCCCAATTTGCCTCGGCGGGAGCGGACGGGAGTCCCAAGATGGCCGCCAGCACGGACGGACCGCAGCACCAGGGAGGCATCCACTCCAGGACTCCAGAGTGCAGGCCAGTATTAACCCCTCCGACCCTGACTTACGCTCAAGCAACACAGGGACCCTCTCAAACTCCACATATCCCTCCGCACGACCACACAAAGAGCCAGGCCTCAGCAAGGTCCCCCTCAGAGACGCTGTCCCTCTCTCAACAAGAGATATTCTCTCAGGCCCTCCCTGCACAGGCCCAAATACCAGCCCCTACTATGCACCAATCTGGATTCTCAGTATCCGACCTCACAACAATACAAGAAGCCATGTTTATTAAATTCTCATCTCTTTTGGAGAAAGGACTGGCTAACACAGCTAATCAGATCACCAATACTATTAAAGCGGACCTGTCCAATTTAGGCGCCAGAATTGAAGCCATTGAGGACAAAGTGGACTCCACAACCGCTAGAACCAACCAAAACTCTGCTCACCTCAGGACCATTCAAGATCAACTAGAAATGGCCCTATCCAGGATCGACGAACTCGAGAACCGGTCTAGGAGGTACAACTTTCGGATAAGAGGCCTTCCGGAAACCTTTACGGACATACCCTCCACGGTCCAGGACATCATAACAGCCCTTATTCCCAACATTCCCCCCCAACGTCTCGAACTGGACAGGGCACACAGGTCTCTTGGACCCCCCAGACAAGATGGCTCCCCAAGGGACATCATAGTCAAGCCGCACTTCTATGCGGTTAAGGAAGAGGTCATGCGCCAATCTCGTCTAAAGCCTATGCTGCAGCACCAGGGTCACCAGATCCATATTTTCGCTGACCTCGCACCTACAACTATTCAAAGACGCAGGACACTTAAACCCCTTCTCACGGTCCTCTCTCAACGGAACATCAAATACCGTTGGACCTTCCCCTTCGCTGTTAAGTTTTCCATCCAGGGCAAAACCCACTCATTCGCTACCCTACAGGAAGGGGAGAGGCTTTTACTAGGTCTCAGGCTGATATCCCAGGAAACTCCAATGGACTTTACGTCTGCTCCCTCGGGTTCTACTAAACGACCACCTCCAGGCAGCCCGGTATCCCCACTATGGTCGAAGGGCCCTTCCAAGAAGAGCAAGGAGGGGAAACCCCCCTAAGACTGACTTACCCACCTCATCTCTTCTCCCCAGTCTCTCCAGAGGCATTCTCGGGACTGTTCTTCCTCCAAGATGATGGAGCAGGAGCTCCAATACCTTCCTACGTCTTACGGACATGGTTTCCCCCACTGCCTCACTTTCTTAGATTCTCACTGGGATAGTCACCGTTTTTTACATCTATCGTCTCTTCATAACACAGAAGACCTACACCATTCACTCACCTACTTTTTTCCCAGCACGCCGACTGCAACATCCATCTAAATTGACTGACAACCGCCCTAGAAGAAGGAGAATTCTACAAGAAATTCAATTCTACAAGAAAACCAAGATACCTCTCTCATAAAGAGCAGATTACTGGACTAAAACTGGGGCATCGGTTTTACTAGGCCTAATCTTAGTTCATTTAGAAAACTTGGAATACCTGTATTTCCCATTACCTTTCCCCTCTTGCAGGTGTAGGTCAGATAGACTAGATAGTTGGGGACTCTCTAGTTTTGGGGGGACCCCCAGGCTTTTTCCCCTCACATGGGCAGTTGGGGGGGGGATACCCAGGGGATTAGAAGGGGGCGAGACCCTCAGGTTCTTGTTGATTTGTTCCTACCTGGGTAGATTTATGTCTCAGGCATAGAGATCCCTGATAATTAGGCTTTTATTGCAGTTATTCTTATAACAATTGTTGTGTGTTTAGTTTATAGTTCAATTTTGACAAACCAAGGGTCCGGGGTGGACCACTTGTGCCTCTACTCGATTCCAGAGAACCGTTAGTGTCCTCTGGTATCGGAACTTCTGACGCCCAACAGGGCAGTCAGAAGTAGCTCATTGGGGTTAGAGCGGATTTGGATCCGCATAAACCCAAGGGTAGCTTTATAGTACCCATGTCTTTGTTTTTTTCTTTAGTGTTTTGTAAGTATTTAATCTCTTTCTTCCTCATCTCACCCCTTTTCTCTCTCCTAGCCAACCCAGGGGGGGTACCCCTCCAAGCACCGGAATTGCTCTTAGGAGGGCTCAACACAATCTGGCCGACAATCAATGTCAAAAGACCCCTAAGGGTAAGTGACTGCGTGATTTCCAGCTTCTATTCCCTCTGCTCCTATGGCTGACCTTACCGTGAAGGATAAGGACCTCAAGATTGGTTCTCATAATGTCCAAGGCCTTAATTCTCCAAGGAAAAGGAGATTAGCCTTTGATCATTATAAATCACTGAAGATTGATGTGATGCTCCTGCAGGAGACACATTTCCACTCCCGGTACACCCCCAAGTTCCTACACTCACACTTTCCGACATTTTATCTAGCGAACGCCACCAATAAGACGAAAGGGGTTGCTATTCTTTTCTCTAAAAACTGCAAATTCTCATTCCTCTCTGACTTTAGGGACCCAGAGGGCAGATTCATTTTGGTGAAGGGTACCCTGGAAGGCGTCCTATATTCTTTTGTCTCATACTACGCCCCAAATAAGGGCCAAGCGGCGTTTTTCCAGGACCTCTTCTCAACCTTGAACCCACTCCTGGAAGGCAAAGTAGTTATGGGGGGGGACTCAAATGTTGCATTTGATCAGGGTCTGGACAAAACCAGGCCCCTTAAAAACCAACTCACGGACTTCCGGTTCCGGCGCCACATGAGGAGGAGGTGAGCAGCTCCAGCTCCCGCACAGCTCCTCACATACCCGGCATTTAATCCAGCCACAGCACCGGGGGAAACCCCTACTGCCTCTGCTCCATCTCAGGCAGACATGGATCGCTTCGTGGAGCGATCCTATGCTCGGGCGTTGTCCTCGCCCCCCTCCACAGCTCCGCCGGCGGGAGACATAGCGGCTGACACAGCCAAGATGGCGGCCGCTCCGGACACACCAGAACGGCCTCAGCAGCAGCCACAACCTCCCCCTGCCCCTGCTATGGCAGAAACTGACCCCGCATCCCCTGCCAACATTGCCCAGGCTGTAGTTCAACTACTGGGGCCAACACTAACAGCCACTGTGGACGCAGCGGTACACAGAGGGCTGGAACAGCTACACATAGAACTCCAGGCTCAGGCCCAGCGCATCACCCAGGTGGAGGAAAGGATTTCTATAATTGAAGATGACTGCACAGCCTCATCTGCAGCACTTGCACGTATCAATGCTTCATATAGGGACATATGGGATAAGCTGGACGATTTGGAAAATCGCTCAAGAAGGAACAACCTGCGCATCATTGGCTTGCCAGAGTCGATCCCAGCTTCCCACCTCACAAACATCTGTGCGAAAACCATCCCAGAGCAACTTGGCCTCCGCATACCATGCACTGTTGAACGAGCGCACCGTATGGGTCAATATTCTGACACGCGCGCTAAACCTCGGCATGTGATAGTAAAATACTTAAACTACACCGACAAAAACGCCATAATGCAAAAATTTCGTCGCACGCGCTCACTGGTGGTAGATGGCGCGAAACTGTTGCTTTTCGCGGACTATTCCATAGAGGTAATGAAACAACGTAAGGCATTCTCCTCGGTATGTTCCACTCTGCACCGCACTCAAACCCGATTCTCCCTAGCCTATCCAGCTGTCCTCCGCGTTCAAACATCTGAAGGGGAGCAACTCACCTTTCATACACCTGAAGAGGCGGAAACCTACCTAACCAACAGAAGCTCCGAAATGGAACACAGCGCCGCGACAGAGGGATCTCCATCGTCATCCTCACAGCATGCATATGGACCCCCTAAACACCCCCGAAGCCCGACCAAACCTCCATACAAGCGCAGCCGATCCACCAACCAGGAAGACCACTCTGGGAATCGTTGAAGGAATCGGCGAAGGACCCCGCATCACCACTTTTTTCCACATCGCCATCTTCTAACGGGTAGTATCAACCCATCTTATACTTTTTTTTTTTTTTTTTTTTTTTTTTTTTTTTCAAAATTTTTATTCTTAAGATGAGGATGCTATTGATGCATTTATAAACTGCCGTACATGCTCTCTGTGGAGCACTACCCCTCCCAACATATAGCTGCAAAGTATGCGGCTAAAAGTTATGCAGATATACTGCTAGGGTCATGTGACTCAATAACAGAGATAGTCCCCCATTACCTGGGAAACTTTCCTTATTATCAGGGACACTTGCAATGTTGTAATTTCTTATATTTTCTATTTTATGGTTGGTTTATGCCTAATCTTAAGAGGGGGGCCCTCCCCAGTGTTTAGCATACCTCACCATCGATTCATCTAAACCTTCACTACCTCCTCAGGGGATCCCCCCCTACTCTCCCTTCCTATCCTATACCCCCCCCATCCCCCCTTTCCTTTCCCCTACCATCCCTATCCCCTCCCCCCGTTGCTACCACCCTGCCCCTAAGTGAGGAGCTGGCAATCAATGGGAGCTATGCTAACTAGTTAGGTGAGACCTCATGTGGAAAAAAGTGCAGTCCACAACCCACGTTATGTATTTCCTTATACGATATACTGCCTTATTAATGTTTATAACTTGTTGTTGCTTAGAGAAGTTTAAGTTCATGTTTGCCAGCTTGGTTCATATGTCTTCAGGGGCTCTGAGGCGCTTTGATGGCTCCCAAAAGGTAGATAGCACATCTACAAAGGGGTCCTTATACAAACCCCTCAACCAAAACGCTTTTAACTATCAATTATGTCACAATCTGCAGTTGGGAGTCACCTAAAGTTTGTCTCGTGGAATGTTAAGGGGCTGCGCTCCCCAAACAAACGCATGTCTATCCTCAGACACTTGCGTCGTCTCCGGGCTGATGTGGCTCTACTTCAGGAGACACATCTGGCTGCAGACGACCTACAGCATCTTCGTAAATTGTGGATGGGCTCTGTGTATGGTTCACCAGCAGTAGGCCGTAAAGCGGGTGTTGCAATCCTTCTGCACAAGAATTTACAGCACACTGTCAGGGACGTCAAGGTTGACTCGGAAGGAAGGAAACTGACTCTACATCTGACTATAGATGACAAACCTGTATCACTTACCAACATCTATGCTCCCAATTCTCCTGACACCTCCTTCTTTCAAGACTTAGTGAAATGGGTGCTGACCACACCAGAGACGCTACACCTATTGGGTGGGGATTTTAATTCAGTCATGTCCTCCTTAGCTGATCGCACAGGTTCCCCTACACATAGATCAAATACCCGTACCCCCTCATCATCTACATCTACCCTACTGTCACAAGCCATCGCCTCCATGCACTTTGTGGATGTCTGGCGCTTAATGCACCCAACGGATCGGGAATACACTTTTTTTTCGCCCCCGCATAATACGTTCTCACGTATAGACTATTTTTTTGCTTCCCCGGCCCTAAGCTCTGTAATCAGCGCACCAGACATACAAGACGCAGTGATCTCAGACCACAGCCCAATCGTGGTTCATCTAACCCAAACAGCCCGCTCCTCTCCCTCCCCTACTTGGCGCTTCCCCTCCTATTTAGTTGACAATGAGGACTTTCAACATACACTATACTGTGCCTGGGAGGAATACATCTCCACTAATGGAGCCCACATTACAGACCCTAACCTATTCTGGGAAGCAGGCAAGGCTTTCTTACGGGGTAAAATAATCTCATACACAACACAGTTTAAAAAAAGAGCCCAGCAACAATATAGTGAGTCAAGCGAAGGCCTACGCTTGGCACATGAACAGCTCACATTAAACCGCACCACAGAGAACATACAAAAATGGAGACAGGCCAAAAGCACCTTTGACCTCTGGGCAGAACAGCATGAAGCGGCCAAAACGTCATACTCTCAGCTACACTTTCATAGATTTGGAAACAAGGCTGGTAGGCTCCTGGCCAAGATGTGCTCAGGCCCCAGACGTCCTACCCGTATCTCTGCTCTTAGAGCTAAGACAGGCTCTCTGGTCACCTCCCCAGCTGAAATTAGTAACCTACTCGTGGAATACTACACTAATTTATACAAAGCTGACCCAACTGACTTACCTACTACTGACTTACTGCTCAACAAAATACGTCTACCCAAACTCCACCACACACAATTAGAGACGATTAATGCCCCCATTACTGTTGATGATATTCGATTTACGATCAAAAACATGGCCTCGGCCAAAGCCCCGGGACCCGACGGATACACCGCCGAATTCTATAAAATGGCCAGGGACTTTATCCCGGACACCTTAAAACATGTATACGCAGCTATGTGGGACGGAGGGCCCTATCTTCCTACGGGAACACAGGCCCACATCAAACTAATCTCTAAGAAAGGGAAAGATCCCCTATTACCGGGCTCATACCGACCGATATCATTAATCAATGTCGATGTCAAAATCCTATCCAAAATAATTGCGTCGCGATTAGCTCCCCTACTGCCATCATCATTACACCCAGCCCAATCTGGCTTTGTTTCGGGCAGATCGGCCACCCTAAACATTCGTAAAGTGTTAATGGCTCTGGAATACGCCAAAACTCACCCTAACCAAGACATTGCCATCATGTCATTAGACGCGGAAAAGGCCTTTGACAACATCAGTTTCTCTTGGCTCTTCAGAGTGATGACACAATTTGGATTCTCAGGACCGATTATGCGATTTCTTTTACAAATGTACGCATCCCCTACCGCACGTCTTGTCACCCCTGACTTTATCTCAGACACGATTCCATTAACAAAAGGAACGAGACAGGGATGCCCCCTGTCTCCACTCCTGTTCAATCTAGCAATCGAACCCCTATCCAGAATACTAAATTCAGCTGATGGAATCAGTGGCATCACTCTGGAGAACCACACTCTTCGTTCGGCACTATTTGCAGACGACATACTATTATTCTCCACCGACCCCATAACAGACTTTGACAGACTTAAACAACTTTTTTCAGACTTCAGACTTTGCTCGGGATTCAGAATCAATTTTGATAAAAGCGAGATCCTACCATTACACCCCCATCTCTCCAGTAAATGGAAACATCTATCCCCCCTGGCCATAGCCAACCAACATATTACATACCTGGGCATTAAAATAGGACGTGAACCATCATCTCTCTATTCTTTAAATTACCCCCCATTGATAACCAAAATTGTGAAGGAGCTGGAGGCTTGGGGCTCCCTACCTCTCTCGCTCTTTGGGAGATGCCACCTTTTCAAAATGGTGTCTTTCGCACGCTTACTTTACCCAATGCAGACCATACCTCTTCTAATTAAGCATTCAGACATCCAAAAACTCCAGAAGGCCCTAACTGCCTTTATATGGTCTCGCAAGAAACCTCGCATAGCGCTACAGAAATTATGTCTCCCAAGGGGCGAGGGCGGGGCGGGACTGCCCAATATGCGTTTTTACAACCTGGCATGTTTACTTAGACAGGGCTTGGACTGGCTAACTGGTGGGTCTAAATATTCTAACCTATCCTTAGAAAAGGCTATGGTACACCCATATGACCTCTCGGCCATCCTTCATTCTAATCCCAATACATTACCCCCCCACCTCAAAACAAGTGTAATCATTAAGGACACGGTCATTGCATGGAGAGAAACAAGAAAATTGCTCAAAGTGCCATCCAGCATCTCAAAATACCTCAAAATACAAGGGAACCCTATGTTCCTTCCATCTATCATCCATAAAGCCTTTGGCCAATGGAAACTTAAAGGCCTCACAGATGTCTCGTCTCTTTATCTCAACAAGCCAGGCAAGTTCAAACCATTTCAAACCCTGATGAGGGAGTACTCCCTATCACCAACCCATGTCTTCTTCTATCACCAACTCATCAGCTATCTCAAATCATGCTCGGGACCTAGTACCAACCCACTTGAAACATCCTGCATTGATACTCTCATCAAAAGCAATAACTACTCCATCTCCAATATCTACTCTTGTCTCATACAACATCAAACACGGAAGTATGCCCTCAAACCCTTTCAAAAATGGTCACACTTATTAGATGACGAATCTCTGCCAGAAAAAATCCTTGAGGGGTACAAGACAGTCCGCAACCTCACAGCTTCTGAATCTTGGAGGGAAACACAATTCAAGATCATTCACAGAGCTTATTTCCCTTTCCGCTTCAACAAGAAGGACCCCACCCAAGCGCAATGTTCCTGGTGTAACTTACCTCGCCCCACTTTACTACACAGGCTTTGGGACTGTAACAAGATTGATGCTTACTGGACTAAGGTGATCACCTACATCAACGAGGTCCACAAAATCCAGTGCACTAAGGACCGCCTATTATGCCTGTTCAGCATACCCCCTTCATCCTCATCGCTAACGACGGTCCCACAAAATATTCCACACTGGGCTCACCTGTGTCTCCTAGTGGCTCGCAGGACTATTATGTCTCACTGGATATCAGCTACTCCTCCTACCCTAACAATGTTTAAAAAAGCCCTGGCATCACTCTTCCACCTAGAGAGACTGGACACCATCACCCTCAATCTCCGATCGACTTCCCGCTTTTTCAAAAGATGGAGGAAATACATTGAAGCCACATTCGCTTCGCAGGCACTGATCGAGATAATGAACCCATTTCGCTACACGAAATGGTACTTGACAAAAGATCTCACCAACTCTCTTGGCCGACTCAAAATACCCCCCACCCCAGATTCCTTTACTTTTAACCCACCGTAGGATATCCACAAATCCATTGTGCCCCTTGGCATCCACCCCCCCACGTTTATTCGAACGCTGCCTCCACTCCTGAAGGTATTTAGATGTTAAGATTTCATATGTCAAGCAAAGTTACACTCCATAGTGTTGATAAGATGGCAAACATGAACTCCCCCGTCTTCCCTTCCCCCTAATTTTCTTTTTATTTTTATGTTTTCTGTTACTTCTCCCTTGTTCTAACTGATATGACAAGCTTGTATTTCAACTATTATGAGAAGTCATTGAATGTCATAGATTGTAACGAATAATACTCTGTGACTTTTGTTACATTAAGTTTTTATACTTTTGTATGCTATAAAACCCAATAAATATTTTTCAAAAAAAAAAAAAACCAACTCACACGCCCCACAAAACTTAGCACGAGGATCGCCAAAATGGTCCATTCGCAGGGGCTAGTGGATGTTTGGAGGGAATTGAACCCCAACAAAAAGGACTTCACACACTTTTCCGCTCCTCACCATTCGTACGCTAGGATTGACCACATCCTCACCCAGACAGCTCTTATTCCTCTGTCAACCAAAGCAGCAATTCTGGACACTGCGTGGTCTGATCATTCCTTGGTTGCCCTTACCCTACAAAATGTCCTGTCTGGGCGAGGAGGTTTCTACTGGCGACTAAACGAATCCCTGTTAGCCGACCCTAGCTTGGTTCAAGAAATTGCTAAGGCTATTAAAGAATATTTCCACTTAAATGACGTGGATAATACCGACCCCGAAATCCTGTGGGCAGCCCACAAGGCAACCATTCGAGGAGTCATAATTAGACTTGCGTCCAAATTTAAGAAGGAACGATTGATTGACATTCAGAAGCTTGAAAAGTCCTTCCTCCAACTAAAAACAGAACATAAAAAGCACCCATCTAAGACCCTTTTGGGTAAACTTGATGCCACCAGACTTGAGCTGAATCTCGCCTTAACGGCTAAGGCAGAGAAGACTCTTCGATGGTCTGGAGCCAAATTTTATTGCCATAGGGATAGATTCGGCTCAATGCTAGCTTCTAAACTCTCACCTAAATTTCGCTCTAGTTCCTTCCCCAAACTGAGGATAGCAGGTCAACCCCCAACAGCAAATCCAAAAAGTATCATGTCTGCTTTCCACGATTTTTATTCTACACTCTACAGCCCGCCTCTTTCTGAGAAAGGCTCCCTGGTAAATGATTTCTTATCGCAGCTACAACTCCCAACACTATCCAGGGACTGTAAAGACTTAATGGATGCCCCTATCACGGAAGATGAAATCAGGGAAGTCATAAAAAGCCTTAAAACCGGCTCAGCCCCAGGGCCAGACGGCTTCTCAGTCCCTTACTATAAGGAATACAACGCTATCCTAGCCCCGTATCTAGCAAAGTTTTTTAATTCCAAAAAGTCAGGATCCCCTCTGGAATCTCAACTAAACACAGCTTTCATCTCAGTGATCCCCAAACCCAACAAAAACCACGAGGAAGTTGAGAACTACAGACCCATTTCTTTAATTAACAATGACCTCAAAATTCTCACTAAAATTCTTGCCAATCGCCTCTCCTCCTTTATCAATCACTATGTACACAAGGACCAAGTTGGTTTTATACCCGGTAGGCAAGGACCAGACCAAATAAGGAGAGCTATAGATTTAGTATCCATCCTTCAATCTAACTGGGAAGGGGGACCGAAACAGAAAGGTATGATCCTCTCGTTGGATCTCCACAAAGCATTCGACTCGATCGAATGGCCTTATCTCTTCTCCATACTAGAAAAATGGGGCTTTGGACCCAACTTTTTAGGAATACTAAAATCTTTATATTCCTCTCCCAAAGCGGTGATACGCCTACAAGGCCAATACTCTAAAACTCTGACCATTGCAAGAGGAACTAGGCAGGGATGCCCACTGTCCCCCCTAATTTTTGCCATTGCTATCGAAACATTAGCAATAGCAATAAGAGCAGATCCCAACATCCAAGGAGTTGCCTGCGGTGACCAGGTCCACAAATGCGGGCTGTTTGCGGACGATATGCTCCTTTTCCTCACATCCCCAACCACCACCCTTCCAAACCTTTGCGGGCTTCTGAAAGAGTTTTCAAGGGTCTCTGGGCTTAAGGTCAATTATGCCAAATCTTCAGCCTTGAATATCTCCCTTGACCCAACCTTAGTGGCATCCCTGCAAAGTTCCTTTGATTTCAAATGGAGTGACTCTTACATTGACTATTTAGGGATAAGGCTTACAGCGAAAACTGAACTCCTTTATTCATCCAACTTCCCTCACACTTACCGCAAACTAGAGACAGACTTATCCAAATGGGCCAAGGGGGGGTTATCTTGGTTGGGAAGGATTCATGCCGTCAAGATGAACTTGCTCCCCAGAATTCTCTACCTATTTAGAGCCATTCCAATCAACATCAATAGGGAACATTTGAAATCGTTCCAACGGAAAATAGTTAAATTCATTTGGGGAGGGAAAGGGTACAGACTACAACAGAGCACTTTATACTTAAGTAGAACCCAAGGGGGATTAGGCCTTCCGCATCTATTATGGTATTTTCAATCGGCCAGATTAGCTCAGATTTCGACGGTATATGCGAAAGCGGAGAGACCGGATTGGATAATGATTGAGAGACAGGCAGTCCCCTCTTTTACTATCGATTTTCTATTGTGGGTTCCCCCTAAGAAACGTCCCCCCATTCTATCCCCAATCCTCTCGCAATCCTTTCAGTTGTGGGATTCTCTAAGAAACCTTCCGAACTTAACGTCCTGCAAACAACCACTGGCTCATATATTCAATAATCCTGACTTTCCCCCGGGAACCGACATTAAAGCATTCCGTTGGTGGCTGAACAAGGGGATGTACCGGATTGGACACTACTTCACATCAATGGGGCCTTTAACCAGGGCCTTCTGTGTGAGTCAGCTGGAGATGCCTGATTCTGAGAACTTTCGCTTTCAGCAGATCAGACACTTCCTCACACATAGAGGTAAAGACAATCCATCTAACCACTCATTCACTCCTTACGAGAGATGGTGCGGTCGGACCACGGAGCAGAGGGGTGGAATCTCCATCATTTATCAGTCACTCTCTAATCAAACGGCCAAGACTCCATACATGGTAGCTTGGGAGTCTGACTTAGCCCTGGAGTGGGACCTGGAGAAATGGAGGGTCACTTATAATAGGGCGTACAAGAGCATCCTGAACGTCTCACTGGTGGAATCCAGCGTAAAGGTCATCACGAGATGGTACCTTCCACCAGGGAGACTGGCCAGAATGTTCCCCTCCGCGGACTCCAGGTGCTTTAGGGGTTGTCTTCTTAGGGGCTCATTGGCCCATATCTTTTGGGAATGTCCTCGGCTGAGGTCTTTCTGGCATAGGATTTTCCATATGATTAAAAAAGTTACAGGAGTACAGGTCCCAAGAACCCCCGCCATAGCGTTATTGAACGACCATTTACCCAAAACTCCAAAAATGTCACGCAGATTGATTCATTTTATTTTGCTGGGAGCTAAGTTAACTATAGCTAAGGCATGGAAACAACCCAAGGTGTCCTTCAAAGCGGCTACCCGTAAAATTTCATGGATCATGACCCAAGAGAAGGTGGCCAGTACCCTGAATAATACCACAGAGAAATTTGAAGCTATCTGGGAACCATGGGCTAATTTCTTGGGCACCTCCCTGATCCCAGGGGTTAAACCCTGAAGCATCAAGCAGTATCCGGGTTTGGAGGACCTCCTCCCGTGGTTGGGCTTACGTCTACCTTCTCCTCCCTTTCCTTCACCCCTCTCTCACCTCTCTCTCTTCTCCTTATTTCCTTTCTCTTGTCTCTTTGCAGGTTGATCTATCAAGTTGACGCTCTCCAGCCTTAATTAAGACCATAGCAGAGATCTCAGGGAACCCAGCTCCCAAGGGCAGCATAAATAGTAGATCATTACTTTCTGTTTTGATATCCAGAGACATGAAGCATTAACTAAGGGGGTGTCAGGGGCAGGTGGGAGAATTCCGCTCAGGCACAGTGTGTTCCCAGTTGGGGTGCAGACGGCCTCTCCTACCTCCCCCTCACCAAACTAATCCTTACCTCTGGGTCTTTAGATCTATGCGAAATAACTTTGTCATATGTAGGTTCACACGCAAGGTCGCAATTCTCTTTTTTGTTTGTTTTGTTCGTGTCATATCTACGGTCATAAGGTATACATGTAGCCCCCAAGGGGTTTCATTTATTCTACTATGTACGCCTGCATTTAAAGCGATGGCTATGTATATTTGTTTTTGATCCAATAGAAACTCAATAAAATACTTTGAAAGAAAAAAAGAAAATATGCCCATCAGTGTGCACATTAAAAATATACCCATCAGCGTTCCCCTTAAAATAAAATTTGTCCCTCAGAGTGCCCCTTAACATAAAAAAAGGTGCCCATCAGCGTGACCTTTAAAAAAATATTCCCAGCAGTGTGCACAATAAAAATATGCCCAGTCATTAGTGATCACTAGTTGGCCCACATACCTTGAATGCAGGAGGGCACGCCGCACAACTGAAATACCGAAGGAGCGGATTGCGGAAGCTGCGAGATATGGAGAGCCTCAGCCAGGACCCGGGAACCGCGAGTAGCAGGGGGGCGGGGCTCGCACGTGACGTCACACCCCTACTCGCGTACGTTACTGCCAGTTTAATGCCATTTACTTCTGTGTGCGTTACTGCCAGTTTAAAGCCATATAGTTTTGTGCGTTACTGCCAGTTTAACGCCTTTTACTTCTGTGTGCGTTACTTCCAGTTTAACGCCATATAGTTTAGTGTGCGTTACTGGCAGTTTAACGCCATATCGTTTTACATGCATTACAGCCAGTTTAACACCATATAGTTTTGTGCATTACTGCCAGTTTAACTCCGTTTACTTCTGTGTGCGTTATTGCCAGTTTAACATCATATAGTTTTGCACGTGTTACTGCCATATCATTTTGTGTGCGTTACTGCACAGTGGAGGTAAGTATGACATGCTTGTTATTTAAAAAAAAAAAAACTGAGGGTTTACAACCCCTTTAATATAAGAACATGTTCAATAGCTTTTTTGTATTATAAAGATATACCACCTAATATCATGATATTTTTAAACACAACAAAGTGAAAAATACACATTGTGATATTGGTTCTGTTCACACAGGTGAGCTGCGGTTTAAATGCAACATGGGTGCAGTGCAGTGTACCCATGGTTTTCGTGCAGGTTACCTGTGCTTTTCCATAGACCTCCTTTCTGAATGCACACCAAAGGTCCTGCATGCGCTTTCAGAAAACACACTCCAATAGAATTCTATGGGAAAGTGTGGGTTATCCGCACAAAAACTTGGGATACAATGTGCTGCACCTGCGGTGCAGTGAGTGAAATTGTTTATCATGTATATATATATATATATATATATATATATATATATATATATATATATATATATGCAATAAGTTGTAGATAAGGTCTAATTCACAACTGTGTGTTCTGTAGCTCGAAGCTTGAGGCCGGGTTCAGACATAAGCGCAATTGAATGTGAGTTTACCTGCATCCAATTCGCATGACAGGTGAGTATGACTGTCTCTCAATGGAGCCGGTTCACACAGATTCAGGGCAGCCACGGTCTGCATTCAAAAGGGGTCCTGTGCATCTTTGGGTCTGATTCAGGTGCGAATTCAGGCAAAAATTTGGACCTGATTACCACCTGAAGCCGTGAACAGGGACGCACCGGACCCCTGGCACAAACCCGCGGCTGCATCACTGTGAACCCAGCCTCAAGCTCCAAAATGCTCAACACCCAATATCCCATGTAAATAAATTGTGTCTGTTTACATATAAGACGCCTGTAGCTTGAAGACTGCTACTCCAAAACCTACATGAGCTACTTTTGAGGCAGATTTGGATGTTTTTTGCCCTACAGACTTCAATGGCAAAGCCTGTAATCACTTGAATCAAGCGCTTTCAAGCATTTTTTTTCAGGTGTATTTCAGACTTTTTTTAGCTTGTAAGAACTGGTTAGGGGGACATAAAAAATAAGAGATACCATGAAAACCTTTGAAACTTTATCATCTTTCAAGACATTAACCTCTATCCAAGAAAAATGGGCGTTAAAGACCAGCCATTGCACATGTGCGTCCACTGTGACCTAAGGTTCTGTACTTTGAGTGCGCTCACTGCATGTTCCCAGCACATTGAGGCTCCATTCGCACTTGTGTGACTTGTCATGCTAATTTGGACACATAGGGGATGATTTACTAAAACTGTAGAGTGCAAAATCTGTGCAGCTGTGTATGGTAGCCAACCCAGATAGCAAGGATCATTTGCCACAGCTTTGTGTCAGTATTGAATTGTAAGTCGTCTTAACTTGCTGCACATTCTCACTGGCAAGTTGTACACTAGCAGAGCACTTAAAGCACAAGTTCTAGTTGACACTTTTCCAATTTGTAGCAAATTTGCGTGGCAAGTCTCTAGCAAAAGCAAAGTTGCAGTGGTGAGTCTACAGCAAGAGCTCTGCAAGTCTACAGCATAAAATTTCAGCCACAGTGACCCCTGTGGTGGGAGGACTATTGCACAACATAACTGAACCAAAACTTGCAGCAGACTTGCAAAATGTTTGCAAAGAAAATTGATCTAGGAGTCATGCAATAAGGACTTCCTGCAATTGTGCAACAAACTTGTGAAGCCTGGCAAGTCTAGCAATAGTTTAGCAAGTCATTTTCAAACTTGCAGCACAATTGCTTTCTATCTGAGAATCAGCTTTTAACGTCAGCTTACTCATTTAAGCTTTGAAAAAACAAAACAAAAATAAACTGGAAGCTGATTGATGTTATCAATGTGACAGTTGTAGCACAGCCAAAGTCAACAGCCAAAGTTGTATCCAAGTGGCACCCATCCAAAGTTGCATCAAAGTTGCATCGTAAAGTCGCAATATAAATGCATGATTTTAGAGTTGAGAATCCCAGGCATTAAAGCCCACTTGACAGTATGTTAGCCTGTAATTTCAGTTGAGACCTCAATATTGAATATACTACATCTCATGATGCTACCCTTAACGTAATAGATGATTGTTTCATTATTTACACAAATGACATGACCCCGATCCTCCTCTTCTGGGGTGCCCCGCCAGTGCTTCTGGCTCCTCCTCTTCATTGGGTGCCCCCAGGAGAGCCGTTTTCCATGGGGGCACCCTTGCGGGCACGCTCCCCAAACACGCTCCTGCATCCATTGACACAGACAGCATCAGTGTTGCCAACCGCCCGTAGATTTACCGGCAGCCCGTAAAAACAGGGCACTTTTCTGATGCCCGTAAATGTCCGTAGGAGCCGAACGGTGCCAGTAAAAATGGCTACGACAGGCTCAGGTGAGAACCACGCATGCGTAACTCCGGAAATCCCTGAGATAATCCGTTCATGAGCCTGCCTCGCACCACCTGGCTCGCAGCCACACTCACCACACATGACCCGGCCTCTGTTTGTCTATGGGGAAAGGGAGGGGGTGACCTCTATTAGTAGTATAGTCCATGTCCTGTCCGTTTAGAAGGTCTTTACCCACCCCAGTAATGTTCTCTCTCCTCGTTAATCCTTCATAACGCCTGCAGTGCGGAGGATGAAACGCTGACAAGCCAATAACCCCACCCGGGCTTTATGAACAGCCCCCACTGGTAGTGAGATGGTACAGTCCGCGGAACTTCCTGTTTACTTACTTCCGCCTCTTCACGCTGGGCCTGGAAGAAGAGGACAGCATGGCATCCAGTGTGAAGAGGAGAGCTGTGCTGGAAGATGAGAAGATGGAGGATGAAATGGGAGGAGGTGAAGAGGAGGACTCTGATCTCAGTGAGGATGAGGAGTCTGAGGAGGACGATGATATGGATGAGGTGAGCCGCGGACTACAAGGCTCAGCATGTCCTGGAATGGTGTGATGGGACTTGTAGTCCTTCATAATGTTCCTGCCTGGCCTGGTCAGTGTGTTGCTATTGGTGTAGATGAGATTGTACAATGGCAGCCTGTGTATGGATGTGACTGCTGATATCTATATATTACTAGAAGTCTGTGATCCTTATGCCCTGTACACACTTTCGAACATTGATCGGACATTCCGACAAAAAAATCCAAGGATTTTTTCCGACGGATGTTGGCTCAAACTTGTCTTGCATACACACGGTCACACAAAGTTGTCGGAAAATCCGATCGTTCTGAACGCGGTGACGTAAAACACGTACGTTGGGACTATAAACGGGGCAATAGCCAATAGCTTTCGTCTCTTAATTTATTCTGAGCATGCGTGGCACTTTGTCCGCCGGATTTGACTACACACGTTCGGAATTTAAAGGATCAGATTTTGTTGTCGGAAAATTTTATAGCCTGCTCTCAAACTTTGTATGTCGGAAATTCCGATGGAAAAAGTCCAATGGAGCCCCCACACGGTTTAAATTTCCGACAACAAGCTCCGATCGCGCATATTCATGTGTACAGGGCATTAGAGTGTACTGACAGTTTGTAAAAATCAGTGATTTTTTTTTACAACTCCCAGTAAATATCAGGGGGTGAAAATTTCATGCTGTGTTGACTTTTTATAAGTGTAAATCAAACAAATTACTTTGTTATAGGTATTGCCAGTGTTTCCATATCATGTTTATACTGTTCAAATATTCACTGTGTTAGTTTTCAATAGGAGTTCTGTAATGTCTCAGGTTGCCAGTAAAAAATGTGCGCTGCCAGTAAATTTTCCATGTTTTTTCAGCAAAAACTTCTGCGGGAGGTTGGCAACCCTGGACAGCATTGACACACTGATAGAAGCTGTGTTATCTAGCTTCCACCAGAGCTGTACGCCATCCACACCAGCCAACCCAGTTCTGGCTCCCTCCTCCTGGCTTCCACACCTCCACAGGGTAATCCTACCCAAAACTGGGAGCAGCCAAAAACCTGTCTGGTATCATCAGGAGAGAGCGGCTTGATTCCATTCACGGACCGCGGCTTCATCCCATATCCTGTCAGCACACCAGCCGGATTGGCATCCTGACACATGGAGTACAGAGTTCCATCTTTCTGCAGACCACTGCCTCCCCTTACTCCATCACCAGCACGCTCAGTTGCTCTCAGCACCCCGGTGAGCGGTTCCTTCATCCGGCTCAGTGCAGCAGGGATATTGTCGCTTCCCTTACTGCCAGGTCCCTTCAATCCGTGCATGCCGTCAGCTCCTTGCTGCTCTGGGGACCTCCAGCGACACTGTAAACCTTTTTAATTTACCTTCCATCCCTTCTTCCATCCTTTTTGCCTTGACATTTGGATTGATTGTTTCTACATGAACACTATTGAATAAACTGTTTATGTTCATGCATTACTGCTATTGTGAGACTTTTCTCCCTATTAATCCATCGAGCGCTCGAATCTTCTGTTGTGTGAAACTTAAGGGGTTAATCATCTGCATTGTGTAAAAAGGCTTTTTGATCCTTCCCTCTTGCAAGGTCTCGCTTGGCAAGGTCAGATAATACACAGTCAGGGTAGTAAGGCTGCACATGCTCAGTTTAGTCTCTGTTGCTGGAAAGAACATTTCCTTGTTCTCAGAGCTAGCCAGGCCACATGATATTGACATCACACATGTGGGTGTGTATACAGGCTATAGTGGAAATCTCCTCCTACCTGAACACTCAGCACTGCAGTTTATCATATAACTGTGGTATACAGATCAGCCAAAAAAGGTATATAGTGGCAGTATTTTAATGTAAAAAGAAGATTTATAAGCTGGGGCACTGTGGGGGGGCAGATGAACTATTTTCATATTACTGAGTTTAGTAAAACTTTTGTATAGAATGCATTAAGGTGAAAACCTTGAGACTTTATAACCACTTTAAAGGACCACATAGAGGCGGCATTAAGGGATTAAACGATAGTTTGTATACATGCATAAGAAATGTGGAAAACCATTTTAAACTGAAATTCACACTGGTATACTATTTCAGGCTAATGATTATTTTATTCAAAAATTAATTAGGCTCATGTAGGCTGGCATGTTATTGCCATCATTCCTTAGTATACAGAACAGACTAGAACCTCAAAAGTTTGGGATTTTTAAGGCAATATAACCAGGTCAATTTTTATATAAATTTTTTTTTTTTATTGATACAAAAATTCATAAAAACAGTGATCCTATGGATCAGACCAAAATAATTGAAATTCATACATAGAAATACATATAATTACACTTGATGGTGACAGAAAGTGGCAAAATTCAACTACAGTTCAACGAAAAGATAAATAACATAGCTCTAGGTGATACGTAGTTGCAGAGTCCGACGCGTTTCGAAAAAGTACATAAAAATTCTTCATCAGGGACAGAATTATATGTTTCAAAACATTGTTTAGGGTATCCAAGACGCCTATTGAGAAACACTTACATATCAAGATGTTGATCCCAAAAACAGGGAGAAGCTCATCCATCATAGGCACTCCACCACAAACAGTATTGGCCCTCCACCGCATTAAGGGGCCCAAGAGTGAAACACTCAACACGGACATCAAATCCCACAGGGCTCCACCATTATATATCAAGCAAACCCCCAAATTCTAGGGGAATGGGAAGGGCCTGAAAAATAATTGGAAAAAAGGCTTGTAAAATGTATCCAGCATTAGATCAAACTGGCAAAAATAAATAAATAAATAAATAATATATATATATATATATATATATATATATATATATATATATCAAATAACAAACTTACAGGAAGCAGAAAAATGTGCTCAAGCCACGTTGCCACCACGGCTAAGGTGTAGCAAAATAATCAGACCCCCCCAAGAATGTAAGTAGAGGTCACCTTGTGATTGATAAAAGATCAGCCAATACACATTGGTGGAGGTGACATCCACTGGGCTCCTGGCGTCTTCCTTAAATATCCCCAGAAGAATTGATAAGAATCATACTACGTTATTTGAACGAACATGACAAAGTGAGAAGAATTCTCACCATGCATTGGTTGATAATCACTGGTGATCTCATTCTATCAGGTTTGGTCACTACCAGGTTTTTAGAATCAACATCTTGATATGTAAATGTTTCTCAATAGGCGTATTGTATACACTGAACAATGTTTTGAAACATATATTTATATCAATTCTGGATTTTCAGAAAGTGGCTTTCTGACCCTAATGAAGAATTTTTCTGTACTTTTTCGAAACGTGTCGGTCTCTGCAACTACGTATCACCTAGAGCTATGTTATTCATCTCTTCTTTGAACTGTAGTTGAATTTTGCCACTTTTTGTCACCATCATGTGTAATTATATGTATCTCTATGTATGAATTTCAATAATTTTGGTCTGATCCACAGGATCGTTGTTTTTATGAATTTTTGTATCAATAAAAAATATTTTTTTATATTAAAATTTACTTGTTTATATTGCCTTTAAAATCCCACTTTTGAGGTTATAGTCTGTTCTGAATGATTATTTTATTTAAACACATTTAATATGTTTATGTTACCTTTTCTCCAGAGTTTTAGCCTCAGCGAACAAATTATGATTCCAACTGCAATTACCACAAACGCTGCGATAGCACAGATAAAGAAGATATGCATTGAAGGCACTAGAGAAATAAAAGACAATAATAATTAAAGAAGTGGAGGGTGTTACTAGCACATACATGGGGATATACACTAGAGATGGGTGAACGGTTCGGCCCGAGCATAGGTTCAGGCCGATCTTTGGTTATTCGGTTGTTCAGTAAACAACAAACAATATGCGGTGTTCGGAGCAAATTCGAAAGCTGCCGAAACACCGTTAAAGTCTATGGGACACTAACATGAAAAATCAAAAGTGCTAATTTTAAAGGCTTATATGCAAGTTATTGTCATAAAAGGTGTTTGGGGACCCGGGTCCTGCCCCAGGGGACATGTATCAGTGCAAAATAATTTTTTTTTAAAACAGATGTTTTTTTGGGACCAGTGATTTTTTTTAAAGCTTTTTCCTGTGTTTAGAACAGTACCACAGCAAAATGACATTTCTAGAGGAAAAATTGTCATTTAAAACTGATCGCAGCTTGCAATGAATTGTCAGGGTCTCGGCAATATAGATAAAACTCATTGAAAAAAAGGGCATGGGTTCCCCCCAGTCCATTACCAGGCCCTTTGGGTCTGGTATGAATATTAAGGGGAACCTCAAACCAAAATGTTTAAAAAAATGGTGTGGGGGTCCCCCCAAAATCCATAGCAGGCCCTTCAGGTCTGGTATGGAAAATAAGGGGAACCCTGCGCCAAATTTTAAAAAAATGGTGTAGGGGTCCCCCCTAAATCCATACCAGACCCTTCAGGTCTGGTATGGATTTTAAGGGGAACCCTGCACCAAAATTTAAGAAAATGGCGTAGGGGTCCCCCCAAATCCATACCAGACCCTTATCCGAGCACGCAACCTGGCAGGCCGCAGGAAAAGAGGGGGGATGAGAGAGCGCCCCCCCTCCTGAACCGTACCAGGCCACATGCACTCAACATGGGGAGGTGCTTTGGGGTCAGACCCCAAAGCACCTTTTCCCCATGTTGATGGTGCCAAGGGCCTTATCCTACAACCCTTGCCCGGTGGTTGTGGGGGTATGCGGGCAGGGGGCTTATTGTAATCTGGAAGCCCCCTTTAACAAGGGGACCCCCAGATCCTGGCCTCCCCCCCATGTGAATTGGTAACGGGGTACATTGTACCCCTACCATTTCACAGAAAAGTGTCAAAAATTGGAAAAAAGACAAGAGACAGCTTGGGAAAAGTCCTTTATTAAAAAAATAAAATAAAAATGTCCAGCGATGTAAATTCATGTCGCCCAATGGGCCGAAAAAAAAAAGCCGCAACAGTTCCGCCTCCATGGGAGGCTCCTGCCGAGTGACACTTCTTCTGTGTGACAGCTGGTATATAGCTGAGGGCGGGGCCACCCGGTGACACCGACACCACGGGGAAGCCACTGGGATTTTGGGGGGACCCCTACACCATTTTTTCCCTAAATTTTAAATTTACCGTATTTATCGGCGTATAACACGCGCCGGCGTATAACACGCACCCCAAGTTTAGGAGAGAATTTTAAGGAAAAAAACTTTTAGGAGGGAAGTTTAAGGAAAAGAAACTTACATTAAAATGCCCATCAATGCAGCTTCATCAGTGTTCATCTGCAGCCTTGTTAGTGTCATTGCAGCCTTTTCAGTGTCAGTGCAGCCTTGTCAGTGCAGCTTTGCCCCAGTGCAGCCTTGTCAGTGCAGCTTTGTCAGTGCAGTCTTGTCAGTGCAGCCTTGTCCCCAGTGCAGCCTTGTCAGTGCAGTCTTGTCAGTGCAGCCTTGTCCCCAGTGCAGCCTTTCCCCAGTGCAGCAGGGTCCCCAGTGCAGCCTTTCCCCAGTGCAGCCTTTCCCCAGTGCAGCCTTTCCCCAGTGCAGTCTTGTCAGTGCAGCCTTGTCCCCAGTGCAGCCTTGTCAGTGCAGCCTTGTCCCCAGTGCAGCCTTGTCCCCAGTGCAGCCTTGTCAGTGCAGCCTTGTCCCCAGTGCAGCCTTGTCCCTAGTGTCCATGCCTACCGCCAGCCGCCACCGCCGCCGCCGCCGCCATACACATGCTAGTAGTTTTAAATATGGCGCCGCGGAGTTCGGAGGGACTCGGTGCCGGCGGAACTGAACGAATGCCGCCGTGATACACATAGTCGAGTGTATTCGGCTCTTTCCGGCGCCGCTCACAGTCCCGCCCTATGATGGACATAACACAGGTCCAATGGCGGGACTGGGCGTGACTGTGAGCGGCGCCGGAAAGAGCCGAATACACTCGACTACGTGTATCTCGGCTCTGTGATTTCGGCGACGCACGTTCAGCACCGCCGAGTCCCTCCGAACACCGCGGCGCCATATTTAAAACTACTCGCTATCACCGACATTCACATAGCGATAGCGGGGATCGGCGTATAACACGCACCCACGACTTTCCTGATTTTAAGGGGAAAAAAGTGCGTGTTATACGCCGATAAATACGGTAATTCTAATTTTCTAAACACAGGAAAAATGTGCCACTTTACAGGCATACTATAGACACCCCCCAGGCATGTTATTTAAAGGAATATTTCATTTTTATTGTTTCACTTTAAGCATTAAAAAAATCACTGCTCCCGAAAAAACGTCCGTTTTTAAAAAAAAATGTTTGCATTGATCCATGTCCCCTGGGGCAGGACCCGGGTCCCTAAACACTTTTTATAACAATAACTTGCATATAAGCCTTTAAAATGAGCACTTTTGATCTTTCATGTTCATGTCCCATAGACTTTAATGGCGTTCATGCGTTTTACCTGTTTGGATGTTCTGGTGCGAACCGAACCGGGGGGGGGGGGGGGGGGGGGCGTTCGGCTCATCCTTAACCCCTTCCCGACTGTACATCGATATACGTCGGCAGAATGGTATGGGTGGGCAAAGGGGAGTATAGGTTCGTCCCCTTTAAGATACGGCATTGTGGGCACGGGCACGCACCCACTGTGTGCTCCGTGACCGTGGGTCCCGTGGACTTGATGTCCGCCAGGTGCCTGCGATTGTGTCTCGGAGCAGAAGAACGGGGAGATGCCTTTGTAAACAAGGCATTTCTCCCCGTTCTGCCTAGTGACATGACAGAGATCACTGCTCCCTGTCATCGAGAGCAGTGATCGCTATCATGTGAGTAATAGCCCATCCCCCCACAGTTAGAATCGCTCCCTAGGACACACTTAACCCCTTGATCACCCCCTTCCCTGCCAGTGTCCTTTACACAGTAGTCAGTGCATTTTTATAGCACTAATCGCTGTATAAATGACAATGGTCCCAAAATAGTGTCAAAAGTGTCCGATGTGTCCGCCATAATGTCGCAGTCATGATAAAAATCGCAGATCACCGCCATTACTAAGAAAAAAAATGTATAATAAAAATGCCATAAAACTATCCCCTATTTTGTAGACGCTATAACTTTTGCATAAACAAATCAATATACACTTATTGCGATTTTTTTTTTTTTAGCAAAAATATGTAGAAGAATAAATATCGGCCTAAACTGAGGAAAAAAAATGTTTTTTTATATATTTTTGCGGAATATTTATTATAGCAAAAAGTAGAAAATATTGCTTTTTTTTCAAAATTGTCGCTCTTTTTTTGTTTATAGCGCAAAAAAGAAAAACCGCAGAGGTGATCAAATACCAGCAAAAGAAAGGTCTATTTGTGTGGAAAAAAGGACGTCAATTTTGTTTGGGTGTAATGTCGCACGACCACGCAATTGTCAGTTAAATCGACACAGTGCCGAATCGCAAAAAGTGCTCTGGTCAGGAAGGGGGTAAATCCTTCCAGGGCTGAAGTGATTAATATTCAGTACATGACTTGAAGATCTGTTGATTATTCACACCTTGATAGGTGAGCTGGAAGTCCTCGTGTAGAGGTCCTTGTAGGGATACATGTTGGACTCTGCAGGTGAACGTTTTTTTCTGGTCATCATCGCTCGGTGTGATTGTCACAGTGTTGTTCACTTGGTACGTTCCATTGTCATATTGGAGTGGCTTTCCCATTAACTGATTCTTCAGGACTTCTCCATCTTTATACCATGTTACATTGATATCATTAGGGAAGTATCCATTGGCCATACAGTTCAGGGTGTTCTCTCTATTTTTCTGGACACTCTTGCCAAGTATGAAGAGTAGAGGTTGGGCTGTAGAGGACATAGGGATGGTTAAAAAAAATTGTACTTTAGATACAGTGGAACCTCGGTTTGCGAGTAACACAGTTAACGAGCGTTTCGCAAAACGAGCACTGTATTTCTAAAAATCCTATTGTCTCGCAAAACGAGCAGGATTCAGACCAAAAGTGGTGTGCAGTACCGCTTTTGGCCTGAGGTGGGGGGCGCCGGAGCCGAGCAGAGCCGAAAGTCGCCGATCGTCGGCGTTTGGAAATGCACGGAAAGGCCCGAGGACAGTTCGGCTGACCTCGTCAAACCTTGGAAAGGCTTGTGAACTGAGTCTGCCGAGATCCCTCTGGCCTTTTCGGCAGTTTCCAAGGCTCTCCGGCGCCCCCCCACCTCTGGCCGCATGCGGTATTGCATCCCATTGAAGTCAATGCGGAACAAATTATTTTCATTTCCATTGACTTCAATGGGAAAACTCGCTTTGATATGTGAGTACTTTGGACTACGAGCATACTCCTGGAACGGATTATGCTCATAATCTGAGGTTCCACTGTACATAAGAATGATATGAGCCACAAAAAAGTGAGAGGATACATTTGTTATCAATATGAATACTAAGGCCCCTTTCACACTGGCTTTCCGATCAGGCCCGTCTGTCAGTTTTTCAGGCGGACCTGATTAGAGCCTCCACTCACTCCTATGGAGTTGCGGATGTCAGCGGTGACACCCACTGCAATCCGATCCTGTCCCTGAAATCTAGACGGATGGTGATGCTATTTTCAATCCGTCTGGCGGATCTGATGAAAACGGACAGGCGGTCCTTTTCCATCCAATCTCCCCATAGAGGAAAGCGGGGCTCTCACAAGTGTGTCTCAGCAAAGTTAGTGGAGATGGACCAAAGCAGAGTCCATTGGGTGGACCTGCCTGTGTAAAAGGACCATCCTACTGCAGCTATGAAGGAGGTAATTGTAATGTGTAGGTTACCCTTACCTCCATAGTGATCTTCGCTAGATACAATTTTGCAAAACTCAGCTCTTCCTGCGAGTCCCTGAGCCCTGCTCTACAGCCCTTCATTTGAAGCATACAGTGCCACAGAACTCTTTAGTAGTTATTGACTACTCAAAGCAGAGAGCAGGAACAATGAGCTCTAGGGTAAAGCGCGAAGAGTGAGGAGATTGAAAACGTACAGATTACACTTACCTTCTCCAAAATAACAGAAAGCCAATTCTAGTTTAGGCCTGGTTTACAACTATGCATTTCATAGTTTGTTTTGCAGAAACGCACTACCGTCCATTTAACACAGTTTCCTAGGGGACACGTTCAGATCTATGCGTTTTTCAGCCACTGCATTTTTTGAAAGGGTCAGGGACAATTTTTCCCGCAGCAGATTGCGTTTTTCATGCAACAGCCTTCAATGGACCCACATCAAAAATGCAAGTACTGTGTTTTTGATGCATTTTGTGTTTTTTTTTATGATAGAAAAGTATGACAGTTCTGTTCATGCAGTATGACTTTGATGCAACTTTACACTCTCTGGCACTCAAGTAACATCATAGTCGCATCAAAGTAGTGCAATAATCTTTATGTGTCCAAAGTTGCATTTTTAGGGTTATGCCCCGTACACGCGATCAGATTTTCCGACAGGAAATGTTGGATGTGAGCTTGTTGGCGGAAAGTCCGACCTTGTGTATACTCCATCGGACAATTGTTGTCAGACTTTTCGCCAACAAATGTTGGCTAGCAGGTTCTCAAATTTTCCACCAACATATGTGTGTTGTCGAACTTTCCGATCGTGTGTACACAAGTCCGTCGGACAAAAGTCCAAAGTACAAACACGCATGCTCGGAAGCAGAAGTCGTCGGTCTTGTAAACTAGCGTTTGTAATGGAGAATTAACATTCGTGACGTGGCAAATTATGAAGTCTCCAAATGCAGCGCATATTCTCTTCTTCTTTAATGGGATATTAATGAAGCTGCTTTGCTGGTGATACTGATGGAGTTATTGCAAATGAATTAAAAAAAAAAAATTAGACATGATATCTGCCAATAGAACTTAACCAAAAAGTACATTCTATGCTTTCAAAAATATAGAAAATATACCAAATCAAATCATTATTCAACCAAAAAAATAATGTCAAAGCAATAACTTCAAGGCCAATAATAAATAACACGTTATCTCCTCCGATGCCACAACAGAAACTAACTGAAAAGCACGAAATGAAAAACGCGAAAAGAAAAGCGTGAATCAACACTCGCCAAACTTCTACTAACACGAAATTAGCAAAAGGAGCCCAAAGGATGGCGCTAAAGAGCTGAAAAACAACATAGTATGTCTAGTACCTCACTACGTTCGTAATTGTTGGCCAACAATTGTGTGACCATGTGTATGCAAGACAATTTTGAGCCAACACCCTTTGAACTAAAAAAAGCCACGGTTTTGTTGTCGAAAAGTCCAATCGTGTGTACGGGGCTTTAGGATTAAAGTGGATGTAAATCCTCATATATACCCAGTAGGGTGTTTCATTTTTCCAAAGATGTGATTTTCATATGACTTTGCTTACGCCCTGAGTCTCAGTGATGTAAAAAATATATATATGCCAAATTTCAAGAAGATTGGATAATATTTAGGGGTTGCACGCATTGATCACTTTTATCAAAGCAAAGTCTGTGGGCTTCACTTGATAAGAAGTCATATACAACAATGCTGGATGAAGAAAGTCCTGTTCAAGGCTTTCTAGAAGAACAACAAGTGAAAATGGTTAACTACATCCAAAATGTCCTAAAAGACGGAAGTCATCCAAGAAGAAGACTACAAAGAGTTATTACAACTCTCACTCCTGTACCTAGGAGGTTGGTCTAAAAACGACTTCAGTTTCAGGATCCCAGGGGCACTGCATCAAGCAAGGTGGCAAAGGCAATATATGCATTTAAAATTGTCCTCTTCACTAAACAGTTGAATATTCCTCCAAGACAATTGGAAGGAATGAAACGAGTTGCACATTTTGTCAGCCTCATATATGTTCCCTTTTGGCATGAGGCAATTGTAAGTCAAAGAATGATTTGGATATTTTGAGCACTTACCCAGATGCAGACATCAAAAAATGTGCTCTCACAGTTGCTAAGAGACACCTTTGGTATCTGTCAGAAACAAATGTAGGATTGGCTTTTTTGGATGAACGTATTACTCAGGCTGCTAAGGAAAATATGACTAAAAATTTAGAAACCAAACCTGCAAAGAAAAAGGAAGTAAAATGATTAGAGGGTAAAAACATGGTTTTTGAAGGAAAAGACCTGAGCCATTTTGTTATTATTAAAACAAAGATGTTGTTTGAATTGTTTGGGATCCACAATGTGACAGTGTACAAGGGATTGCATCGTTCAAAGTTGATTATTATAACACAGGTTTTGTCTATCATATTACCTATTAATTTTAATGTATAGTTTTAATAGTATTTTAAGTTTGTGATTTCTAGCTTTCCCAATAAAAGTAATTAACTTTGAAAAATCGCATTTTTTGCCTACTTTTACAAAACAGATCAAAGTGTGCAACCTCTAAATATTATCCAATCTTCCTGAAATTTTGAATATATATATATCTTTTACATCACTCAGACTCGGGGCATAAACAAAGTCTGCAAACATTTTACAGTTTATTTTTTTCCATTAGAAAATGAAACACCCTAATACCCAATGAAGTGAACAGCCTCCAATGATACACAGGGAGGAAACAAATCTTCCTACATAAGTTATACATGTATATCTGCTGTCTTTATCTGTATATATCCTTTAGAAAGTGCTCTTCGTGTTACAGTTTTTCTCTTCCTGGTTAGCACTGGGAGTGAATTATTGGTGTACAGCCAAGACAGCTGATTGGAGGAAAGGCACACACCCCCTCTTCTCATAGGCAAAGGAAGAAAGGAATGTACAGAGGTCTGCTCTGAGACAGCAAGCTGACTGCTAATCTATTTATAGCAACCTCCCTCGACACATACTTTTATCTCCCATCTCAGGGAACGCGTGAGAATTCATCAGGCTGATAATAGAGCTACGGAGCAAGAGACAGCTACGGGACACAGTGCTTTGAAGAGAGATAACAAAACACTACAGATACAGATAAACAGTATCTCACAAAAGTGAGTACACCCCTCACATTTTTGTAAATATTTTCTTCTTTCTTTTCATGTGACAACACTGAAGAAATTACACTTTGCTACAATGTAAAGTAGTGAGTGTACAGCTTGTATGACAGTGTAAATTTGCTGTCCCCTCAAAATAACTCAACACACAGCCATTAATGTCTAAACTGCTGGCAACAAAAGTGAGTACACTCCTAAGTGAAAATGTCCAAATTGGGCCCAGTTAGGCATTTTCCCTCCCCGGTGTCATGTGACTCGTTAGTGTTACAAGGTCTCAGGTGTGAATGGGGAGCAGGTGTGTTAAATTTGGTGTTATCGCTCTCACTTTCTCATACTGGTCACTGGAAGTTCAACATGGCACCTCATGGCAAAGAACTCTCTAAAGATCTGAAAAAAAGAATTGTTGCTCTACATAAAGATGGCCTAGGCTATAAGAAAATTGCCAAGACCCTGAAATTGCAGCACAGTGGCAAAGACCATACAGCGGTTTAACAGGACAGGTTCCACTCAGAACAGGCCTCGCCATGGTCGACCAAAGAAGTTGAGTGCACAGGCTCAGCATCATATCCAGAGGTTGTCTTTTTGAGAAATAGACATAAGAGTCCTGCCAGCATTGCTGGCGAAGTTCGCGCCGCCAGCCGCCCGCAGCCACCATTTTCAAGAAGACCATAGAAGTAGGCTGGCCAGATGGCTACAATAGAAATTGAGCTGCGGTGCCGTCCACCTCCCGTCCCGCTCCGCTCTGCCCCGCTGCCAGTCTCTGTGACCTGTTATGGAAAGGGACGGGGGATGGGCGTTGCTGCAGCTCAATCTCTATTGTAACCACGCGGCTCTGGTTGACCAACTTTGGGTGTCAAGTCTGGGTGTCACAGGTGGGGGCCGGATAGTCTGGATGTCATGGGGTGGCTGTATAGTCTGGATGTCATTGGGGGACCAGTCTGGATGTCACAGGGGGGACCGTATAGTCTGGATGTCACGGGGGGTATAGTTTGGATGTCACGGGGGGCCAGTCTGGATGTCACAGGGGGGGCGTATAGTCTGGATGTCACAGGGGGGCCAGCCTGGATGTCACAGGGGGGCCAGCCTGGATGTCACTGGGGGGCCGTATAGTCTGGATGTCACTGGGGGGCCGTATAGTCTGGATGTCACTGGGGGGGCCGTATAGTCTGGATGTCACTGGGGGGGCCGTATAGTCTAAATGTCATGGGGGGCCGTATAGTCTGGATGTCACTGGGGGGGCCGTATAGTCTGGATGTCATGGGGGGACCGCATAGTCTGGATGTCACTGGGGGCCAGTCTGGATGTCACAGGAGGGCCGTATAGTCTGGATGTCACAGGGGGGGCCGTATAGTCTGGATATCATGGGGGGCTTATAGCCTGGATGTCACGGGGGGGCCGTATAGTCTGGATGTCACAGGGGGGGCCATATAGTCTGGATGTCACAGGGAGAGCCGTATAGTCCGGATGTCACAGGGGGGGCGTATAGTCTGGATGTCACGGGGGGGCCGTATAGTCTGGATGTCACAGGGGGGCTGTATAGTCTGGATGTCACAGGGGGGGCCGTATAGTCTGGATGTCACAGGGAGAGCCATATAGTCTGGATGCCATGGGGGGGTCGTATAGTCTGGATGTCACAGTGGGGGGGCAGTCTGGATGTCACAGGGGGGCACCAGATGTAAGGAGGACTGATGGGGACACCACGACATGTAAGGAGGACTGATGGGGACACAGATGTAAGGAGGACTGATGGGGACACAGATGTAAGGAGGACTGATGGGGACACAGATGTAAGGAGGGGCTCCGCTGATGGGTCACCTGATGTAAGGAGGGACGCTGCTGGGGACACCTGATGGCATCTGGTGGCAGGCAATGTGGCAAGTGACACACTCAGGGCTCCCACTGATTCTGCATTATGGTGAGTTGAATGATTTCATTTTATATTACAATGTAATAATAGAAATAATGCACTTCAGTCATCCTGACACCATAACAACCATGGTGCCGGGATGATTGAAGCGCTAACACCAGGTGTTTGGAGTATCTTTATCTGCTGACTGTTAAACTCTAGAAGACACATATTGCTATTGTGGTGTAGGATCTGGGGCTGCTGTCCCTCCATCCCTCTCCCCTCCCCTTTTCCCCATTTCCTCTCCATCCCTCATTCATCTCAGACTCTAACCACACCCACTTTGAGCCACGCCCATTAAAGCCACACCCACTTTTCCACCTAAACCACGCTCATGTTTCAGCGTGGAGCGCTATGCGCGCTGCATTTTTAATTTCAACTATGTCACACCTACAAATGCATGCCCCACCCCCTTATTATAATGCAACTCCGCCTACAGCCAAAAAAGTGTCCCTAAAAATAATTTTACAATGTTGGCAACTATGCATTGGGGTGGCATGGGAGGCATTTTTCAGGCGCTTTACATGCGCTATCTTTAGCGCTAAAACCTCTGAAAATCCACCTTCAGTGTGAAAGGGATCTTAAATCCAGTCACAAGGTAGCGGGGGGCGGGGCCGAGTCCTGCTGTCTGTGACAATGGACACAACAGTGGGACTCGGGAGTGTGCCCGCACGGGTGCCCCCAGGGAGAGCGGGGGAGAGCGGAGGAGAGGGGCTGGGAGTGCCTGTGGGGCACCCCAGAAGAGGAGGATGCTGGTTGCTCTGTGCAAAACCCATTGCACAGAGCAGGTAAGTATAACATGTTTGTTATAAAAAACAAAAAAGGTACCTTTACAACCACTTTAAGGGCTAGGATTGGGGTTAGAATTAGAGATAGGGTTAGCAGTAATCGTTAAGGTTAGCAGTAATTGTTAGGAATAGTGCTAGTGATAATTGATAGAGTTATAACACTAACCCTAACAATTTCTGCTAACTCTATCTTTAATTCTAACCCCAACCCTTATGATTAGTGCTAATCCTAGCATTTAATCCTAACCCTAGCCCTTAACCCTATGGGGAGGGAGGGGAGCGGGTACCTAGTTTTATAAGGTACCCAGCTCCCAATTCTGCTGGCCGCCTAGGCGACACCTTCTCTCCCCCTCCCTCCCTGCAATCTTCTGGGACACGTCACAGGTCCCAGAAGATTGCCTGGCCACTGAGAAGGCGCAGTGTGACTCGGGCATGTGCAGTGCGCACCCGGCTGTGAAGCTGCAAGCATACCTCTCAACTTTCTGAGATGGGAATGAGAGACACCCATAAGCAAAAGTATGCATTAAAAGAACGCGCCCCCTGCCACGCCCTCTTACAAGATGAATTAATATGCAAAAAATTATAGTTTAAACCTACCAATTTTTACCAATACTATTCCTATACTGGCTTTTGAAATGTACAAATGCAGCAATTTAGAAATGGGATAAAAGTTTTAACCCTGTAAAACACTTTTTGATAGTGATAAAACACTTTTTGATAGACTTTTTTAAGTTTTGGCCTGATGTATATAGCTGTATTAAACATGCACAAATAGTGCACGTTTAATACAGGTATATACATCAGACCAAAATGAGGGACAAATGAGGAGGAAAATGGGACAGAGGGACATTGTTCCAAATCAGGGACAGTTGGGAGGTATGTGCAAGCTGTCACAGCCGGGTGCCCACGCTTCCAATGCCGGCACCGTGGAGACTAGAGGGAGAGGAGGCTTCAGGCGGCCGCACCGCTGGATCTTGGGACAGGTGAGTGCCCGTTTATTAAAATTCAGCAGCTACACTTTTTGTAGCTGCTGACTTTTAATAAACTTAAAAAAGAGTGGAACTCCACTTTAAAATAGCACACACCTGTGAAATGGTGATAAACTATGGTACCCAAAATTCGCCCAGAGGCAACATTTAGAATCTTTCACAGCTTATCATTTTAGAGTTAACCATGAATGACGGCCCTAGAATGATTGCTCTCTGATGTTCATGGTGATATCGCACAAGTGTGGTACAAAGACAGTTATGCGCTGTACACACGATCGGACATTCTGACAACAAAATCCATGGATTTTTTCCGACGGATGTTGGCTCAAACTTGTCTTGCATACACACGGTCACACAAAGTTGGTCGGAAATTCCGAACGTCAAGAACACGGTGACGTACAACATGTACGACGAGCCGATAAAAATTAATTTCAATAGCCAGTGCGGCTCTTCTGCTTGATTCCAAGCATGCGTGGAACTTTGTGCATCAGAATTGTGTACACACGATTGGAATTTCTGACAACGGATCTTGTTGTCGGAAAATTTGAGATCCAGATCTCAAATTTTGTGTGAAAATTCCTATGTAAAATGTGTGATGGAGCCTACACACGGTCAGGATTTCTGACAACAAGGTCCCATTGAACATTTTCCATAGGAAAATCCGACCGTGTGTATGGGGCATTTGTCTGGCGCACAGTCTGTTACCGTATCAATATCACATAATGGGTAGATAGGACACAATGTCCATATGGGGTCAGTATATCAGTCCATGTCATATAACTCAGTTCATACACATAAGGGCGGCTGCGGTCCTCAGAGTATAGCCAGCTCTGTGATAAGACAAGAGGGGGGGAGGAAGTACCACCTAAGTGCAGATTTAAAAGTTCATTTATTCCACAAAGGGTTAATAACACTTACAAGATGTAAGCACTCATCAGGCTCAGCTAGGCAAGGGAGAGAGGAAGTACTGTCCCAGTTCATCCTACGGGGGTCACGCCATCCAGTGGGTTACTGGGGATCCAATCTGGGTCCTCTGGGCGTCCTGTGGCCACCAGGAAGTTCAACAGCCGAGGAGAGAGGGCGGAGATGACGTCACCAGATGAGCAGGAACGGCCGGACAAGCACACAGGCTACACATTCAGAGCTCCTGCTCCTTCCATGGGTCTAAAAGGACGCCCAGAGGACCCAGTTCAGATCCCCAGTAACCCTGTGGATGGTGCGACCGGGGCAGTCCTCCCTTTCTCCCTTGCCTAGCTGAGCCTGATGACTGCTTACATCTTGTAAGTGTTTTTAACCCTTTGTGGAGTAAATTAACTTAAATCTGCACTTAGGTGGCGCTTCCGTCTCCCCCCTCTTGTCCTATCACAAATGTGGTACAATCTCTTTTCACATACAGGTGCGCACCCTATGCTCGTGTTTGCATTCACCTGTCTGTGCAGGGAAAAGGGGTTGCATTTAAATGTATATTTATTAAATTCTAATTTACATCTTTACATTTATTATTATTATTACTATACAGGATTTATATAGCGCCAACAGTTTTTCATTTAACTTTATTGCTATTACAATGGGGCTAACAAGCCCCTATGTGATAGCACTGAGAAGTTGTAAGGTCCTCTTTATGGAGATATCAGGGGTCTATTGGACCCCAATATTTCCACTGCCCTCTGGTGCAGTCAATCAAACACAAAATGTGCTTGATTAGCTGCTTCCCCAGTATAGCAGCTGGGGAATGACAGCTCTGAACCTGGAAACTGATGAAATGCTTGTAACTTCTGGGTTCATTAGTTACAGGGGGGATACCTGAGATTTTCCTTCTCAGCATCCTGACACCATTTACAGTGGCTCATGTAGGGCTGTGGCAGTGTGTTTGGCAGAACTTCCAAAAGCAGTAAAAGTGAACGGGCAACTCTACAACTGCCTGGATCATGTCTACTGTGAAGCCTGTCCCTGTGAGCTTGTTTTAACCAATTGAAGTCCATGATGTTTATAAATGGCTTTTGGACAGATGGTTTGAAGCCCAACTGAAGTTACAGAAATAGATATGTAGTCAGATAGACAGTGTATTAACAGCCCTATTGTAGTTACCATAACTTTTTTGGTTATAGCAATTGCACAGTGTAATCACATATGACTATGCAGTCCAACAGACCTCAGAGCTTGACAGTGCTGCTCAGTGCACTTGGTAATTGAATAAGCCGGGTCAGACACAGTGCCTGTTCTGACTCAACTACAAAGACATTCCAGCTTCATATAGGGATTACATGACCTGGTGTTCTATTTATCCCTTGCATCAATTCAGACAGCTTAACTCAATGAATAACTCACTGTATGGAGAGACAGACGATTAATCCTTTTGAATGTTCCGTATAATGATGGATCTTCATAGGTAGAAAAACGTTGGTGTTGTAAGCCACATGGAAAGATGTTACAGTAATAATGGTATACTGAGCAATGAACCAGAGAGATGAAGGGGAGGGGAATATACAGAACTATGGTGGGAGAGAGAGTTCAGCTAGACAGAAGGGAATAAAGCTTAAAGACACTGAGTGATAATAAATTACATAGTGTAACACAACACTCCCTGTCTGAAATCTTTAGATTTCATAACCATAAACTAATATATATGATCAATAAGTCCAATACTGATAAATGTCCTGGAACCTGAAATGAAAAGCATGCAACAAGCAAGCATAAACATAAGTCCAACAGGATTGAAGAACATGTAGTCCGACGTATGACATCTTCAAAGAGTTCCAAAGTTCCGAGTAGAACCTGAAGATAGCAGCAATGTACTCCCCGCCGTGCCAGCAGCATGGCTAGTCCTTGCATACGTCACTCACCTGGCAAAAGGAGTACTAACTCTGTAATTGGTCGAGTAAAGGTTTGTGTCGATCCACCCTTGGTTACCTTGACTTCTACCTTCCAGACTTTGTTATCGTACTGGGCATAACTTTAGTAATAAGACCCATAGGCCACTCATTACGACAAACTTCCTTGTCTTTTAGAAGGATGAGATCTCCAACCTTAAGATTAGGCTTAGATGTTTGCCATTTGTTACGACCTTGAAGGTGAGGAAGATACTCCTTCCTCCAGCAATGCCAAAACACATTGGCTAGATGCTGCACCTGCTTCCATTGATGCCTGTAGATATCCTTAGGTTCGATCCCACTTGAAGATATTACAGCAGTCCCAATCTTTTGAGTAAGAAGCAAAGCTGGAGTAAGATCACTGGAGCACCAGGATCTGAGGATACCGGCACTAAAGTTCTTGCGTTCTCTATGGCAGACAATTCAGCGAGAAAGGTAGACAGTTTAATGCGTGAGTGTTAAAGACTTGTGAGTCTGCAACATGGAGTCAAGAATTCTTCGTGTTACTCCAATCATTCGTTCTCAAGATCCTCCCATGTGCAAAGAACGTGGAGGATTAAACAATCCAGTACATCCATTGTTGGCTAGGAAATTGTCCAATTATAGCTCTTTACATGCTCCAACAAAGTTGGTACCACAGTCAGATCTCAGCTGCCTAACTGGTCCTCGGACAGAAAAGAATCTTCGTAGAGCACAGATGAAGGGAGAAGAATCCACAGACTCGATCACTTCTATGTGTATTGCTCAGATGCTGAGACAGGTAAACAATACAGCCCATCTTTTACTATTGGCAGCTCCACCACGAGTTCTCCGAGTGATGACGGACCATGGGACGAAAACATCTACTCCAACATAGGTGAAGGGTGGATGTGTACTTAGGTGATCAGCTAAAAGACTTGCCATTTGTTGCTGTTGATGTTTTCCTCTTAACTTGTGGCACTTGACGCACCTGAAGAGGAAGGAGGAGACACACCTTTTCATACCAATAATCCACAAGCCAGCTGACCTGATAGCACCTTCTGTAAACTGACAGCCTTGATGATTTAGTGGTTTGTGGTGGTGACGAACCAGAAGAGTAATAACATGATGTTGACCTGGTATGATTATAGGATTCTGTTCTTTGCTGCATAAGTCGGATTTCATTATACGGCCACCAACTCCCAGCAGCTGATTAGTGTCAACTACAGGGTTTAGTTTGAAGAGGGAACTGTTTTTAGACAATTCAGTTCCATTTCCGATTCTCCCGAATTCCTCCTGATACACCTCTTGTTGCACACAACGGATAATTACCTCTTCTGCGTGTGAAATATCTGCTGCTGTAAAGTGTCCAGAACAGTTGTTACAACCATGACACTCTGCCGCAGAATTCTTCCCAAAGCAGCGAGCAATATGAATTAGGCGAGCAATAGTTCTTACAGCAGATGACCAGGTGGAAAAACGCTCAAAATGGTGTGATCGCAGCTTCTGTTTTGAATTTTTGAATTTACAGAAGTTTGGAGTGAGATGTTCACAGTTCTTGTTTCCTTATCTTGAGGACTTACTAGCTCATAGGTGGTGTCAATAGGGGGTGAGTAGGAGTCCTCACACAAAAACCTTGGAGGTGACAGCCATAAGCTGTCCTGAAGAACAGCAGATGGCACAGCTCTGGTCCCACAGTCAGCTGGGTTGAGTTCAGTGGGAACGTGATGCCATTGACTTGGTAGAGAGAATCTCTTAATACGTTCAACCCTGTTGCTGACATACAAATAAAACTGTTTTGTTTGGTTGTATATGTAACCAAGTACTACCTTACTGTCTGTATAGAAGGTGAAAGAATCAATTCTAGTGTCCATTTCACTTCTTATGACTTCGGCAATTTCCACTGCTAGCACGGCTGCACAAAGTTCAAGTCTTGGTATGGTATGTGCAGGTTTGGGAGTGAGTTTTGCCTTGCCTAGGACAAAACTACAGTGTGATTCTCCAATAATTTCAGAGGTCTTCAAATAGGCTACTGTAGCAATAGCTTCAACTGATGCATCAGAGAAAATATGAATTTCTCTCCAGTTAACAGTTGAAATGGAGCCTGGAACATAGCAACGGGAGATCTGAAGTTTTATTAGTGACTTCAAAGAATGTCTTCACCTTTCCCACTTGTGTTGATTCTCACTAGGCAAAGGAGTATCCCAGTCTATGTTCTCAGTAGATAACTGTCTTAGCAGAATCTTACCTTGAATGGTAACTGGAGCAAGGAAACCTAGTGGGTCATAGATGCTATTCACTACTGACAGGACTCCTCGCTTAGTGAAGGGTTTGTCACAAGTTGACAATTGGAGGGTGAATGTGTCTTGTTTTATGTTCCCCAATAAACCCAGACTTCGCTATACAGGAGGCACATCTGTACCTAAATCAAGGTTTTTTAGACTAGTGGCATAATCCTCAGAGTGAAAGGCATTCATAACTTCCTGGCTGTTGGATATAATCTTGTGCAATCTAAGGTTTGCTGTAGACAGGCTTGGAAAAGACTTGAGTGCGTCATCAATGTAGAAGTTTCTTCTTACGAGAGGCGTGATGCGTGAGGGGTGGGGAGGGGCCTTGCGGTGGGGTGGCAGAGGACAGAGGAGGAGGAGAATGGTGAGGGAGACAGCGTGAGGTGAGAGCCACGCTGAGCTCCGGGGGACAGCTGCATCAACAGTGTGGAAGCGGTCAGCATTCGGCAGCCAGCAGGGGCTTTGAATTCAAACCTAGGGCAGAGACCGGCATTGGCTGCAGCACGTGCAGTACAGGGAAGGAGCACCTCAGGAACTCCAGGTTCATCTGGAGGGGAATCCAGCCTGGTGCAGTTAGATCCCCTAGACGCCGGCTATCGTAGTGGCTCGTTCCACGCCCCCCCCCCTGCCTAGCGTGGAGGAAGATCAAAGCCGCCTCTCCCCCCGCCTCTCCCCCCTTCCTTCATTCCCCTCTCCCGCTCACAGTGGGAGAGGGAACTGGACGCTCTGCCCTGTATCACAGGACACCAGCACCGACAGGTGCTATTACCACTTTGTGAAGTGAGTCTGTGGAGTCAGTGGAGCCCTGGAAGCTGTGGAGAACGTCCCTGAGGAGAACGTCCCTGTCAGCCTTGTAAGAGGAGGAACACCAGCTCTGTGACCCCTGCTACAAGACAACACCAGGTAGGAAAAGCGGATGCTGAATAAATTCCTGAGTAATTAAGTGTGTGTAGCAATCTGTTGCAAGAATATAAGGAGGAACACACTTAGGGGGTGCAGAGTGAAGTAAGGAGACCCAGACAAGCAACACAAGAGAGGTGCAGAGTGGGGGGAGAAGAATATGAAAGGACGCACCACTAAGGCTGCAGAGGCTAAAAAACCAAGGGACAGTTTAAACGCAAGTACCATCCAAAAATATATGACAGAAATACAAGCCAGAAGCCCTGGCATGGACAATAATGGCAAATGTAGGCGGTAAGGCAACAAGGTAGAAGCCACGGTCCCGAGGTCAGGAACTGACGGAGGGAGGAAGGGGGGGGAGCGGGAGGGGGGAGGGGGTTGGAGGGGGGGGGTGGGGTTGGAGGGGGGGTGGGGTGGGAGGGCACCCGCAGATTTTGGGCTCAAGTCATTTGTCCTTTTTTTCTTACCTTTTTTTTCCTCTTCTTATTATCGTTCTTTCTCTTCCTTGGGTAATGATGACAGGCTAATTCTGGGAAAAGTAGAGGTGAATTTATGGGATACGAGAGTACATATAATGAGGGGCGGTAATGGAAATTAGATGCTTGTCATATAATGTGAAAGGACTTAACTCACCAGGGAAAAGGAGCAAATTAGGTCAAGAATTACAGAGATTGGATATAGATATTGCCTTTTTGCAGGAAACACACTTAGTGCATGAGGAGGGTATTAAGCTGGATATATGGTGACTCCCCCTCTAAAAGGGCGAAGGGAGTGGCTATCGGATTCTCAAAGCGGATGAAATTTAACCTATTGTATAAGAGGGTGGATTCAGAGGGACGATTTTTGTTTATGAAAATAAAAATAAATGAAAAGATTTACACATTGGCCAACGTGTATTGTCCAAATAGAGATCCGATAAAATACCTCTCCCGGACCTTGATTAGTCTGGAGGAATTTAAAGAGGGGGAAGTGATCCTGGCTGGCGATTTTAACTTTGGTTTAGATCCAGCCTTGGATAGGTCAGTTGGTTCCGTGTGGGCAGATAAAAAGGGGTGCTTTAGAATTGGGAAGAGATTACATGACCAGCAGTTGATCAATGTATGGAGGGTGTTGCACCCTAGGGAGAGGGATTATACCTTCTTTTCACGGGTCCATAGGACCTATTCAAGGCTGGACTACTTGTTAGTAAACCATAGCTTACTGGATTCTGTAGTGAGTTCAAAGATAGAGATCCAGACTTTGTCCGATCATGCCCCTGTGGTGATGACATTAGAGATTAAGGGTCTACAAAGGATCCCATATACATGGCGGTTAAATGATTTTCTTTTAGAGAAAGAGCATATTGTAGAAAAGGTTCAGAGGGAGATCGAAGGTTTTTTTCATACTAATGAATCTGAAGAGGTCCCAGGGACAATCCTTTGGAAGACCTTCAAGGCCTATATAAGGGGGTGTTAATATCGATCGGCACGGGGGAGAAGAGAGAAAAAGCGAAAAAGCAAGAGAGTCTAATAGAAAAGATACACAAACTAGAACAACTACACAAAGCCAACAAGGAAGAGGACAAAAAGGTATTTAGTGAACTGATAATAAAAAGGGAGGAGTTGAGAGAACTGTAATGCCCCGTACATACGGTCGGATTTTCCGATGGAAAATGTCCGATCGGAGCGTGTTGTCGGAAATTCCGACCGTGTGTGGGCTCCATCGGACATTTACCATCTGATTTTCCGACACACAAAGTTGGAGAGCAGGAGATAAAATTTTCCGACAACAAAATCCGTTGTCGGAAATTCCGATCGTGTGTACACAAATCCGACGGACAAAGTGCCACGCATGCTCAGAATAAATAAAGAGATGAAAGCTATTGGCCACTGCCCCGTTTATAGTCCCGACGTACATGTTTTACGTCACCGCGTTTAAAACGATCGGATTTTCCGACAACTTTGTGTGACCGTGTGTATGCAAGACAAGTTTGAGCCAACATCTGGCGGAAAAAATCCTAGGATTTTGTTGTCGGAATGTCCGAACAAAGTCCGACCGTGTGTACGGGGCATTAGAAGTAGAAGCCCTCAAAAGAAGGTATAAATACTGTAAAGACCTCCATACAAAGGGGAACAAAGTAGGGAAACATCTGGCCGCAACTATTAGGAAAAAGAAGGTAGAGAATTATATAGAGAAGGTTAAGAACAAAAAAGGAGAAATAAGACACTCAACGAGAGAAATAGCGGAGGAATTTAGAAGGTATTTTTCTTCTCTTTATTCAGTGGGGCAAAGAGAAAAACTGGGGGGGGAAGAGAGAGCAGAAGGTAAGAGCATTTTTAAAGGAAGCAGCCCTCCCCACATTGTCACAAATAGATTCAATGGAATTGGAGAGACCAATTACGGAAGATGAGGTCCTGAGAGCTCTGAAGCAATCTCCCAGGGGCAAGAGTCCTGGGCCGGACGGTTTCACAGCAAGTTTTTATAAAAAATTTAAGGAATTCCTGGTTCCAAGGCTTTGCCAGATGTGGACCGGCCTGGGAAATCAGGAAATGTGTGGGGAAGCCTTACTGGCAGCAGTGACGCTGATTCCCAAGGAAGGGATAGACCGCACCCTATGTTCGAGTTATCGGCCAATTGCGTTGTTAAACGCAGATACCAAACTGTATGCGAAAGTGTTGGCACTCCGGTTGAGGGTGAAAATGGCCTACCTGGTTCATCCGGACCAGGTGGGATTTGTCCCCGGAAGAGAAGGAAGAGACAATGGGGTGCGGTCTCTCCTCATAATGGAGGCATTTAAGGCAAGCAGATCCCCAGGGCTACTTCTGTCGATTGATGCCGAAAAGGCGTTCGACAGAGTAGACTGGGGATTTATGTTCAACACGCTGGAAGCAATGGGAGTGGGGCCAATAATGTTAAAACGGATAAAAATCCTGTATAACAATCCAGCGGCCTTTGTGAGGGTGAATAATGTGCCTTCTGCTCGGTTTGTCATGCAGAACGGCACCAGGCAGGGCTGTCCGCTGTCCCGCTCCTATTTGTCTTGGCTTTAGAGCCACTCCTTAATATGATCCGAAGACATCCGGATATCAGTGGATGTGCGGTAGGCGAGGAGGAGCAGAAATTGGCGGCATTCGCCGATGATATACTCTTTTATATCTCAAATCCCAGAATTTCAATCCCCAATGTGTTGGCCATAATGAGGAAATATAGTGAACTCTCAAACTTTAAAATTAATATAGAAAAGTCCGAAGCATTAAAGATTATAATTAATAGGCTAGAAGCTAATAGACTAGCTGAGGTGTTCCATTTTCCGTGGAGAGACAATATTAAGTACCTAGGAGTGAAGTTGACGGCTCTAGGGGTAACCTGTATAAGATAAATTATATACCTCTTTTGAACGAAATAAGAGCTGAAATAAAAAGAATATCGCATGGCCCTGTCTCTTGGACGGGGCGAACAAATATTGTAAAAATGGTGCTTGCACCTAAAGTGCTATATAAAATACAGATGTTGCCCATTCCGGTCCCCCGGGAGTTCTTCAGGATCCTGTCGGAGTTAATAGATATGTGTGGAGTAATAAGAAAATGAGAATTGCGCACAGGGTGTTGTGTAGAGAGAAAGTACGAAGGGGGTTAGCTCTCCCCGACTTTAGAAATTATTATAAAGCAATTGTAATAGCGCGGGCACTTGAATGGGGTAAGAGTAGTAATAATAAAAGGTGGGTGAATTTAGAAATAGGGTTGAGTAAGGTATGTTTGAGCCATATGATTTGGAATCCACCACACTACAGGAATTTAGGTAAAGATACACATTATATAACGCACCATACACTTAAAATGTGGGACCAGATTCACTATTTAAATAAATGGGAGTATAATTCACCTTTAATTTATATAAAAGATAACCCGTTTTTTCCCCCAGGGACGGGATTGATAGGAGGGAATTGGATTTTTGAGAAGGGAACACAGATAAGGGATATAATAGGAAGAGGTAAATTAAAAACATTTCAAGAATTAAAAGCACTAAGGGAGATATTGTTAATGAACGGGTGGCGGTATAATCAATTAAAGCATTTTAGTAGAAGTCTTCCAGGCCCCTTAAGGGAGGAGGCAGACTATAGAGGGTTGGAGAAATTAGCATGTAGGGAAGAATTAAAAAGGACTGTTTCCGAGGTTTATAAAATTCTGATGAGCAGGGGCGGACAGGATCCGCCCCGTTCATCAGAAAATGGGAGGAGGACCTGGGGACTCATTGTGACAGGGAAATGGAGAAACGTATCCTGGGAGCAACGCATGGGACGGCAGTAGACATGAAAACAAGGGAGAGTAACTATAAGTGTCTAGCCAGGTGGTATATGACCCCGGCTAGAGTGAGTAAATTTTCATTAGATAAATCCCCCAACTGTTGGCGAGGGTGTGGAGGCCCAGGAACAATGGCGCACTTATGGTGGGAATGCCCTAAAATTAAAACTTACTGGCAGGAAGTGATAAGGTTAATAGAGGGGATAACAGGTAAGAGGATATGGTTTGACCCTTGGAACTGTCTGTTTCATGGCCTGGAGGGAGGGAAGAAGGGGTATAAGTCCTCATTAACCTCAGTTTTACTTAATGCTGCAAAAAATGTAATCCCAAAGAAATGGCAGGAAGAGAAGGCTCCAAAGATTAAGGACTGGATTGCTAAAGTAAATTAAATTTATAGATTAGAGAGAGTTGAGTGGAAAGAACATCTGGATAGGAACCAAGAGGAAGAGAAGGGAAAATGGAGTCCTTGGGGGGCCTTTAAAAAACGGATAGATTTGTGGAAGCAGTGTTAAGATAGCACATGGGGTTCAAATCAAGGTTGATTAGACTAGAAGAGAAGGAAAGGGGAGAGGGGGGTGGGGGAGGTGGGGGGGAGGTAGGGGGGAGGGGGGCCCAGTGGGGGAGGTAGCCTTATTAAGTAGACCAGGGGAAATGGAAAGATGATGCCATGAGATGTATCGAGACCTTCCCAGCCGGAGGGGTTTTATATGTATGTAAACTTTTTTGAAAATTAAATAAAGATTTAAAAAAAAAAAAAGAAGTTTCTTCTTACAAATTGACGAGCATCAGATCCATATTCTTCTTCAGTCTGAGCTGTTCTCCTTAGCCCATAAGTTGCCACTGTAGGTGAAGGACTGTTACCGAAGACATGTACCTTCATTCGATAGTCTATAACTTCCTTGTTGATGTCGTTGTCTTTGTGCCATAGAAACCTGAGGTAGTTTATGTTGTCTTCTCTGACAATGAAGCAGTGAAACATCTGTTGAATGTCGGCCATTACTGCTACAGGCTCTTGTATGTAGCAAATCAAAAGTCCTATTAGATTGTTCAAGTTGGGCCCCGTAAGGAGCATGTTGTTAAGAGAAACACCTTCGTGCTGAGCACTGGAATCAAAGACAACTCTGATTTTGGTCTGGTTTGCATGGGTGATACACACCAAAGGATGGAAGGTACCAGTATTCTTCTCCCTCCTTTAGTGGTGGTGCGGGCTCTGCATGATGTCTCTGTCAAATATATTTTGCATAAAGTCCACAGAGTGCCTTTGCATCTCTGGTTTCCTGTATAAGTTTCGCTTTAAGTAGGAGAATCTACTGATGGTCTGCTGCAAGTTGTTGGGCAATTTCTCTCTTGGGAAACGAAAAGGTAGGGGTGCTACCCAGTTATTGGAGTCATCTTGAAAGAACTCATTGTCCATTACCTTGATGAATTCCTTGTCTTCCATTGAAGGAGCCAGTATGTCATCTTCACTGGTTGCATTAAACACTGTAGAGCCAAAGTCATCATCGTGGCAGTAGAAAGGGCTTGTGTTACCTGAGATACCATGTTGCCATCCGTGGCTGGCTATCTTCTCTTTCACCCAGTAGTGATGTCGACTCGAACATCGTCTGTTCGCCCGTTCGCCGAATTGCGAACAATATGGGTTGTTCGCGCCAAATTCGTGTGGCGCGTCGCGGCCCATAATTCACTGCGGCATCGCAGTGCATTGCTGGCAGATGATTGGCCAAGCATGCACTATGACCCAATCACAGCGCCGTCAGTAGAGAGAGCTGTAATTGGCCAAAGCCAGGGTGGCTTTGGCCAATTATGGCTCGGGGTTTAGAACACGCCCCACACTATATAAGACCGCCTGCACGGCGGCCCTGTGTAGTGTGTTCCGACATGCTTAGAGAGAGAGACAGTGTCATTTCATTTGAGTTAGCTAGATTAGGCAGGACAGTCAGTCAGTTATCTGCACTTACAGTGTTTTGTGTATATATGCATCCCAGGTGTTGTGTGTATATATATATATATATATATATATATATATATATATATACACACACTGTATTCAGTTTAGCTAGATCCGTTCCTGTTATCTTCCTACTGACAGGCAGGCTTGTCTTGTTACAGTATTTACAGCTACCTGAAGAAAATTGCTGGTGTTCTTTTGATCCTATTAGTACAACACTTAGGCAGCTAGACTATTTACAGTTAGTGTAGTGCGTCCTCCACACAGTGTTCAGCTAAAACTACAAGTTAGTGTAGTGCGACCTCTGCACAGTGTTCAGCTAAAGCTACAAGTTAGTTTAGTGCGACCTCTGCACAGTGTTCAGCTAAAGCTACAAGTTAGTGTAGTGCGTCTTCTGAACAGTGTTCATCTAAGCTACAAGTTAGTGTAGTGCATCCTCCTCACAGTGTTCATCTAAAGCTACAAGTTAGTGTAGTGCGTCCTCCTCACAGTGTTCAGCTAAAACTACAAGTTAGTGTAGTGCGACCTCTGCACAGTGTTCAGCTAAAGCTACAAGTTAGTGTAGTGCGTCCTCCTCACAGTGTTCAGCTAAAACTACAAGTTAGTGTAGTGCGTCCTCCTCACAGTGTTCAGCTAAAACTACAAGTTAGTGTAGTGCGACCTCTAAACAGTGTTCAGCTAAAGCTACAAGTTAGTTTAGTGTGACCTCTGCACAGTGTTCAGCTAAAGCTACAAGTTAGTGTAGTGCGTCCTCTGAACAGTGTTCATCTAAAGCTACAAGTTAGTGTAGTGCATCCTCCTCACAGTGTTCAGCTAAAACTACAAGTTAGTGTAGTGCATCCTCTGAACAGTGTTCATCTAAAGCTACAAGTTAGTGTAGTGCATCCTCCTCAGTGTTTAGCTAAAAATACAAATTAGTGTAGTGCGACCTCTGCACGGTGTTCAGCTAAAGCTACAAATTAGTGTAGTGTGTCCTCCTCACAGTGTTCAGCTAAAACTACAAGTTAGTGTAGTGCATCCTCTGAACAGTGTTCATCTAAAGCTACAAGTTAGTGTAGTGCGTCCTCCTCACAGTGTTCAGCTAAAACTACAAGTTAGTGTAGTGCGACCTCTGCACAGTGTTCAGCTAAAGCTACAAGTTAGTTTAGTGTGACCTCTGCACAGTGTTCAGCTAAAGCTACAAGTTAGTGTAGTGCGTCCTCTGAACAGTGTTCATCTAAAGCTACAAGTTAGTGTAGTGCATCCTCCTCACAGTGTTCAGCTAAAACTACAAGTTAGTGTAGTGCGTCCTCTGAACAGTGTTCATCTAAAGCTACAAGTTAGTGTAGTGCATCCTCCTCAGTGTTTAGCTAAGAATACAAATTAGTGTAGTGCGACCTCTGCACAGTGTTCAGCTAAAGCTACAAGTTAGTGTAGTGCATCCTCCTCACAGTGTTCAGCTAAAACTACAAGTTAGTGTAGTGCGACCTCTGCACAGTGTTCAGCTAAAGCTACAAGTTAGTTTAGTGCGACCTCTGCACAGTGTTCAGCTAAAGCTACAAGTTAGTGTAGTGTGTCCTCCTCACAGTGTTCAGCTAAAGCTACAAGTTAGTGTAGTGCGTTCTCCTCACAGTGTTCAGCTAAAGCTACAAGTTAGTGTAGTGCATCCTCCTCACAGTGTTCAGCTAAAACTACAAGTTAGTGTAGTGCGACCTCTGCACAGTGTTCAGCTAAAGCTACAAGTTAGTTTAGTGCGACCTCTGCACAGTGTTCAGCTAAAGCTACAAGTTAGTGTAGTGTGTCCTCCTCACAGTGTTCAGCTAAAGCTACAAGTTAGTGTAGTGCGTTCTCCTCACAGTGTTCAGCTAAAGCTACAAGTTAGTGTAGAGCGACCTCTGCAGAGTGTTTAGCTAAAGCTACAAGTTAGTGTAGTGCGACCTCTGAACAGTGTTCAGCTAAAGCTACAAGTAAGTGTAGTGCACAGTGTTCAGCTAAAGCTACAAGTTAGTGTAGTGCATCCTCCTCACAGTGTTCAGCTAAAACTACAAGTTAGTGTAGTGCGTCCTCTGAACAGTGTTCATCTAAAGCTACAAGTTAGTGTAGTGCATCCTCCTCAGTGTTTAGCTAAGAATACAAATTAGTGTAGTGCGACCTCTGCACAGTGTTCAGCTAAAGCTACAAGTTAGTGTAGTGCATCCTCCTCACAGTGTTCAGCTAAAACTACAAGTTAGTGTAGTGCGACCTCTGCACAGTGTTCAGCTAAAGCTACAAGTTAGTTTAGTGCGACCTCTGCACAGTGTTCAGCTAAAGCTACAAGTTAGTGTAGTGTGTCCTCCTCACAGTGTTCAGCTAAAGCTACAAGTTAGTGTAGTGCGTTCTCCTCACAGTGTTCAGCTAAAGCTACAAGTTAGTGTAGTGCATCCTCCTCACAGTGTTCAGCTAAAACTACAAGTTAGTGTAGTGCGACCTCTGCACAGTGTTCAGCTAAAGCTACAAGTTAGTTTAGTGCGACCTCTGCACAGTGTTCAGCTAAAGCTACAAGTTAGTGTAGTGTGTCCTCCTCACAGTGTTCAGCTAAAGCTACAAGTTAGTGTAGTGCGTTCTCCTCACAGTGTTCAGCTAAAGCTACAAGTTAGTGTAGTGCGACCTCTGCAGAGTGTTTAGCTAAAGCTACAAGTTAGTGTAGTGCGACCTCTGCAGAGTGTTTAGCTAAAGCTACAAGTTAGTGTAGTGCGACCTCTGCAGAGTGTTTAGCTAAAGCTACAAGTTAGTGTAGTGCGTCTTCTAAACAGTGTGCAGCTAAAGCTACCTGTAGAAGGTTGGTGGTGTTTTCCTGATCCTATCACTACCGCAGGCAGCTAAAGTATTTACACGTTAGTGTAGTGCGACCTCTGCACAGTGTTCAGCTAAACCTACCTGTAGAAGGTTGGTGGTGTTTTCCTGATCCTATCACTACCGCAGGCAGCTAAAGTATTTACACGTTAGTGTAGTGCGACCTCTGCACAGTGTTCAGCTAAAGCTACCTGTAGAAGGTTGGTGGTGTTTTCCTGATCCTATCACTACCGCAGGCAGCTAAAGTATTTACACGTTAGTGTAGTGCGACCTCGGCACAGTGTTCAGCTAAAGCTACCTGTAGAAGGTTGGTGGTGTTTTCCTGATCCTATTACTACCGCAGGCAGCTAAAGTATTTACACGTTAGTGTAGTGCGACCTCTGCACAGTGTTCAGCTAAAGCTACCTGTAGAAGGTTGGTGGTGTTCTCATACTGTAGGCAGGCAGTTGATTTTGCTAGCTGCAGTATCAGTATATATATATATTACTGTATTTATCGGCGTATAACATGCACAGGCGTATAACACGCACATTCATTTTAAGAGGGAAGTTTCAGGAAAAAAACTTAAATTTTAAATAAGGAACTTTGAAGCAAAATAAGGGTCAGTGCCCATCTGCAGCCTCACCATTGCCATCAATGCAGCCTGATCAATGCCCATCTGCAGCCTCACAAGTGCCATCAATGCAGCCTCATTAGTCCACATCAATGCAGCCTCACCATTGCCATCAATGCAGCAGCCTCCCTGTTGCCATCAATGCAGCAGCCTCACCATTGCCATCAGTGCAGCCTGATCGATGCCCATCTGCAGCCCAGCTGGGATATATATATATATATATATATATATATATATATATATATATATATATATATATATACATACATACACTGTATTTATTGGCGTATAACACTCACTTTTTCACCATGAAAATTGGGTGCAAATAGTGCGTGCGTGTTATACGCCAATACTTCAGTTTTAGCTGCCTCGGAGGGGACAGGGAGGGGGGCGGGACGAGCGCTGACAAATTACATACAGTGAGAATCTCCTATGATAGACAGAACAGTGGTCCAATGGCGGCCCAGGAGACGGGAGTTCCTATTACAGAGGCCGCCAAGTAAACAGGAGATTCTCACTTTATGTAATCTGACAGCGCTCGTCCAGCCCCCCCCTCCCTGTCCCCTCTGAGGCAGCTAAAACTGAAGTATTGGCGTATAACACGCACGCACTATTTGCACCCAATTTTCATGGTGAAAAAGTGAGTGTTATACGCCAATAAATACAGTGTATATATATATATATATATATATATATATATATCCCAGCTTAGTGCAGCTACAGGCCATTAGTATGTCTGGAAGGCCAACGAGGAGAGGATGACAGTCACAAGCCAATAAAAGAGGGCAAGCAGGCTCTGTGTCTAGAGGCAAAGGTGCTGGTCATGGAGACGGTGCATCCTCATCAGCACGTGGCCGTGGGACACGCTTGGCCTTTTTTCGGCAGCTGGCCGTGTTGAGCCGCAACATGCGGAAGACTTGGTCGAGTGGATGAGCAAGCCATCCTCATCCTCCCTCACCCATGCTCAGGGTACTTTGTCTGGCAAAGCAGCTGCCAACGTGACCTCTTCCCTTGGCTCAATGGAATCAGTGACTCCTTCCCTAGCCCCACCATGTCCTCCTGAGGAGTCCCTCGAACTGTTTGACCACAGTGTTGGGTACATGCTCCAGGAGGATGCCCAGCGTTTAGAAGGCTCTGATGATGATACTGAGCCAGAAGAAGGCAGTAACGTGAGCATGGACAGAGGGGGTGTCCAAGAAGGACAGCAATCTGGCAGTCATGCTCCCCCTGCTGCAACATACTGCCAGGTTTGCTCCAGTGATGAGGAGGGAGGGGATGATGAGGTCACTGACTCAACGTGGGTGCCTGATAGGAGAGAGGAGGAGGAGGAGGCACATCACCAACAAGGCAGGATGCCCTCCAGGGGCCAGCCTAAGGGCAGCACACTGACTGCATTACACCACAAAGCTCCGCATGTGCAGGGCACTGCTGTCTGCGCGTTATTCCAAAAGTTCTTTGGTGTGGGCCTTTTTTGAGACGAGTGCATCAGATCGCACCGCTGCTATTTGCAACATATGTCTCAAGCGTATCTTGCGTGGCCAAAACATCTCCAGCTTGGGCACCACATGCTTGACCAGACATATGTTGACCTGCCATGTAGTTCATTGGCAAGCGTATCTAAAAGGACTACACAAAAGAACAAAGGAGGACCTCTCCTTGCTCCTCATCAGCTGAGATCTCCAACCCCACTATACCTTGAGTCATCTCTGAGACCTGCACTGAGAGGAATGAAGGTGTAGAATTAGGTGTGTCACAGCCAAGTACTTGTGGGCAATCTGCTTTCGGTACACCAACGTCAGATTGTACCAGGCAAATTTCCCTGCCCCAGCTGCTGCACCGCCGAAAGAAGTTCGCTCCCAGCCATCCACATGCCCAGCGGTTGAATGCTAGCTTGGCAAAATTGCTAGCACTTCAACTGCTACCTTTTCAGTTGGTAGACTCTGCCCCCTTCCGTGAATTTGTGGAATGTGCGGTTCCTCAGTGGCAGGTACCCAAACGCCACTTTTTCTCACGGAAGGCGATTCCGGCTCTCTACCGGCATGTGGAAGGCAATGTCTTGGCCTCGCTGGACAGGGCGGTCAGCGGTAAGGTGCATATTACCGCTGACTCATTGTCCAGCAGGCATGGACAGGGACGTTACCTAAGTTTCACGGCGCATTGGGTCACTCTGCTGGCAGCTGGGAAGGATATAAGACAAGGTGCAGTAGTGTTGGAGGTTGTTCCACCACCACGCCTCCAAAATGCCACTACTAATGATTGTGACACACCTCTCTCCTCCACCCCCTCCTCTTCTTCTTCCTCCATTGCCTCTTCCTGTGCTTTGTCCTCGGAATCAGCGGTGCTCTGTAGCCATTCAAGGGGCTACGCAAGTATGCAGGCCAAAAGATGCCATGCTGTGCTTGAGCTGGTGTGCTTGGGCGACAGGAGCCACACTGGAGCATAGGTTCTGTCAGCTCTGTAGGGGCAGGTTCAGAGGTGGTTGATGCCATGCCAACTTAAGGCAGGAATGGTGGTTTGTGACAATGGCACCAACCTCCTCTCCGCCCTCCGACAGGGACAACTGACCCATGTGCCCTGTTTGGCTCACGTCCTTAACTTGGTGGTGCAGCGGTTCTTGGGCAGGTACCCGGGCTTACAGGATGTCCTGAGGCAGGCCAGGAAAGTCTGTGTGCATTTCCGCTGATCATATAATGCCAGTGCTCGGCTGGCAGACCTCCAAAAGGAATTTAACCTGCCCAAGAACCACCTCATCTGTGACATACCTACCAGGTGGAATTCAACGTTGGCCATGCTGCAGCGGCTGCACAAGCAGCAGAGGGCCATCAATGAGTACCTGTGCGACTATAGCACCAGGACAGGGTCAGGGGAGCTTGGGTTTTTTTCACCATGCCAGTGGGCCATTATCAGGGATGCATGCACTGTCCTGTCACCATTTGAGGAGGCCACGAGGATGGTGAGCAGTGACAGTGCATGCATCAGTGACACTGTCCTCCTTGTCCACCTGTTAGAGCACTCGCTGTGTGGAATAATGGACAGGGCACTTGAGGCAGAACAGAGGCAGGAAGAGGAGGACTTCCTTAGCTTTCAAGGCCCCCTTTATCCAGACAGTGTTCCTGCGTGCCCGCCGATCACACAGGAAGAGGATGAGGAGGAGGAGGAGGATTGTGTCAGTATGGAGGTGGAACCTGGCACTCAGCATCAGCAGCAGTCTTTAAGGGATCTTTTATGCCGCATACACACGAGCGGACTTTACAGCAGACTTTGCCCGGTGGACTTTGACGGACTTTACGACGGACTTTCCGAATGAACAGACTTGCCTGCACACAATCCAGCAAAGTCCGTCGAATTCGTACGTGATGACGTACGACTGGACTAAAACAAGGAAGTTAATAGCCAGCAGCCAACAGCTGCCCTAGCGTGGCTTTTTGTCCGTCGAACTAGCATACAGACGAGCGGACTTTTCGACCGGACTCGAGTTCGACGGATAGATTTAAAACATGTTTCAAATCTAAGTCAGTCCAACTTTTGAGAAAACAAAGTCCGCTGGAGCCCACACACGATCGAATTGTCCGACGAAATCCCGTCCGCCGGGCAAAGTCTGCCGTAAAGTCCGCTCATGTGTACGCGGCATTAGAGTCCCAAGAAACACATGGACTTTTACATGGCTGGGAGGAGGTGGCTGCGGATCATGTCGTCCTTAGTGACCCAGAGGACTCTGGACCGAATGCCTCAGCAAACCTATGCTGCATGGCCTCCCTGATCCTGCAAAGCCTGCGGAAGGATCCTCGTATTCGTGGTATCAAGGAGAAGGACTGGCTGGCAACCCTCCTTGATCCACGTTACAAAAGTAAGGTTGCGGACCTTATCTTGCCATCGCAGATGGAGCAGAGGATGAAACATCTTCGGGAGGCCTTGCAGAAAGGTCTGTGCAATGCGTTCCCAGAGACTGGGAGGTTACAAACTCCTGTTTCTGGACAACGTGTTGCTGAGGCTTCGGTCAGTCAAAGAAGGAGCGGTGGAGAAGGTGGCCATCTGACCGATGCGTTCAGACAATTTTTTAGTCCGCAGCCCCAAAGTATGATCGGTTCCAGCAACCATTGCCAGCGTCTGTTTTACATGGTGCAGGAATACCTAGGGGCAAGATCAGACTTGGACACCTTTCCCACCGAAAATCCTCTGGGTTACTGGGTCTTGAGGATGGATCACTGGCCAGAGCTTGCACAGTATGCAATTGAGCTACTGGCCTGTCCTGCATCCAGTGTTCGTTCGGAACGCACATTCAGTGCTGCTGGAGGCTTTGTAACCGATCACAGGGTGCGTCTGTCCACCGACTCAGTCGATCGACTGACCTTCATAAAAATGAATCAGTCTTGGATCACCACCAGATACCAAGCACCTGATGCTGACCGAATAATTTTTTTTGGAAATGTCAGATCCCTTCAAAGACTGCCTATGCTGATGCTGAGTGACTATCCTGTTATACTGAGTAATTATCCTCTTCCTCCTCAATGATCATGCTGATAGCTTGTAAGAACATTTTTGGTTCTGGGCACCGCCACCAGTGCCTAAGGCCCAATTTTTCAGCCCCTGTGTTGTGCCACCAGCACCACCACCAAAGGCCCAATTTTTCTGGCCCTGTTCAACAGGGGCATGTAATTACAATTCTTGATCGAATATTTCACAGCAGGGCCCGTTTCTGCGCCCACCAAGATTAACTGTGAGGACTTACAGTGTTGTGCCACCAGCACCACCACCACCAAAGGCCCAATTTTTCAGCCCCTGTTCAACAGGGGCATGTAATTACAATTCTTGATCTAATATTTCACAGCACGGCCCATTCAAGCGCCCACCAAGAGTAACTGTGAGGACTTACAGTGTTGTGGCACCAGCACTACCATCACCAAAGGCCCAATTTTTCTGGCCCTGTTCAACAGGGGCATGTAATTACAATTCTTGATCTAATATTTCACAGCAGAGCCCTGTGACAGTGTTGAGGCCACAACAACACCTAAGGCCCAAATTTCTGCTGAGTATATAGGGCAGGCCCCTACTTTCAAACATCCAACTTACAAACGACTCCTACTTGCAAACGGAAGGAGACAACAGGAAGAGAGATGAAATCTACCCCATAGGAAGGGAAGTTCTCTCCTGTAAGAGTTAATATGGGAAAAACTTTTCTCCTTTCCACTGATGCTTTATCACAATCCTTGTTTCACTAAAAAGCCCAAATTTTCAAAAAACATTTGTCATTGGGACAAAAAGTGAGGTGAAATCTTCTGAAGAGGAGCACAGACAGCAAAACAAATGTTACTTCCCTACGTTTTCCAAAAAGCTTAAAAACAGATTTTTTGGCTGGAGCTACACTTTAAAAATGTACCAGTTCAAAATTACAAACAGATTCTACTTAACAACAAACCTACAGTCCCTGTCTTGTTTGCACCGCCTGTATACTGCTGTTCAGAGTATATAGGGCCTGGGGGCCCCACGCCTTTCCTTTTTTTAATTTGGGTGCGGGGCTCCCCTTAATATCCATACAGGACCTAAAGGGCCTGGTAATGGACTGGAGGGTACCCATGCCGTTTGTCTCACTGATTTTCATCCATATAGCCGGGACCTGACATTACATTAAAGCCGCAAGCAGTTTTTAAATGACTTTTTTTCTTTTAAAAATGACATTTTGTGCAGGTACTGTTCTAAGCATGGGAAACACACACCACTTTACAGGCATACTATAGACACCCCCCCGGTATGATATTTAAAGGAATATTTCACTTTTTTTTACTTTAAGCATCATTAAAATCACTGCTCCCGAAAAAACGGCCATTTATAAAAGTTTTTTTTGCATTGATACATGTCCCCTGGGGCAGAACCCAGGTCCCCAAACCCTTTTTAGGACAATACCATGCAAATTAGCCTTTAAAATGAGCACTTTTGATTTCGAACGTTCGAGTCCCATAGATGTCAATGGGGTTCCAACGTTCGTGCAAATTTTCGGTCCGTTCGCAGGTTCTGGTGCGAACCGAACTGGGGGGGTGTTCAGCTCATCCCTAGTCAGTAGCATTGGAGAAGATGGAGTGTATATTGCAGTGGCTTAGGACATAGACTTTAGTACGTTTGAGGGGATCTTTCACATCTGCTATGTTTAGGTTGATGCTGTCTTTCTCACTTGCACCTTCGTCTGCACTGATAGATGCTCTAGGACCCTTAGCTTTGCCATAGCTGCATCATGTTTACACTGTTCGTTTAAGATTTCTATTGTTATTATTATTATACAGGATTTATATAGCGCCGACAGTTTACGCAGCGCTTTACAATATTAGGGCAGACAGTACAATTACAGTACAGTTCAATACAAGGGGGAATCAGAGAGCCCTGCTCGTTAGAGCTTACAATCTAGGAGGGAGGGTTAAGTTATACAAAAGGGTAATAGCAGTGGAGGATGAGCTAATGGAGAAAATAGTGCAGTTGTTAGATGGAGGCAGGATAGGCTTCTCTGAAGAGGAAAGTTTTCAGGGATCGCCTAAAAGTGGATACATTTGGAGACAGTCTGACAGATTGGGGTAGCGAATTCCAGAGGATGGGTGAGGCTCGGGAAAAGTCCTGGAGGTGGATATGGGAGGAGGTGATGAGGGAGCTAGAGAGCAGGAGGTCTTGGGAGGAACGAAGAGGGCGATTAGGTTGGTATTCTGAGACTAGGCTAGTGATGAAGCTGGGGGCAGAGTTGTGGATGGCTTTGTAACTTATTGTTAGTATTTTGAATTTAATTCATTGGGCAAGTGGCAGCCAATGGAGGGTTTGGCAGAGAGGGGTAGCAGACACTGTGCGGTTTGTAAGGTGGATGAGTCTGGCAGCAGCATTCATGATGGACTGAAGGGGGATAGTCTATTTAAAGGTAAGACAATGAGGAGGGAGTTGCAGTAGTCAAGGCGAGAGATAACCAGGGAGTGAATCACAAGCTTTGTAGTTTCATTGGTTAGAAAGGGACGTAGTTTAGAGATGTTGCGGAAGTTGCGGCGGCAAGCTTTGGAAAGTGATTGGATGTGGGGCCGAAAGGAAAGTTCAGAGTCCAGGATAACACCTAGCATGCTGATTATGTGGGGATGGGTGGATGGTTGTGCCATTGCTCTTGACAGATAAGTCAGGGGAAGAGGCACGTGGGGGAGGAAATATTAGAAGTTCGGTTTTGGACAAATTGAGTTTGAGGAAGTGGTGTGACATCCATACAGATATGTCTGTTAGTAAATAAAGTGATGCGTGAGGAGACTGATGGAGTGAGTTGAGGGGTGGAGAGATAGATTTGTGTGTCGTCAGCGTAGAAATGATATTGAAAGTCGTGAGAGGCTATCAGCTGACCCAGGGAAGAGGTGTAGATTGAAAATAAAAGAGATCCAAGAACAGAAACTTGGGGGACCCCGACAGAGAAGGGAAGAGGAGTGGAGGAAGTAGAATTGTAAGTGACACTGAAGGTGCATTGGGATAGGTAGGATGAGAGCCAATGAAGAGCACAGTCACGGAGACCAAGAGAGTAAAGTTTTTTGAGGAGGGGGTGGTCAACCATGTCAAAGGCAGCAGAGAGGTCCTGAAGTAGGAGTACAGAATAGTATCCATTGGTTTTTACGGTTAATAGGTCATTTGTGAGTTTTAAAGGAGCAGTTTCTGTGGAGTGTTGAGGGCGAAATCCAGATTGAAGGGGATCAAGAAGGTTATTCTTAATGAGGTGGTTACTCAGTTGGTCGTAAACCAGGCATTCAATGAGTTTAGAGGAAAAGGGGAGCTCTTTGACCTTCTGTCTGAAGCACTGACTCAGTTTCCAACTCTGCTCTTTGACGTGCCGTCTGAGCCTTCAATTCTGCTCTTTTCTGCAAATGCGACCTGCACCTTGCTGGCTTCCGCTTCAGCACGGGCACTAATAAGTCGCTCACTGAGTGTTGAGTATCTTGAACTATGGGATATAGAAAACTTTTTAGAACGTCTGGTGGAAACAGATCTGTGAGATGCAGTGTCCTGTAGCAGCTCTATCTTTGCTTCTGCCTTTAATTTGGTTTGCTTGATAAAACTGTCTTTTTCTAGATTAAGAGCCTTGAAGCTCTTTAATTCCTCTAGTGAACCTTCTGTGTTCATATTTTGTAAGACATTTATGAACTTGTCACTGGTAAGCTGATAGAACTCATATGAGGCAGAAAGTTGTTTAATGGCTCCCTTGCATCAATTCAGACAGCTTAACTCAATGAATAACTCGTTGTATGGAGAAAGAGACGATGAATCCTTTTGAATGTTCCGTTTAATGATGGATATTCATAGGTAGAAAAACGTTGGTGTTGTAAGCCACATGGAAAGATGTTACAGCAATGATGGTATACTAATCAATGAACCAGAGAGAGGAAGGGGAGGGGAATATACAGAACTACGGTGGCAGAGAGCATTCAGCTAGACAGAAGGAAACAAAGCTTCTGTTCTTCTTCTTCTATAGACACAGAGTGATAATAAATCACATAGTGTAACACAACAGTGCCTCTCATCCACCAAACTACAAATCTGTGTGAGGACATGTGTGCTAAGGAAGGGGGGTTATTGTTCAATTTTGCATAGAGTACTGGTGTTGGAGGGTAAGAATAATCTTTCCCTTGACAGTTTCTGTGACAGATAAATGGCATTTTGAAACAAACGTCATAAAGAGTAACACACTGCACTGTTACTGATTGCAGGATGTAAATTAACCACAAGATGACAGTGTTTTGCAGTTTAGTTATTCAGATTTTAGTAAAGTACATACAGCAAAGCATTGTTGAACTTGTATATGTATGTTGTAACTTGTGAAAGGAGGACTTCTGTCCCCAGACCAACTAAATGCAGGCTGCATTTCCCAGAAGAGCTGACAAAGGGGCAGGAACCTACATATGGTAATTGAAAGCCCGGGAACTTTCGGGGGAAGAAGGAAGGAGACTGCGAGAGAGTGAGGATGTGTGTGAGACGGTGGACCCGGAGGACTCAGGCCTGGTTGGGTCGCATCTGAGAGCTGGCAAGAGGGACTGCAGATCAAGAGGGACCCTACAGGCAGTCAGATTTTGGTATCGTCATCAACATCACTTCTACCACAGAGGGAGTGAGAGAACAAGGCCCCCAACTAAGCTAAGCTAAGCCTACAGATGGGATGAGAGGGTTCCATTACCCATACCATCACAGGCGACAAGTGATTTTGTTGTTTCCAGTTGTTTCAGTTTAGTACACCTTGCATCACAGTCCCTATTGCTCGGAAAGCTCAAGACTCTTGTTACAGCACATGTTTCCCTGCAGACAGAAATACTGTTAGTATCTCATCTCAAGCCTCTTCCATCTGTAAAGGAGCTTGCTTTATCAGACTAGTTCACCACTAGGGATGAGCCGAACACCCCCCTGTTCGGTTCGCACCAGAACATGCGAACAGGAAAAAATTTTCTTCTCCGGGCCGCTCCGCACCCATGCTGGCATGGAGGGAGGTTCCCGTTGTGTGACGGCGTCTCCTCATCTGACGGTTCTTAAATAACGGGGGCGGGGCCACCCGGTGACCCCGCCCCCCTCTGATGCACGGTGACTTGACGGGACTTCCCTGTGATGTCACGGGGAATGCCACAGGGAAGTCCCGTCATGTCCCGTGCGTCAGAGGGGGGCCCCACCCCCCATTATTTAAGAACCGTCAGACGAGGAGACGCCGTCACACAGCGGGAGCCTCCATCCATGCCAGCATGGATGCGGAGCGGCCCAGAGAAGAAAATGAAGAAGAGAAGAAGAAAAGAAGGAAGAAGAGAAGAAGATTAAGAGAAGAGCAGGAGCCTCCCCCCACACCATGGGTGCGGAGCGGCCCGAGGAGAAGAAAATAGAAGACGCCGCGGAGGAGATGCTGGACGAGAACGCCGGAGGAAGAACCAGGAGAACCAGAAGAAGAAGAAGATGAAGGAAGATAGAAGACAGAAGAAGCATTTAAATAAAGGAATTGTCAAAAACTGTCTCTTGTCATTTTTAACATTTTTGACAGTTTTTTAGTGAAATGGTAGGGGTAATTACCCCCTTACCATTTCACACAGGGGGGGGCCGGGATCTGGGGGTCCCCTTGTTAAAGGGGGCTTCCAGATTCCGATAAGCCCCCCGCCCGCAGACCCCCACAACCACCGGCCAGGGTTGTGGGGATGAGGCCCTTGTCCTCATCAACATGGGGACAAGGTGTATTGGGGGGCTACCCCAAAGCACCCTCCCAATGTTGAGGGCATGTGGCCTGGTATGGTTCAGGAGGGGGAGGGGGCCGCACTCTCGTCCCCCCCTCTTTTCCTGCGGCCTGCCAGGTTGCGTGCTCGGATAAGGGTCTGGTATGGATTTTTGGGGGGCCCCACGCCATTTTTTTTTTTTTTTTGGCACGGGGTTCCCCTTAAAATCCATACCAGACCTGAAGGGTCTGATATGGAATTTAGGGGGAACCCCACGTCATTTTTTTTTTAAATTTTGGCCGGGGTTCCCCTTAATATCCATACCAGACCTGAAGGGCCTGGTATGGAATTTAGGGGGACTCCCACGTCATTTTTTAAAAAAATTTTGGTTCGGGGTTCCCCTGTGGGGAATTCCCATGCCGTTTTTATCAATGAACTTCTATGTGTATTGTCGGCAATGCAATAGCCACGAGTAGTTTTAAATGGGTTTTTTCCTTCGAAATGTCATTTTGCTGTCAGACTGTTCTAAACACGGGAAACATGCGCCCCTTTACAGGCATACTATAGACACCCCCCAGCTACTAAATTTAAAGGGATATTACACTTTCATTGTTTGACTTTAAGCATTATTAAAATCACTGTTCCTGAAAAACGTCCGTTTTTAAAACTTTTTTTTGCATTGATCCATGTCCCCTGGGGCAGGACCCGGGTCCCCAAACACTTTTTATGACAATAACTTGCATATAAGCCTTTAAAATTAGCACTTTTGATTTCTCCCATAAACTTTTAAAAGGGTATTCCACGGCATTCGAATTTGCCACGAACACCCCAAATTGTTCGCTGTTCGGCGAACTTATGAACAGCCAATGTTCGAGTCGAACATGAGTTCGACTCGAACTCGAAGCTCATCCCTATTCACCACCTACAGGGGTTCAATTCTGCTGAAGTCTACTTCCACCCCTTTCTCAACTCTAGCCATTCTGCTTTAATCTTCAGTGTTAAAGGGACCTTGCCCAGTTTCTCACCATCAGGCAAAGGAGAACTTTTCTTGTTGCTGTACCATCCACAGGTATGCATATGTAGCAAGGTCCCGGACCTCCAGAGGCCTAATGGTGACCTCCAGAGTCAGGAAGAGCTGACATCCTCCCTTGTAGAGTGGGTTACCAGGCATGGTGGGTGTAATGCAAGAGGAAATGATTGGCGCCAGTCACTTTTTGAATGCGAACAAGAGATTTATTGTCTCTTAAGATGAACTGTGGGAGAGCGGGTTAGGGCCAGGACACCCTTAAGTAGATGCAATGATAATTGGCAGACTCCGAGACACTATAGGGGTAGACAGCTATACAGTGGACGGCCTCTAGCTGGATAACATTGCATAGGTAGGACCACTGTCTCCTATGGCAACTAATCTTGAAACAGTTTACTAACGGTAGTTGCACATAACTCTTGGTAACACAGAATAGTCCCTTTACTTATCTCACAGTATCCCACTGTCGATCTTCACTCATTGAGCTCCCAGTCTCTCACTAGACTTCCCGATCCAATCGTCACTGGATCCCCTGAGCTCTTTTACAGCTATGCCGCTGTATACTCCTCAAGCGTCACCCCGCTATCTTGCTGGGTCCCTGGCTTAGCACTTGCTGATGCTTTCCCACTTCTTCACTGTTCCTGGCTGGTGAGAAGACTGCTCTGGTACTTGCTTCAACTTACTTACTGTAGTCTCTGGTAACAAGGTGGATGGACCCTTAGTGGCGACAGCTTCCCCTCTACCTCCAGCTACAACTGGTTCCCCGTCCGGCTAAACCTTCACAACTCAGTTGGACTCCAATCCTGCAGTCCCAACCCTATGCTGCTTCTCTTGCTCCTAGATAGGCCTCAGGCAGCCTAGCAGCCAGGTGTCCCGAGCATAGGCCTCTGGCATGGCCTAGCTACCTGGGGCAACATAACACTTCTACCCAGACAGCCGTCTAGGTGGCACAGAACCCCGATCACCTGACTCTGCCCAAATAAATAGGTTCTCCCAGCAGGTCAAGGGACTAAAGAACCCCCCGCCAATTGGCTGAGACATCCCATCCATTCATAATCTGACCTTGCTAAGCCCTTGTTCTATCTAATGTCACCAGCACAGTGCCACCTTGTGACAGAAGAGAAAAGGTGCAGCAAGTCCAGAATTAGAGAGGAATCAGTGGATCTACTAACAATTAACCAGGACAAATACCGCCCGGCAAACTACATTTGTTAGCAACCCTGCCTAAACACCTCTAGTTAGGTAGGTGCTAGAGTGAGGATTTTTCTGGAAAGTAGGAAATATTAGGCAGGCCTAGCTAGTGGCTAAGCCTGTTTGTTATAATTCTGGGCAGGGCTGGCTGACTCACAGGTAGCATCACCTCCCTCTTCTTTCTATAATGTGCTAGAAAGAGAGGAGGAGAGGAGAGGAGCTGCCTGGGGTATTCTAAGGAGCCTTGCCCAATCCCCAACCTGGATTGGCAGGGGGCAGATCTCCTTAAATACCCAGGGTCAGCCCAGCTGGGAAGGAGTTCCCCAGTCTGAGGGGGGGTGCATCCAGGAGGAGTGCTAGATCCTGGAAGAGAGGCACATGAGAGAGCAAGGAGAGAACAGTGGAAGAGGACACTGCTAAGAGACTCCAGGGAGGACAACTGGTCACATTCTGAAGGGCTGGTGAGTGAAGCACAGTCAGGAGGACTGGAGAGGCATGCCTGAGAGAACTGGTGGTTTTCAGTTTGAGATGGGTGCAGAACCAGAAGAGTGGACTGCAGGAAGGGCAGTGGAGAGAGGTCATTGCAGCCAGGCTGGCTGGCAGGGCCTGAAAAGAGCTATCTGGGATTGGTATCTGAATAGAGGACAGTTAGCACCTGAACTATTTCTATACCATAGGGGCCCGAGGCCCCTGCCCGCAAAAGGCAATCCACTGAGGCCTGGCTGAGTTAGGGTCAGGCAGGCCTAACCATGCAGTGCTAGCTAGTCTGGAGGAGTAACGATATGCAGCAAGTGAAGTGTTGGAGGTGTCACTTCCTGTTTCGGCTCGTGTGAATGGAGAAGCAAGGGTTGATCTACTAGTGGTGATCGTATTGGATGGCTCCCGTCTCCCGAAGATACCGCAGCCCGCTCCAGTTTCCTTGCTGACCATCCCAGGATACTTCGAGCTGTTTCTATCCATGCCTGATTGATCCGGGGTTGCTGACATCCACATCCAGTCATTTCGGCATATTTTTTCTTTCCACATACCTTCTGAATGAGGTCAAGTGTTTACTAGCGCTCTAGAAGTGATGTCTTTGCTCGTCTGACCCACATCCTGGTTGCCTGCTGTGAGGACCTACCTGGTGGTCTCCAGAGATCCATGCAGAGTCCAGCCTAGAGGATTGGAGTGACAGGACGTCCCTTTCCACGCCCTTGGTGGCACACTGCTCATGCGGTTCCTTGTCGCTGACACGGGAATCTACGGGATCTGGTAAGAATTTTTACATACCATCCTTTCCATGATTGTCTCATCTGGTTGATGTGTCCTTTCTCTGTGAAGTCAAACTTCTGCCAACTATTTGAATACCATCACCCTCTGGAGCACATCCATATTTTTGTGCATTGGGACATTATATCCCTCATATATATATTTATTGATTGACTTTATGTTTATCACATGCCATTTGGCTGATGTTTCACTATTACTTTTTTCAGATTGAAGTACAAACAAGGAATTTCTTTGTCCTTGATTACACACTTATTCATTATGCGCTACATTTTTTATTTTATTTATCCATTGTTTTTGTCAGACCGTATGTAGCTGCTTCCCCTGTTTCCACTTGTTAGCACAGTGTTTTCGATGCACCTTTTAAGTGTTGGAGGAGTAAAGGGAGAGAAGATTGGAGTGTATATAGTAGTCCCAAGCAAATTGCATTGACTCTTTCTAGGCATCCCATATTTTCCCATTCCCATCCAAGTTCATTCCTCTCAAAAAAAAAAAAAAAAAAAGTTATGGACTGTTCTATGTGTCTGAGAGATGGATGCCGGGCTGTGCAGGGTGACGGGGGAACCACTACATTTAGGAACCCCTATGGGGGCCTGGCTAAACATATTTCATGTTTTTTTTTTTACAATTTCACTTAAGGAAACACTCTGGGGTTTTTTTTTACACCCCGAGGAAGACTGCATTACAGGATTAATTTCTGGCCAGGATGACCAGAAGTTCTGAGGGCAATAAATCAACACTACTAAGACAGATAAACTAATTATTTTTACTGTACGGCCTGCACAGAAGGATCTTTGAGTAGTGACAAGCTTTCTGAAGTCTCTTCCTGTACATCTGACGTCAGCTGCTCATAAGTGGAAATCTCACAGGGAGCATAGGATCAGTGTGAACATCAATATCTGCAATCCTGATTGATACAGAACTGGATTGTGTTATCTTCACATGCACAAAGATTTTCTACTGTAGCATCCTCCTAGTAAGGTTGTTAGGACATTGGGCAAACTTAGTTCTTTTGGTCTCCTCTGTAATCAGTGAATCAGTTGTTGATTGCTTTTGGCTGTTCTGGACCTCACATACTGCAGGTTTGATTGTCCTCCCCTGATTTCCGGAGGCTTTTGGAACATAGAAGGCTGAGAAAGGCAAACGGGTAGCCTGAATATTTAGTGTGTTTCAGCCAGTCCCTGGGGAGGTGTGCCCAGTAGGTGGCTGCAGAGTCATATAAATAGTCTAAGGTTTGGAATGGCGGGCCTCTTCTCTCGTTGGGGGGATTCCACCCATATGGGTGGGGGTGGCTACCCCCATCTGCAAAAGAGTAATCTGTTGCCCTGGGCCAACTGATATAGTTGTGTGAACAAAGAACTACAAATCTATTACAGCTGCTGCCGTTTAAAACAGTGGTCATCAACCCTGTCCTCAGGGCACACTAACAGGCCAGGTTTGCAAGATAACTGTAATACATCACAGGTGATATCATTTGCTGCTCAGTGATTGCAGTATTATAGTCTGCATATCCCCAAGGTAAAACATAAAACCTGGCCTGTTAGTGGGCCCTGAGGACAGGGTTGATGACCACTGGTTTAAAAAATGTGTCTGGCACACACATTTAGCAGAAAAGATATTTGTACAAATAAACCATCCTGCTGAACCAAGTGACTATATATGTGTAACTGTCATCAATCCCACCACTTATTATGTAGCGGATGCCAACCCCCTCCCCCTTGGTCAGCCACTGCTGACACAGGAAACCACACACAGGCAGCACCGCTGAGACAAAAGGAGACTGCAGCCACTGCAGGCCTTTCTCCCTCCCCTCCGCCTCATGCTGTACACAAGAGAGCGGGGCTGTCCAAGACAGCCAATTGATCTGTCCCCCCTTTCTATTGGCTGCAGCAGGGGGAGCAGAGCACAATGGGACATGTAGTCCAGAGAACCAGTAACCCACATGGAGAGAGGCAGAGAGTGGAATCGAGTCCCCAGCATGTCCCGGGGCCAGGGGCAGAGGAGGAGGAGAGAGATGCCATGAGAATACCTGGAAGCAGGAACAGGAGACCATAAGGCACCCAGAGAGACCAGGCTGCAGGGAAAAGAGTTCTTGCCCTTTTGCTTGCTCTTGAGCTGGGACAGTAGCTGACAGGACAGAGTGGTGACTCTCCCAGCCAGCCAGCTTCACCCTTGGACCCAGATCCACTGTCTCTGGCATCCCAATGACAGTGTGGGTAACCATATGGACATTGTTGGGTCTCCAGGTTGCCAGTCGAGCATCCTTCAAGAACCTGTTCCAGGACATTTCTTTGGGCCTAGCTGTCACCAGGATTGGTGAGCAGGCGGAAGTCCACCTTGTGCACACACTAAAAGAGACACTGCATGCAAACATCTTTATCTCAGCTCTCAATTAGAGACTTTGCTGGAGACATTTTGCATAACTTAATGCCTTGTTACTGGGCATTGCTGTGCAGAGATACCTTTGGGCCCTGGTTGAGCTAGCAGAAGACCTTTACACTGCAAGGACTCCCTCATTTCTTTCTCCCACAACTCAAGGGACTCAAGTGTGAAATATTGCCCCATACTAAGGGGGAACTCTTACTTAAAAAGTGTAAAGGTTAAAGTTGCATTCTGTGCATATTGTTGTTTATTGCATTCTATGTTTATGGTCTGGACTCGTGGTCTCAGGATTTAAAGGAAGTAAATTGACATACAGGAAGTAATTCTTTCTCTCTTTCATACCTGAGCCCATAGGCCATCTCAGGGCCTGTGGGTTGGTTAAACTGTGATTTACTTGCATTGCATACCTCTTTTGTGCTCAGTTGCCAAAGATCGGAGTTTACTATAGGTAACTGTCTCAGTTCATTACTGTCTTATTTTTTGCTAAGCCTCTTAGTAAAATACTCTTTTGATCTGCTATAGTCTGGTGTCCGTTTACATTGTGTCTGCAGTAATATTTGTTTACCAGGTGTGCCAGCGGGGCTGAAATGTTCTTGGGGTTGAGGGGCAGAACATAGAACCCAAAATTATCAAGCGACTCCTACAGGGGTGGCTCTACAATAACCAATTTTACAAAAAAACGGAAATATTACTCATACTTAAAATAAATGATACTAAATTGTGAAGCCAAAGGGAGAATCAAATAAATAAAATCAGATAGTCCAAAAAGTCCCACAGTGACCATACAGGTGAAACTCGAAAAATTAGAATATTGTGCAAAAGTTCATTTATTTCACTAATGCAGCTTAAAAGGTGAAACTAATATATGAGATAGACTCATTACATGCAAAGCAAGATAGTTCAACCCGTGATTTGTCAAAATTGTGATGATTATGGCTTACAGCTCATGAAAACCCCAAATCCACAATCTCAGAAAATTAGAATATTGTGAAAATGTGCAATATTCTAGGCTCAAAGTTTCTCACTCTAATCAGCTAATTAGGCCATAACACCTGCAAAGGGTTCCTGAGCCTTTAAATGGTCTCTCAGTCTGGTTCAGTAGGAATCACAATCATGGGGAAATAAAATAAATTGTAGCGCTAAAAAACAAATGTGTAAATTATCTCTGTGCACATAAACATAATGTCCCAATGGTGACGTGTTGTTGAAGCAAAAAACAGTCCACAATCAATGTATGTGATCTGTGTGGCAGATCATTCAGCTTCTCAACGGTCAGCTCAGGTATCTTCAAGATAAATAGATAGATGGAATACACTTACCGGATAAGTTGGATTCTACTGCCGTGAGCATAGAATCAATAAGGCTTTGTGCCACCAAGGGCCGAGGTGTAGAAGGATGGAGGCAAAGGGTAGAGCCTCTGTCAGGCGTGGATGTCCCTCTCGGTCCGCTGGAGCTGGATCAAAATGGTTCCCAAAGGCAAGTGGTTTCTCAATTCACCGGAACATAAGAGAAAAAAAAGAGGGATGCTTCCACATAGTGTAACTCGGTATATTTTTATTGCTAAAAAAACGCAATACATGGAGCATAAAACATAAAACGTGATCACGGGTAAAAGCAGTGTATGGCGTTTCTACTCACCCCATACACTGCTTTTACCCGTGATCACGTTTTATGACCGTTGAGAAGCTGAATGATCTGCCACACGGATCACATACATTGATTGTGGACTGTTTTTTGCTTCAACAACACGTCACCATTAGGACATTATGTTTATGTGCACAGAGATAATTTACACATTTGTTTTTTAGCGCTACAATTTATTTTATTTTGGTACACATTTTTGTCACATGGTTTGTAGCAGCTTATTCAATATTGTTTTAGGGTAGCGCATTAACCATCCCCCTCCTTTTTTGAACAATCATGGGGAAGACTGCTGACCTGACAGTTGTGCAGAAAACCATCATTGACACCCTCCATAATGAGGGAGAGCCTCAAAAAGTAATTGCAAAAGAAGTTGGATGTTCCCAAAGTGCTGTATCAAAGCACATTAAAAGAAAGTTATGTGGAAGGGAAAAGTGTGGAAGAAAAAGGTGCACAAGCAGCAGGGATGACCGCAGCCTGGAGAGGATTGTCAGGAAAAGGCCATTCAAAAGTGTTGGGGACTTTCACAATGAGTGGACTGAGGCTGGAGTCAGTGCATCAAGAGCCACCACACAGACGAATCCTGGACATGGGCTTCAAATGTCGTATTCCTCTTGTCAAGCCACTCCTGAACAACAATGTCAGAAGCATCTTACCTGAGCTAAAGAAAAGTTTGCATCTCATTCGGAAACCAAGGACCCAGAGTATGGAGGAAGAATGGAGAGGCACACACTGCAAGATGCGTGAAGTCCAGTGTGAAGTTTCCACAGTCTGTGTTGATTTGGGGAGCCATGTCATCTGCTGATGTTGGTCCACTGTGCTTCATTAACCACTTGACGACCGCCTCACGCCGATTTACGTCGGCAAGGTGGCACGGACAGGCAAAATCACGTACATGTACGTGATTTGCCTTCTGCGGGTGGGGGGTCCGATCGGACCCCCCCCGGTGCCCGAGGCGGTCGTCTTTTCTCCCATGGCGATCGGAGATGAGGGGGAGGCCATCCGTTCGTGGCCCCCCCTCGCGATCGCCGCCGGCCAATGAGAACATTCCTTTGCTGCTGTATGCTAAACAGCAGCAAAGGAAATGATGTCATCTCTCCTCGGCTCGGTAATTTCCGTTCCGGCCCGAGGAGAGAAGACAAGTGAGTGAGTGCACAACACACACACACACAGTAGAACATGCCAGGCACACAAAACACCCCGATCGCCCCCCAATCACCCCCCTCCCTGTCACAAACTGACACCAGCAGTTTTTTTTTTTTTTTTCTGATTACTGTATTGGTGTCAGTTTGTGACAGTTACAGTGTTGGGACAGTTACTGTTACCCCCCTTTAGGTCTAGGATACCCCCCTAACCCCCCCTAATAAAGTTTTAACCCCTTGATCACCCCCTGTCACCAGTGTCACTAAGCGATCATTTTTCTGATCGCTGTATTAGTGTCGCTGGTGACGCTAGTTAGTGAGGTAAATATTTAGGTTCGCCATCAGCGTTTTATAGCGACAGGGACCCCCATATACTATCTAATAAATGTTTTAACCCCTTGATTGCCCCCTAGTTAACCCTTTCACCAGTGATCACCGTATAACTGTTATGACGCTGGTTAGTTTGTTTAATTTTTATAGTGTCAGGACACCTGCCGTTTATTACCGAATAAAGGTTTAGCCCCCCGGTCGCCCGGCGGTGATATGCGTCGCCCCAGGCAGCGTCAGATTAGCGCCAGTACCACTAACACCCACGCACGCAGCATACGCCTCCCTTAGTGGTATAGTATCTGAACGGATCAATATCTGATCTGATCTGATCTATACTAGCGTCCCCAGCAGTTTAGGGTTCCCAAAAACGCAGTGTTAGTGGGATCAGCCCAGATACCTGCTAGCACCTGCGTTTTGTCCCTCCGCCCGGCCCACCCAAGTGCAGTATCGATCGATCACTGTCACTTACAAAACACTAAACGCATAACTGCAGCGTTCGCAGAGTCAGGCCTGATCCCTGCGATCGCTAACAGTTTTTTTGGTAGCATTTTGGTGAGCTGGCAAGCACCAGCCCCAGGCTGCGCCAGATTAGCGCCAGTACCACTGACACCCACGCACGTACCATACACCTCCCTTAGTGGTATAGTATCTGAACGGATCAATATCTGGTCCGATCAGATCTATACTAGCGTCCCCAGCAGTTTAGGGTTCCCACAAACGCAGTGTTAGCGGGATCAGCCCAGATACCTGCTAGCACCTGCGTTGTGCCCCTCCGCCCGGCCCAGCCCAGCCCAGTCCACCCAAGTGCAGTATCGATCGATCACTGTCACTTACAAGGCACTAAACGCATAACTGCAGCGTTCGCAGAGTCAGGCCTGATCCCTGCGATCGCTAACAGTTTTTTTGGTAGCATTTTGGTGAACTAGCAAGCACCGGCCCCAGGCAGCGTCAGGTTAGCGCCAGTACCGCTAACACCCACGCACGCAGCATACGCCTCCTTTAGTGGTATAGTATCTGAACGGATCAATATCTGATCCGATCAGATCTATACTAGCGTCCCCAGCAGTTTAGGGTTCCCAAAAACGCAGTGTTAGCGGGATCAGCCCAGATACCTGCTAGCACCTGCGTTTTGCCCCTCCGCCCGGCCCAGCCCACCCAAGTGCAGTATCGATCGATCACTGTCACTTACAAAACACTAAACGCATAACTGCAGCGTTTGCAGAGTCAGGCCTGATCCCTGCGATCGCTAACAGTTTTTTTGGAAGCTTTTTATTGAACTGGCAAGCACCAGCGGCCTAGTACACTCCGGTCGTAGTCAAACCAGCACTGCAGTAACACTTGGTGACGTGGCGAGTCCCATAAGTGCAGTTCAAGCTGGTGAGGTGGCAAGCACAAGTAGTGTCCCGCTGCCACCAAAAAGACAAACACAGGCCCGTCATGCCCATAGTGCCCTTCCTGCTGCATTCGCCAATCCTAATTGGGAACACACCGCTTCTGCAGCGCCCGTACTTCCCCCATTCACATCCCCAACCAAATGCAGTCGGCTGCATGAGAGGCATTTTTATGTCCTCCCGAGTACCCCTACCCAACGAACCCCCCCAAAAAAGATGTCGTGTCTGCAGCAAGCGCGGATATAGGCGTGACACCCGCTATTATTGTCCCTCCTGTCCTGACAATCCTGGTCTTTGCATTGGTGAATGTTTTGAAAGCTACCATGCACTAGTTATTAGCGTAGGGTACAGCATTGCACAGACTAGGCACACTTTCACAGGGTCTCCCAAGATGCCATCGCATTTTGAGAGACCCGAACCTGGAACCGGTTACCGTTATAAAAGTTAGTTACAAAAAAAGTGTAAAAAAAAATATATATATATATAAAATAAAAAAAAATAGTTGTCGTTTTATTGTTCTCTCTCTCTATTCTCTCTCTCTATTGTTCTGCTCTTTTTTTACTGTATTCTATTCTGCAATGTTTTATTGTTATTGTTATTGTTATTATGTTTTATCATGTTTGTTTTTCAGGTATGTAATTATTTATACTTTACTGTTTACTGTGCTTTATTGTTAACCATTGTTAACCATTTTTTTGTCTTCAGGTACGCCATTCACGACTTTGAATGGTTATACCAGAATGATGCCTGCAGGTTTAGGTATCATCTTGGTATCATTCTTTTCAGCCAGCGGTCGGCTTTCATGTAAAAGCAATCCTAGTGGCTAATTAGTCTCTAGACTGCTTTTACAAGCCGTGGGAGGGAATGCCCCCCCCCCACACCGTCTTCCGTGTTTTTCTCTGGCTCTCCTGTCTCAACAGGGAACCTGAGAATGCAGCCGGTGATTCAGCCAGCTGACCATAGAGCTGATCAGAGACCAGAGTGGCTCCAAACATCTCTATGGCCTAAGAAACCGGAAGCTACGATCATTTTATGACTTAGATTTCGCCGGATGTAAATAGCGCCATTGGGAAATTGGAGAAGCATTTTATCACACCGATCTTGGTGTCATCAGATGCTTTGAGGGCAGAGGAGAGATCTAGGGTCTAATAGACCCCAATTTTTTCAAAAAAGAGTACCTGTCACTACCTATTGCTATCATAGGGGATATTTGCATTCCCCGAGATAACAATAAAAATGATTAAAAAAAAAAAAAAAATGAAAGGAACAGTTTAAAAATAAGATAAAAAAGCAAAAAAATAATAAAGAAAAAAAAAAAAAAAAAAAAAAGCACCCCTGTCGCCCCCTGCTCTCCGGCTAAGGCGAACGCAAACGGCGGTCTGTGGTCAAACGTAAACAGCAATTGCACCATGCATGTGAGGTATCGCCGCGAAGGTCAGATCGAGGGCAGTAATTTTTGCAGTAGACCTCCTCTGTAAATCTAAAGTGGTAACCTGTAAAGGCTTTTAAAAGCTTTTAAAAATGCATTTATTTTGTTGCCACTGCACGTTTGTGCGCAATTTTAAAGCATGTCATGTTTGGTATCCATGTACTCGGCCTAAGATCATCTTTTTTATTTCATCAAACATTTGGGCAATATAGTGTGTTTTAGTGCATTAAAATTTAAAAAAGTGTGTTTTTTCCCCAAAAAATGCGTTTGAAAAATCGCTGCGCAAATACTGTGTGAAAAAAAAAAAATGAAACACCCACCATTTTAATCTGTAGGGCATTTGCTTTAAAAAAATATATAATGTTTGGGGGTTCAAAGTAATTTTTTTGCAAAAAAAAATAACTTTTTCATGTAAACAATGAGTGTCAGAAAGGGCTTTGTCTTCAAGTGGTTAGAAGAGTTGGTGATGTGTGACATAAGCTTCTAAATGTTGTGCATAAAATGCCAGGACAGTTCAAAACCCCCCCAAATGACCCCATTTTGGAAAGTAGACACCCCAAGCTATTTGCTGAGAGGCATGTCGAGTCCATGGAATATTTTATATTGCGACACAAGTTGCGGGAAAGAGACAAATTTTTTTTTTTTTTTTTTTTTTTTTTTGCACAAAGTTGTCACTAAATGATATATTGCTCAAACATGCCATGGGAATATGTGAAATTACACCCCAAAATACATTCTGCTGCTTCTCCTGAGTACGGGGATACCACATGTGTGAGACTTTTTGGGAGCCTAGCCGCGTACGGGACCCCGAAAACCAAGCACCGCCTTCAGGCTTTCTAAGGGCGTGAATTTTTGATTTCACTCTTCACTGCCTATCACAGTTTCAGAGGCCATGGAAAGCCCAGGTGGCACAAAACCCCCCCAAATGACCCAATTTTGGAAAGTAGACACCCAAAGCTATTTGCTGAGAGGTATAGTGAGTATTTTGCAGACCTCACTTTTTGTCACAAAGTTTTGAAAATTGAAAAAAGAAAAAAAAAAAAGTTTTTTCTTGTCTTTCTTCATTTTCAAAAACAAATGAGAGCTGCAAAATACTCACCATGCCTCTCAGCAAATAGCTTGGGGTGTCTACTTTCCAAAATGGGGTCATTTGGGGGGGGGTTTGTGCCACCTGGGCATTCCATGGCCTCCGAAACTGTGATAGGCAGTGAAGAGTGAAATCAAAAATTTTCACCCTTGGAAATCCTGAAGGCGGTGCTTGGTTTTCGGGGCCCCGTACGCGGCTAGGCTCCCAAAAAGTCCCACACATGTGGTATCCCCATACTCAGGAGAAGCAGCTGAATGTATTTTGGGGTGCAATTCCACATATGCCCATGCCCTGTGTGAGCAATATATCATTTAGTGACAACTTTGTGCAAAAAAAAAAAAAAAAAAAGTGTCACTTTCCCGCAACTTGTGTCAAAATATAAAATATTCCATGGACTCAATATGCCTCTCAGCAAATAGCTTGGGGTGTCTACTTTCCAAAATGGGGTCATTTGGGGGGGGGGTTTGTGCCACCTGGGCATTCCATGGCCTCTGAAACTGTGATAGGCAGTGAAGAGTGAAATCAAAAATTTACACCCTTAGAAATCCTGAAGGCGGTGCTTGGTTTTCGGGGCCCCGTACGCGGCTAAGCTCCCAAAAAGTCCCACACATGTGGTATCCCCATACTCAGGAGAAGCAGCTGAATGTATTTTGGGGTGCAATTCCACATAGGCCCATGGCCTGTGTGAGCAATATATCATTTAGTGACAACTTTTTGTAAATATTTTTTTTTTTTGTCATTATTCAATCACTTGGGACAAAAAAAATAAATATTACATAGTTACATAGTTAGTCAGGTTGAAAAAAGACACAAGTCCATCCAGTCCTCTCAGCAATTTCCTTGGGGTGTCTACTTTCCAAAATGGGGTCATTTGGGGGGGGTTTGTACTGCCCTGCCATTTTAGCACCTCAAGAAATGACATAGGCAGTCATAAATTAAAGGCTGTGTAAATTACAGAAAATGTACCCTAGTTTGTAGACGCTATAACTTTTGCGCAAACCAATGAATATATGCTTATTGACATTTTTTTTACCAAAGACATGTGGCCGAATACATTTTGGCCTAAATGTATGACTAAAATTTAGTTTATTGGATTTTTTTTATAACAAAAAGTAGAAAATATCATTTTTTTTTCAAAATTTTCGGTCTTTTTCCGTTTATAGCGCAAAAAATAAAAACTGCAGAGGTGATCAAATACCATCAAAAGAAAGCTCTATTTGTGGGAAGAAAAGGACGCAAATTTCGTTTAGGTACAGCATTGCATGACCGCGCAATTAGCAGTTAAAGCGACGCAGTGCCAAATTGGAAAAAGACCTCTGGTCCTTAGGCAGCATAATGGTCCGGGGCTCAAGTGGTTAAGTCCAGGGTCAATGCAGCCATCTACCAGGAGATTTTGGAGCACTTCATGCTTCCTTCCGCAGACGAGCTCTATCGGCATGCTGACTTCATTTTCCAGCAGGATTTGGCACCTGCCCACACTGCCAAAAGCACCAAAACCCGGTTCAATGACCGTGGGATTACTGTGCTTGATTGGCCAGCAAACTGACCTGAACCCCATAGAGAATCTATGGGGCATTGCCAAGAGAAAGATGAGAGACATGAGACCGAACAATGCAGAAGAGCCGAAGGCCGCTATTGAAGCATCCTGGTCTTCCATAACACCTCAGCAGTGCCAGAGGCTGATAACTTCCATGCCACGCCACATTGAGGCAGTAATTGCTGCAAAAGGGGGCCAAACTAAGTACTGAGTACATATGCATGTATATACTTTTCAGAGGTCCGATATTGTTCTATGTACAACGCTTGTTTTATTGATTGCATGTAATGCCTTGTACACATGAGCGGACTTTTCGACTAGACTGGTCCGACGGACCGAATCCGTCAGACAATCTGACCATGTGTGGGCTTCATCGGACTTCTGACGGACTTTAGATTTGAAACATGTTTCAAATCTTCCCACTGGAACTCCGCCGGACCCAGTTCCTATCGGGAAGCCCGTTCATCTGTATACTGGTCCGACGGACCAAATACGACGCAAGGGCAGCTACAGCACCTGCCTGCGAGAATGGTTCTTGGCGACAGGGTACTATACATCTCATGCTCGGTGCAATAGGAAAAACACATTTACCTATTGCAGCGAGCACGAGAAAGAGGCGACAATGTCCATTTAGGTCTGGTATGGATTTTAAGGGGAACCCCCTACGCCAAAAAAACATTGTGGGGTCCCCCCAAAATCCATACCAGACCCTTATCCGAGCACGAAGCCCGGCCGGTCAGGAAATGGGGTGGGGATGAGCGAACGCCCCCCCTCCCACCTGAACAGTACCAGGCCGCATGCCCTCAACATGGGGGGTGGGTGTTTTGGGGAAGGGGGGCACCCTGCGCCCCTCCCACCCTAAAGCACCTTGTCCCCATGTTGATGAGGACAAGGGCCTCTTCCCAACAACCCTGGCCGTTGGTTGTCTTGGTCTGCGGGCGGGGGGCTTATCGGAATCCGGGAGCCCCCTTTAATAAGGGGGCCCCCAGATCCTGGCCCCCGACCTATGTGAATGAGTATGGGGTACATCGTACCCCTACCCATTCACCTGGGGAAAGAAGTGTCAATAAAAAAAACACACTAGAAAGGTTTTTAAAGTAAAGAGGAAAAAATGGAACTGCGCTATGTTGATATGTTGTTGTCCATAAGGCATAAATGTGACTGACAAAAAAACAGTTATCACAGAAGGATGTGGTGACGAAAAAATAGATACAAATAAAAAATGAAAACTAATAGGAAAGGATAAAAACGATTATATAAATTGTATATAAAGTGTTCAATAAAAATGAAAAGTGATTCAACATCAGTGATCAAGTGAAAAAGTAAAAACTAAAGTTCATCAATCAATGAAGTATGAGAAGTCTTTCATAAAGTAAATAATGCTGTGTGACATCCACCACCAATAATGAAGATTGGCCGCTTACCAGAACCCCGTGACCCCCCACTACAGAGGGTCCGGGGAAGCTTGTACAGAAATAGCCCTCCGAAACCAAACAAATGGACACGAATCCAATGTGCACAGGTGATCATAGAACATCCACGTACATCATAATGGGTTAATGGAGCTCTGATCCCATCGTATCTCCCCAACTTGTGTGTGGCATAAATAGCATGAAAAGCAAGAAAGCTCCAATAGTGTAAAACCTTACATTTATTTGGTTAAAAAGGATAAAATGCACTTACATCAGGATATTAAAAAAGCGCCTTAAAACTGCCTGGTGTTCCGGCCGTGAACACACAAGACAAACCCGTCCTACTGGAAACATCCACGAACAATGCGAGGTGACGCAAGCAAGGTTTTTAAAGTAATTTATTAGGCAGCTCCGGGGGTCTTCCTCCGACTTCAGGGGTCTCTACCGACTTCTCCGCTCTCTCCGGCCTCTTCTCCTAGTGTCCGGTTCTTCTCCCTCTCTCCGGCCTCTTCTCCGCTCTCTGGTTCTTCTCCTGCTCTCCGGTTCTTCTGCCGTGCTCCTCCGCTATCTTCTGCTCTTTTGCCACTCTCTTGCTAGAGGTGGTCTGGTCTTCTCCATCGTATTCTTCCCTCTTCTCTTCTTCCGATGTTGACACAACGCTCTCTCCCCCTGTAATGCTGTGTTCACGGTGCGCAATGACTTATATAGGCATGGGGCGTGGTCACCGGGTAATGTCACCCGGTGACCCCACCCCTTATGACGTCACAGTCCCGCGGCATGCTGGGACTGTGCCATCATCAGGGGAGGGGTCACCACCCGGTGACTATGCCCCATGCCTATATAAGTAGTTGCGCACCGTAAACACAGCATTACAGCGGGAGAGAGCGTTGTGTCAACATCGGAAGAAGAGAAGAGGGAAGAAGATGATGGAGAAGACCAGGCCATCGCTAGCAAGAGAGCAGCAAAAGAGCAGAAGATAGCGGCAAAACAGCAGAAGATAGCGGAGGAGCCCGGCAGAAGAACCGGAGAGCGTAGAAGAGTCGGAAAAGAGACCCCCGAAGTCGGAAGAAGACCCCCGGAGCTGCCTTATAAATTACTTTAAAAACCTGTCTAGTGTGTCTTTTTATTGACACTTTTTTCCCCAGGTGAATGGGTAGGGGTACGATGTACCCCATACTCATTCACATAGGGCAGGGGTCCAGGATCTGGGGGCCCCCTTATTAAAGGGGGCTCCTGGATTCCAATAAGCCCCCCGCCACAGACCTCAACAACCAACTACCAGGGTTGTCAGGAACAGGTGCTTTGGGGTGGAGGGGGCCGCACCCCCCTTCCCCAAAGCACCCACCCCCCCATGTTGAGGGCATGTGGCCTGGTACGGTTCGGGGGGGCGCTCGCTCGTCCCCACCCCCTTTCCTGACCGGCCGGACTGCATGCTCGGATAAGGGTCTGGTATGGATTTTGGGGGGACCCCCACGCCGTTCTTTTGGCGAAGGGGGTTCCCCTTACAATCCATACCAGACCTGAGGGCCTGGTATGCTCTGCGATGGGGCTCACAAGGTGTTAATCTCGCCAATAAAAGTGGCGAGATTGACGTCCTTTTCTAGTCCCGTCGTACCTCATCACGTTCAAAATGAACAGACATTAGTCCGTGTGTGGGCAAGTCCGTTCATTCGGAAGTCCGCCGTAACTCAGGCGAAAGTCCGTCAGGAAGACCGTCGGACCTATTCTGCCAGAAAGTCCAGTCTTGTGTGCGCATGTCCGTTCGTTTGGAAAGTCCATCGGAAGTCCACCGAAAGTCCGTCGGGAAGACCATCGGACCTAGTCTGCTGGACAGTCCGGTCATGTGTACAGGGCATAATATTCTAATTTTCTGAGATTGTGGATTTGGGGTTTTCATGAGCTGTAAGCCATAATCATCACAATTATGACAAATCATGGCTTGAACTATCTTGCTTTGCATGTAGTGAGTCTATCTCATATATTAGTTTTTACCTTTTAAGTTGTATTAGTGAAATAAATGAACTTTTGCATGATATTCTAATTTTTCGAGTTTCACCTGTACTGCTTGTGGTCAAACAGCAATAGAAAGGTGCCCGTGCTCCTACAGACAAAAACACATGCCCAGCTGCAGTACCGATGTGCTCAAAGTGTCCCCACTTGCAATTACCACAATGTTTTGACTTTTTAATGCTATATGGTTCAAACTGCATCTTTGGGTGAAGCCCTGTTTAGTTTGCACCAGCCACACAGGCCAGGTTTCAGGAATCCAAGTTCTTCCTACTGTCATGCACCACCACTCAAAAGAGAGAATCAGTGGAAGAAACACAGATCACAGCAGCATCACAGGCCCGCAGTGCCAACCTCCAAAGAGTCATCTATAATGGAGGAGGCAGATATAAAGGTAATTAGGGAGAGTATGAGTAAGGCACAGAAAAGAAATTCCCAACTATACACTCCACAACCAGGACGCAGTGTAAACAACAAACGCCAACGCATCTTTGTACATTTTTGGAAAATCTAATAAGTGGTCTGATTGATCACGGTTATGCCCCGTACACACGGTCGGATTTTCCGATGGAAAATGTTCGATGGGAGCTTTTTGTCAGAAATTCCGACCGTGTGTAGGCTCCATCAGACATTTTCCATCTGAATTTCCGACACACAAAATTTGAGATATGGCTCTCAAATTTTCCGACAACAAAATCCGTTCTCATAAATTCCGATTGTGTGTACACGATTCCGACGGACAAAGTTCCACGCATGCTCAGAATCAAGTACGAGACGGAAGCGCTCGGACTGGTAAAACTAGCGTTCATAATGGAGATAGCATATTCGTCACGCTGCAAATTTTGAAATCTTTTAATGCAGCACATTCTCTTCTTCTTTAGAATGCTAGACTAATGAAGTTGTTTTGCTGCTTTATGAAAAAATGATTTCTTTATTATTTCTCGTGATATCCTGAATATTTTTTTTTTGGTTTTCGTCAGATCTCCATAATAATGTATTTAATTTTTGTTTATAGTGGTTTTTTTTCTAGTGCTCTCCATAATATTGTTTTTGGTTTTGTGTCAAGTTACCACAACACCATTATTATCTTGTATTTTTTTAACCTCAAGGAGGTTGTTTGGTGTTGGTGTCCCTTGTTAATTTGACCTTGTATTTTGGAAATGTACCTGCCTACTCACAAACAAACTGTCCTTTTTGAAGTAAAACACATAGGCAAGTATTTGTGAATACAAAATAGACATTTATTATTGGTCATAATAAAATAAAGAGGAAGGCAACGCTGGAGAAACTTGTGAAATTGGAGAAAACTTTGTACCCCAGGGCACACATCAACTATTTTACACCCAAAATTGGTAGCCTGAGGAGTCCATACAATAGTGAGCACAATCTGGTCCCAGACTACAAGGGATCAGGAACAGCAGCAGAGGACATATATGTTCCCAGGCTGTGATCATACCACAGCCTGCGTCTTGTCAGACCAGACTGAACCCAGGCCATCACTCTCTTGTCTTCCTTCCACTCTTCCTTCCAGGCTTCCTTCCAGGCTGTGGCGTTGGAGGTGTGGCAGGAGGTGGAGGAGAAGGAGGATGGTCCAACTCACACAGGTGTGTTTTGGTTGTGAGTTGGCCCCTCAACCCCTTATTTATGGTTGTATACATAATTTCTTCACACAAGAGGCGTTGGCCCTCCTCCATTTCATGCATTTTGCTGGCAGTCATGCAGCCAAAGGCCTCTTGAGGAGTGGGGGTGGCTCTGAGGGCCTGCCTTAGCCTCCCGAATCAGCCCAAGCAGTGCCTCCTGCACATTACTCCCCTTCCTGGGCCTCTTGGTTGGAAGGCGGAGGGGAGGGACCTGGGATTCTGTCGGGCTACTACTGGGCCGGGCCACCTCCTGGCTGCCACTTACCCCCACCACCTCCTGGCTGCCACATTCCACAGCCTCCTCCTGGCCGCCACATTCCACAGCCTCCTCCTGGCTGCCACATTACACACCCTCCTCCTGGCTGAGGCTTTCCTGTGTATGAAAAAGGGACATAGTTTTAGTTTTTTGTTCATCAATCACACAGAACTTTCAGCTCATAGTTACATAGTTACATAGTAGGTGAGGTTGAAAAAAGACACACGTCCATCAAGTCCAACCTATGTGTGTGATTATGTGTCAGTATTACCTTACATATCCCTGTATGTTGCGGTCATTCAGGTGATTATCTAATAGTTTCTTGAAGCTATCAATGCTCCCCGCTGAGACCACCGCCTGTGGAAGGGAATTCCACATCCTTACCGCTCTTACAGTAAAGAACCCTCTACGTAGTTTAAGGTTAAACCTCTTTTCTTCTAATTGTAATGAGTGGCCCCGAGTCTTATTAAACTCTCTTCTGCGAAAAAGTTTTATCCCTATTGTGGGGTCACCAGTACAGTATTTGTAAATTGAAATCATATCCCCTCTCAAGCGTCTCTTCTCCAGAGAGAATAAGTTCAACGCTCGCAACCTTTCCTCATAACTAAGATCCTCCAGACCCTTTATTAGCTTTGTTGCCCTTCTTTGTACTCGCTCCATTTCCAGTACATCCTTCCTGAGGACTGGTGCCCAGAACTGGACAGCATACTCCAGGTGCGGCCGGACCAGAGTCTTGTAGAGCGGGAGAATTATCGTTTTATCTCTGGAGTTGATCCCCCTTTTAATACATGCCAATATTCTGTTTGCCTTATTAGCAGCAGCTTGGCATTGCATGCCATTGCTGAGCCTATCATCTACTAGGACCCCCAGGTCCAGAGGTTCTCCCCCCAGTGTATAGATTGCATTCATATTTTTGCCACCCAAATGCATTATTTTACATTTTTCTACATTGAACCTCATTTGCCATGTAGTCGCCCACCCCATTCATTTGTTCAGGTCTTTTTGCAAGGTTTCCACATCCTGCGGAGAAGTTATTGCCCTGCTTAGCTTAGTGTCGTCTGCAAATACAGAGATTGAACTGTTTATCCCATCCTCCAGATCGTTTATAAACAAATTAAATAGGATTGGTCCCAGCACAGAACCCTGGGGAACCCCACTACCCACCCCTGACCATTCTGAGTACTCCCCATTTATCACCACCCTCTGAACACGCCCTTGTAGCCAGTTTTTAATCCAGGTACTCACCCTATGGTCCATGCCAATGGACCCTATTTTGTACAGTAAACGTTTATGGGGTTTATGGGGAACTGTGTCAAATGCTTTTGCAAAATCCAGATACACCACGTCTACGGGCCTTCCTTTATCTAGATGGCAACTCACCTCCTCATAGAAGGTTAATAGATTGGTTTGGCAAGAACGATTCTTCATGAATCCATGCTGATTACTGCTAATGATATCGTTCTTATTACTAAAATCTTGTATATAGTCCCTTATCATCCTCTCCAAGATTTTACATACTATTGATGTTAGGCTAACTGGTCTGTAATTCCCAGGGATGTTTTTTGGGCCCTTTTTAAATATTGGTGCTACATTGGCTTTTCTCCAATCAGCTGGTACCATTCCAGTCAATAGACTGTCTGTAAAAATTAGGAACAACGGTCTGGCAATCACCTGACTGAGTTCCCTAAGTACCCTCGGATGCAAGCCATCTGGTCCCGGTGATTTATTAATGTTAAGTTTCTCAAGTCTAATTTTAATTCCGTCCTCTGTTAACCATGGAGGTGCTTGCTGTGTTGTGTCATGAGGATAAACACTGCAGTTTTGGTTACTGAAGCCCCCCGATTCACTCGTGAAGACTGAGGAGAAGAATAAATTCAATACCTTTGTCATCTCCCCATCCTTTGTAACCAGATGTCCTTCCTCATTCTTTATGGGGCCAATATGGTCTGTCCTCCCTTTTTTACTGTTTACATACTTAAAGAATTTCTTGAGATTTTTTTTGCTCTCCTCCGCTATGTGTCTTTCATGTTCTATCTTAGCCGTCCTAATTGCACCCTTACATTTCTTATTGCATTCTTTATAAAGTCTGAATGCTGAGGATGATCCCTCAACCTTGTATTTTTTGAAGGCCTTCTCCTTTGCTTTTATATGCATTTTTACATTGGAGTTAAGCCATCCAGGATTTTTGTTCGCTCTTTTAAATTTATTACCCAATGGGATACATTGGCTAATGCCCTTATTTAATATGCTCTTAAAGCAAACCCATCTCTCCTCCGTATTCTTTGTTCCTAATATTTTATCCCAATTTATGCCTTTTAGCAAGGTTTGTAGTTTAGGGAAGTTGGCTCTTTTGAAATTCAGTGTCTTTGTATTCCCTTTATGTTTCCTATTTGTGTGATTTATACTGAAACTAATTGACCTGTGATCGCTGTTACCTAAATTGCCCCGTATTTCCACATCTGTGATCAGGTCTGTATTGTTGGTAATCAGTAGATCCAGTAATGTTTTATTTCTAGTTGGTGCATCTACCATCTGACCCATAAAATTGTCCTGCAAGATATTAAGGAACTGGCGAGCCTTAAATGAATGCGCGGTTCCCTCTGCCCAGTCTATGTCTGGATAATTAAAATCCCCCATTATGATAACACTTCCCATCCTTGCTGCTAATCCAATTTGTGATAGGAGATCCGTCTCCACTTCCTCCTTCAGGTTAGGGGGCCTATAGCATACTCCCAGTATTATTTTCCCCTTAGCTTCATCCCTTTGGAGCTCTACCCATAAGGATTCCACCTCCTCTCTAGCTTCCTCAGTGATGTCATCTCTCACATTCGCTTGTACATTATTCTTGATATATAGGCATACCCCTCCCCCTTTTTTACCCTCTCTATCCTTGCAGTATAGGGTATACCCTTGAATGTTTGCAAGCCAATCATGAGAGCTGTTGAACCAGGTCTCTGAAATTCCCACAAAATCCAAATCCTCCTTGTACAACAGTATCTCTAGTTCACCCATCTTGTCTGCCATGCTCCTGGCATTGGTGAACATGCCACATAGTTTAGACCGGTCGCAAATTGTCCTCGTATTGGGTGTTTCAAAATTGTTTCAAAATTGCAGCTCATGACTGTTGCAAATTGAATGTTAAAAATAGAAAAGACTATCATTCTGACCCCAGCATTTTTCCTTCTTGTCCCAAACATTTGTGGCCACTACTGTCTATTGATATGTAAAACACTTTATTAAATCAGCAATTAGTGATCAATAATAACATCCAGTTAACATAATTAATTTTATGACCAGAAATATGTTGAACAAGGCTATACCTGACTCAAGCCGGGCTACTCCACTTCTTCCTGGCTGGAAGGCCCAGGTTGGACGTTGGAAGCCTCAGCTAAGGGTGGAAGGAAGCGTGGAAGGAAGAGTGGAGAGTGATTGCCTGACTTCAGTCTGGTCTGACAGAAACCGCAGTCTCTCATAGTACCACAGCCTGGGGACATAAATGGCATCTGCTGCTGCTCCTGATCTCTGGGAATCCTGGACCTTATTGCGCTCCCTATTACAAGTCCTCAGGCCACCAATTTTGGCTTTTAAATAGGTGATGTTTGCCGTAGGGATCACCGGCTTCACCAACTCCAGCAGTTTCTCCAGTGCTGCCTGCCTCTTTTGTTTATGATTATAATGTGGATGTTTCACCTGCCACAGACAGGGCAGCTCCCTGTATTTGTCTATGAATAGGGGGGAAGTTGTGATCATTGAAGCCTTCCATTTTTTCTGCAAGACACAACACAAAACAAACCCTAATGTCAGGCTAAACTCTCCTAATCTTGTCCCAATATAGGCCTCAATCTATAAGCAGTATAAACCACTGATGCCCCAAGTTCAAATTGTATCTTCGTTCTAACGGTCGGCGCTTCTGATACTCGTTCCTCCGCTCACAGATCGTATGTACGACGCACGCGTGTTACGCTTTATATACACTGCGCATGCATGAAACTCCGCCTGCCCCTGAAGTTCTTTCTAGTCTATTCTCTACCCCTTGTCTTTCGGCGCAGTGGGAGAGCACATGGTGGAGACAGAGCAAGTGCATGTAGAGGAGAGCAGCAACAAGGAGGACGACAAAAGCCCAGAATCACAAACATCCCAATCCAGGCGATTTAAGGCCTCTAATATGTCCTTTGGTGAAATGGTGGAGATGGTGGACATCTTGAAGAGGGCCGACTATAAAGGGAAGCATGAACCCTACCAAAACCCAAATGTGAGAAAGGCCAAAAGACCTGAAATTGAGGGAGCACGATCAGTACAGAAGGATCAAGAGAGTTCTTCAAAAAAGTAAGTTGTTGTCAAGTAAGTTTTTGTCGTGTGTTCCTATTATTATTTCTTGCATGCTGCTCCATGTGCTTTTCTTTACTGTTGTACAGTTTAAAAAGGCAACTTTCAGGTTTGTGGGCACAGTAATCGTTCGTAGTAAACTTTGTTCGTTCGCCCACTAATACAATGTTTGGGGCAGATACAGGTTAACTACATTTGTTCATGCCTATTTGTATTAAAAGAAGTTTAGTACATTGTTGTTCAGATTAGTTTGTAACTAGAATGAAATGAAAACTTAATTCAGTGTAAGGAGAGGACACTCAGCAGCTGTTTACTTATCTGGATGCAGGAGCACTAGTGTGGGACACCAGAAAAAACTTTTTAGGGTGTCCCACACAGGTGCTCCAGTGGATACTAGGGGTGTCTCCATGTGTGAAAATTGTACAAAAAAAGGTAAGTATTACAGCTTTAGAAAGGGAAAAAAATGTCTTCAGCTTGGAACTCTGCCCAAAAAAGACAATTGTATGACACTTCCAAGCAATGTTTTAGATTCCTATTTCTGCCCTCAAATATCTGTGGGCTAAGTATACCTTTTTTTTCACATAGGGGAGAAAAGACTCAGGACATCTGAGGACACCAGGGACCCAAAACCTCCTAAAGAAGGGCGAAATACCACCAACACAACCAGAGGATGTGGAGGGAGACGTTTATTAAATTGGTGAAATATTGACCACAACAGGTGAGTGTCTGAGACCACAGCTTCAGGTAATAGATGTATGCCTGCATATTTTTAATACATGGCGTGTTTTTGTATTTGATATGGATGTTGTAGAAAAAGAAACTCATTTCACAAGTGCAAGTGCACACGTCCTCATCGGGGAGATCATGGTGTGCAGTTGGGGATTACAGAAGATCAAGGAAGACATCAATGATGCTGAAATAAGACTCAAACCATCATTGATGTTTTAGGCAGAATCTAAAACAAACCAAAATTCTTTAATTTGTTGAGATTTTCTAAATATTTTTAAATTTTTTGAAGTCCATTGAAAGCTAAATTTTGAAGATGCACACTGTCATGAATATTGGAATAGTGACTGATTCATAATGCTGGGACAGATACTGTTAGGAGATGCTGATGTAAATTCCAACACCTGTCTTTCCGTTGTCTGCTAAAATGTGTATTGTAAATAAGTCTTTAGTATGGGATCTAAGAGTCATCAGATCCCCATTGTTATTTGTGTTAATTAACTCTGCTATTGTGTGAAGAAGAGTCTATGTTGATTGTGATAATGTTGATTGGATTTTCTGAACTATAAGACGGCCAGTCTGGCCTAAAGGTCATGTCTGAGTCATCTAGGCTGTCTAAAGTGATTAGTTAATTAGCTCATGTTAATTAGGTTAATTAGGTTACAGCTGTATTGTTAGAGTAATATGAGCAGGAGGTCTGCATCTCCACAATTAGTGTATAAAAGCCTGTATTTTGCAATAAAGGATATTCCTGGTTGAACTTACATACAGCCTGCCTGGTGTTTGTTTTGAGCTATCACAACTGGACTAGAACGGCACAGAGCTGTAGTTCTAGTCCCGGAGCATCGGATGACCGAACAATCAGATGTTGTGATCTGCAGTCTGATTCTATAGCAGCAGAGGAGTGTCGGGAGAGTGGAACTGAGCGAGCAAGGGGCTTGTTACACACACAGTGTGTCAACATGTGCTATCTGCCATCATGGGATATCAAAGTATGCGTTTTGTGGGTGCAACCCCTTCCTCACAACTAAAGTAGCTGACAGGAAGGGGTTGCACCCCCGAAACACGTCCATTGATCCCCCATGATGGGAGATAGCACTTGTTGACATTAGGCATGGGATCAGGAGTGAAATCCCCATTTTGACTCTCAATTTGTGTGCATCTTCAAAATTATTTGGCTTTCACAGGGGTGACATCACCCCATCTGATGAAGGCAATATCAACACAGTTTGGACATACTAATGTCCGATATTGCCTTCAATTTATCAAAGTTGAACTTTGTAAGTTCCTGAGTTGTGTATTGTTTTATGGTTTTAAACATGCCTGTTTACCACAAAAAAGGCTGTTTGTACTGTCAAACGCAAAAATTTTATTCCAAAAATATGTTGGTTTGTTCAACAACCCTTTTCTAAAGCACATGTGAATGTGCACAGAGTAAAAAAAAATAAAATCAACAATGTGTGGCTTCTTCTTTTAATGCTCAATAACAGTTTTGATACTAATTTGGTGTTTACAGTGACAATTAGGATTATTTACTAAAGGCAAATCCACTTTGCACTACAAGTGCACTTTCAGTGCAGTTTCAAGTGCACTTTTGCAGTGCACTTGGAGTGCAAAGTGGATTTTCCTTTAGTAAATAACTCCCACAGTGCTTTATAATTTGCCACAATCACGCCATTTTCTTGATTCCCAAAAATTAATTCATGGTGCTGAAAATGATGAATCTTTTTATCATTAATGCATTACATACATTGACAACAAAAGCAAGGTGTGTGTGTAGCAGACCCACAACATAATAGTTCGCTGAAGAAGAGATTGTCACCTCATGTATCAAATAAATTACGTTTGCACTATTGAAGAAAATGGCCAAAAAGAAAAGCCCATTGGAGAACCTAGGAGACGGCTAAAAGAAACACAAGCATTAAATCAGAGGAAATATTATTTCAGTTTAACTTAAAAATGTATCTTTAAAATGTTTCTTAAACATTGTCTGGCATATCAATGGCCCCTCTACCCACAAGGTACTCTAGATACTTTTCGCGAACTTCACGGATGCTTTGGGGGGGCGCCAGGACGGCCAGCTTCAAGAGCCGTCAGATGTGTTGGATCCAGTAATAAGCCGGCCTCCGTCCCAACTAAGGCCACATAGTTTGATGCATTTTTTCTTAAAAAGTTATGTAATATGCAGCATGCAAGAACGATGTGATTGATTTTATATTCCGCCATGTTTATTGCAGTGAGGAATGGGCGGAACCGGCTGGCCATTATCCCGAAGGTGTTCTCCACCACTCTTCTGGCTCTGGCCAGCCGGTAGTTAAAAACCCTCTGGTCCAGGATGAGGGCCCTCATCGGGAATGGCCACATCAGGTGATCACCCAGCCCAAACGCTTCATAAGCGACAAAGACGAATGGGAGTCCTTTCACATTCTCTTCAGCTGGTGGCAATCCCAAGCCACCATTCTGGAGCCGTCAGTAAAACTCAGTCTGGGCGATGACTCCACCACCCGACATCTGGCCATTCTTCCCCACATCCACATAGAGAAACTCATATGTCGCCGACACCACCGCCAACATCACAATACTGTTAAACCCCTTATAGTTGTAATAGTATGACCCCGAATTGGGGGGTGGGACTATGTGGACGTGTTTCCCATCAATTGCCCCTCCGCAGTTGGGAAAGTCCCACTGCTGGGCAAATTGGGAAGCCACGGTCTGCCATTCCTGTGGCGTTGAAGAAAACTGTGGAGTCAAACAAGAAAAAAAAAAATTGTAATTTTGCACATAACATTGCAAGCAGATTAGACACATACATTCTTGGCCAACATCAGTATTAACATTTATTTTAACTGGTATTTAAAGACAAAAGTATAAGGTCCACTTATCTGATTCCTCACCCCCTCTGATGGCCCATTGTAAAAATTTTAGGGGGGGGAGAGGTTTTGGACAGGTAACCCTCTCCACTTCATTGAGAGCCGAATGCATAAATAATGTGTGTTACTTTGGCCAGCCCCTTCTTACTTTACACTATTGGCAGCCCAATGGACAGGTAAGAAGTGTCATAATACAAAATTATCAATACACACTGTCCTAATTGAAGCACATTTTTACATTCTGCAATTACCTATCAAGATAATAGGAGAACAAAACTTTAAACAGTACAATTTGAAAGTATTCAGGCAGGCCCATTCACTACATGCTTTGGTGAATTCATCCATAAATCTGACCACAAAAGAGGTAGGTATAGTGTGTATGGGTTTGGCAAAGTCAGTAGATAGAGGATTGGTATCCGTTGACTTAGCGGTTGGGGGGAGGGAGGGTTCCAAATGATTTGAGAACCCCAAAAAAAAAGCCTCTGGCACTCTGCAAGAATATAAGCACACAAATAACATTTAAACACATTTTAGGGGGTGTTTAGAGTAAAGCAGTACTATGGAGCTGACAAAATACATTGTTAAGTTACTAGGCTAGGTGGGTATGGGCCCAGGATAGCATGCTGGGAAGGTTAGTGAAGGCAAATATGCATGAAGGACAAAAAGGAAGTTTAAAAACTTCCAGCATACATGAGGACAAAGGGGACATTCACAGCATATTACAATCATGGTAATTAGGGAATGATGAAAGAAATACAATACATTAGCAATACATAGAATGTGATGTTAAAGGAGAAATCTTACCTTAATATAGTCCTTCTGCAGGACCTGAATGATGGCAGCACAGGTCTCTGGAATAATGATCCCTAGAGCCTGGGGGGAGATGCCTGTCGAGAACTTGATGTCCTGCAGTCTTCTCCCCGTCGCCAAGTACCGAAACGTGGCGACTAGCCTCTGCTCGGGAGTGATGGCTTGCCGCATGCAGGTGTCCTGCTTGGTAATATAAGGGGTCAACAAAGCCAACAGATGATGAAAAACGGGGTCCGTCATACGGAGATAATTCCTGAAGTCATCAGGATTATTCTCCTGGATCTCCCACAACAAAGGCATGTGCGGGAATTGGTCATGCTGGAGTAACCAATTGTTGGTCCATGAACTCCTCCCCGCCCTGTTCATGGACAGGGCTTGGGTCAAAGTAATAAGAACCCCAACACCAAGCCCCTGCATAGCACGAACTCTATGAGGAGTACCTAAACGCAACATGGCTTCAAAACGGTTGGCTGGTCAGAACGCACTAAAAACAGAAAGGCCTGAGAAGAGCGAGCTGAAAATCAGAAACAAGCGGACAAGAACGCACTGCAAAATCAAATACATACTATAAAATACGCACTTAAAAACAAATGCGAACTGACTACACACACTGAAAACCAGATATGAACCCACAAGCACAAACTGAAGAGCAGTAACGATCTGAAAAGCATGAGTCTGAAAAGCATGAGTCTGAAAAGCGCAAATCGTCTCTCATCAAACTTCTATGAACACAAGATTAGCAGAAGGAGCCCAAAGGGTGGCGTACTTGGTATTGAACTTCCCTTTTCTAGTGCCGTCGTACGTGTTGTCACCGCGTTCTTGACATTCGGGACTACCGACAAGATTTGTGTGACCAAGTGTATGCAAGACAAGTTTGAGCCAACATCTGTCTGAAAAAATCCATGGATTTTGTTGTCGGAATGTCTGATCATGTGTACAGGGCATTATACATATATTATCACTTGGTTCAGCAGCACGGTTTATTCATACAAATATCTTTAACTGATCTGTAGCAGCTCACATAACTTTAGCTGATTACTCATTGAGGTCCCAGCTATGGCATAGCTAAGGGCCTACTCTTAAAGATCCATTTTCAAAACTAATCAAGGGAACCCTCACCCAAGGACCCTGGCCTGGAGAGCTTACTGAAGTTAGAAGGGTCTAGCTGTCCTGTGGCATTGTCATTCATCTTTCCCTCACTAAAGAGTGTCCGGTGGATACTGGAAGGCAATGGCATCACTAAGGGGGGGCCAGAGGGGGCCCTGACCCCCCAACATTGTGCTGTGCCCCACCATGTGCCCCCCTATTGAAACACCTTTTGTTTCTTTAACATCTTGCTTGGGTCACTGCGAGTGGACACAAGCTCTCCTGAGAGGCAGAGCATCCTGTCAGCTCCTCTGGGGGGGATTTCTCCCCCTCCCTCTGCTCGCTGACACTCTGCAATATGCAAGAGCCGCTCCCACAACCACAGCCAGTGATCTGCTCCCTCCCCCTGCATCCTCATTGGCAGGGAGGAGGGCGACTTCAGGGAGGAGAGACTCCATCAGCACAGGGGTGGGCAAGCCTCCCATTTCTGTATCTCAGTGACAGTAAAAAAGCAGACTGACTTCTCCCGTCCGTAGGACGGGAGAAATCAGCCTATAAATTCTGAGACTGGTCACTGCAGCTCTGTAAGAGTGTCTATGACACTCTTACACACAGCCCAGCGAACACATCCCCCCCCCCACTGATGGGAGATTAGAGAGGAATAAAGCTCTCCTCCTATCACCTCTGCTCCTCCTGTGTCTTCCCACCCTGCCCACACTATCCCTGATGTGCAGATGTATCTGGAGAGAGGGGATGTGTGGGCGGGAAAATGAAAATCAGCAGCTGCAGAATGCAGATTCCTCTGTGTGTGAGAATGATGCCTGTCTGAGCCTGGACCTGTGGGTGAGTGCACACTGCAGTACACTGTAATAAACAACTGTCCTTATCTCGATCTCCCTCCCTTCTCCCCTCCATCTGTCTCCCTCCCCCCCTCCAGCCACAGATTGCAGGAAAGAAATTTGCATAATTCCCCCATCAGCACAGTCAGTGCTGACAGGGAATCCCTTCCACTGAACAACTGTATTCTCCCACAGTGATTATCACTAACAACCACTAGCGATAATCATAAGATCGGTCAACTTGGTACATTCAGTCTGCTCATTAATGGTTTAAGGGCCAGTTCACACTGGTGCGCTGTGCGAGATCGCATGTGATTCGCACCGCACTGCAGTGCAAATCACATGTGATGTCCGTACAATGTGATTTCAGCCATACAGATAGTATGGATGAAATCACAACACATTCAGACTAAACTCGCACAGGTCCCTTTTTTTGGTCCGCACCAGAATTGGATTGCATGGGTGTTCACACCTATGCAATCCGATTCATGTCCGTTAAGGATGAGCTCCAGCGTGTTCGTATGGCGCACGTGCCAAGCCCGCCAGGAAATCGGCACAGCACTGCGCTAATCACAGGCAGTGAGACATTTCCCGATCTCTGCAGCCGTATATCGGGACAATGTCTCACTGCTTGTGATTAGCACAGCGCCGTGCCGACTTCCTGGCGGGCTCGGCACGTGCAGCATGCAAACACGCCGGAGCTCATCCTTAATGTCCGTACTGACAGTTCGCAGTGTGATATGCAAGCTGAAATGGGGGTGTCATTAATGTTTTATGACACTCCCCAGCAGTATGGCAATGTGAACTGCCGTGTGAGTCGGGTGCCGTGCGGGAACCCGCAGTGGATTCGCAGGATTCCCGCATCGTGTGAACCCAGCCTTAATCTCAGCCCTGCCTAAGAGCTAATCTTAGCTCTTAGGCAGCCCATACATTGATCACTTTTTTCATTCAACTGTTAGGTTGAATGAAAAAAAAAGAAAAGTTCCAATTCCCCCGTCTACACATTCCAGGTGGATGGGGGAATCCTCTCAGTGTGGACCTGCATCAGAACTATCAATTGCCGTCCTGTCCCGGCTATTGACAGTGCTGGTCTCTGTCTCAATGGCAGCAGCATATTAGGACCCAGTGCTGATTACTTTATGGGGCTGATGGGCTCATGCATAAGAGGGTCAGAACAACTGGTTGTTAGAAATGGGCTCCTGTGTGTTTGAAATCCCACATGCCCGATCCTGCCACGAAGCCCACACTGCACATCACTAATCACAGGCAGGGAGACATTTCCGGGTTCACACCTGCACAGATCAGGAAATGTCTGACTGCCTGTGATTAGCCGTGTGCAGTGTCGGCTTCCTGGCGGGATCGGGCATGTGGGATTTCAAACACACCCAAGGCCATCTCTAATGGCTGTAGACAGTTGAGCTCCCTGCAGTTTGCTTAGCAGCAGTGGAGCCTTCTCTGATATGCTGATCGGGATGCAATCCAGGTGATGCTCCTAGTCAAATCCTAGTGTTAAATATGATAGTGATTTTATTGATCAAAGCCCACACCCTACACAGGCATGGAGCCCACATGGCAGCTGAACATACAGTTGCTTATATATATATATATTTGTACTGTTGATTCTAATAAATACTGTGTTTATTACATCTGACTGGGAACATCACCTGGATCACAGCCCGATCAGCATGTCAACAGAGAAGGTTATACATCATTACTGCTGTTAGGTGACCAGGGGCTCAGCTCTCTACAACCAATAGTGCCAGCCTTCCCCTGCATGTCCCCATAATGTCACCAGCACTAGGTCCTAATAGACTGCCGCCGCTGCCTAGGAGACAGACACCAGACCAGCCCTGTCAATATCAGGGACAGGACAGCAAGAGTTGGCCCTCCTACTTTTGTCCCTGTCCCCCCATGTGCCCCCCCTAAATATGAAAGCTAGAGACGCCACTGCTGGAAGGAGGATCCTGTGACATTCTGGGAGTACTGAGTACTGGTGTATCCTCTGAGTGGAGAAGCCAGTAGTACTCCTGACTGGGATAGCTTCTAAACAGTGACCCAGTGGACTGTTTGGATACACTTCCGGTTCTCCTCTAATTTTGATACTTTTGTGTCAGATGCAACTAATGCTGCTTCCTCTGTAGCTTGATATACACTTCCCCCACTTTCCTTCTCTCCCCCTCTTCTTCTTTTTTTTCTCTTTCTTTTCTCTTATCTTTATAAGGTTATGGTGATTTTACCTGTAGTGCCCCCACATTTTCAGGCCATATATGTTGAGCCTTGTTTTTTTCTTCTTTATACACCGTTGTTTCTAGTGGACTACTGGGTAATTGGTATATCATTACTTTGCTTATTTCTCCATGCCTTAATGACATATATTTGATTCTGATTATGTGATACATGCTCTTTTATTGCTCTTCTGATCTTAATGTATACCTTGTACACACATTGCAATTGCGTTATTTTTTGCCTAAGTTTATCCATTATTGTTTAAGAATATTTGAAACTTAATAAAACAGATTCAACGTAAAAAGGGACCTAGTTCTGCCATCTGTCCCTGCTTCTGAGAAAGTTAACTAGCCAAAGTGTCCTCCTACAAATGTTCAGGGAATCTGGAGTGTCCCGTGTCACCCTACACCCCATCCAAGTTCTTCAGCAATAAAAACCCTAAAAAGACATCCCTAGACTGGTTATTGAGCCGGAGTGAGTGAACTGATGCTGTGTGCTTGGCTGCCTCTGCATTCATCTTGGGAAAGAATCAGTCAAATTACAGAGGCTGCTATGGGGATAAAGCTACACTAAAATTTTTCTACCTCAAGAGCCCCATAAAGGGGTCTTCTTCTACTGCCAGGCCCCATAGCAGACATGAGGGCTACCACGGCTACTATTACCCTACTGTTAAATGCATTGATTACAATCTGTAGGTATAAGCTGAAAAAACAAAAAAAATACAGTGCAGCACATGTACAGCTCAGTACACTGTCCATATATGTCAGTGCCTGAGAACTTGTCAATGTGTAAGAAGCAATGCCTCATGGGACATGTAGTAAACGCAGAAGTTTTTTTACCTTGCTATGGGGCACTCTACTGTATATTGTAATTTGTGGCTTGCTATAGGGACACTCTGAAGGCAAGAGGAGCTAGAAGCACTGTTGGTGGACCGCAGAAGAGGAGGATTGGGGCTGCTCTGTGCAAAACCATTACACAGAGCAGGTAAGTATAAACAGTTTGTTGTTTAGCCAGATCCTGCCCAGCCAATAGCAGAATGTCGGACAACATATAATGTCCTTGAGCATACGCTGGTGGTGCACGCCACCCAGGGGTGCACAGCACAGCGGTCAGAAATAAAGCGTGTCCTTCGGACACAGCCCACCTCCGATCAGGGTAAACAGCCAATAAAATTGACTGTTTACCATATGATTAGCTGTGTTCAATCACAGTCGGTCACAACTGTAAACACACAGCGGTTACTCGCTGTTCCCAGGTTCTTCTTCTCACACACTGATCATGTGAGGAGGAGAACCGAGGATCTGTGAGTGACTTGCTATTGTGAGCTTAGTACACACATTACTGTGCACCACTTGCCCCCCCCCCCAAATAAAGAGAACCTATCAGGACAGTCGATCTGTCATACAGCCCATATGGATCTGGGCCACAGTCCATCAGTGGATCTGTCATCGAGCCCAACAGTGGATTTGTCCCAGTCCATGAGTGCCACCATCTGTGGATTTGTCACGTAGCCCTGTCAGTGGATCTGACATGCAGCCCCATCATTAGATCTGTCACACAGCCCTGCCAGTTGATCTGTCAGCACAGCCCATTAGTGCAGCCTAATCAGTGTAACCCGTCACAGAGCCAACATCACTGCCACCCATCAGCAGTGTACCCATTACAGCTTCACATCAGCTGCCATGTCCAAAAGATATTTTATTTCTGAGGAGGCATATAAAATCTTTACTATGTGGGATGATGAGAGCTGCAGGGAGCTCTCACCATCCGATTCTGAAATTGAGCCAGTAGAAAGGCCCAGTACCAGCACTGGAACAATGCACCAGACCCTTTTCTGGGCCCAAACCTATCTTCCAGATCAGATGCCCTGGCAAACCCATTATGGCTGTCTTCCATGCTCAGGGTCAGCTACAATTCCCCCTTTCACCGCACAGCCAGGTATGCAGCCTAATACTCATAATTTTTCTGAAATATATTATTTTTCCCCGAAGATTTTCTGCAGTACATTATGGACCAAACAAATCTTTTTACAGAGCAGCATATTGCCCCAGTTTGTCCTATGCCCATATGTTTCATTGGTGACATCTCACAGTAGAGTTAAACACAGTAGTAGAGTTAAAATAGTTTCTGGGCCTTACAATTAATATGGGGTTTGCAATGAAAAATGTATTGCACACCTACTGCTCCACCAACCTCATTCACCACAAGTCCTGTTTCTGGTACAAAAAGTTGCATTTTATTTCTTCCATTTGGCCTTGTATAATTCGTACATCATCTATCAAAAGTCAACAGAAAGACCCATCACCTTCCTTAAATATATTGAAGAAATTGTCACTGCCCTGATATACCAGCAAGGATCCCACCCAGGAAGCATTTACTCTGATTGTGTGAGTCGACTTCATGAGCAACATTTTCCCCAAAGACATTCCCCCCACAGAATCTGGAAGAAGACGCCAAAAGAAATGTTGTGTATGTAGCAGAGGAGGAGTTAGAAGGGACACCAGTTATCATTGTCCCCAATGTCCCTCCCAACCTGGCTTATGCATCAGAGAATGCTTCAGACGTTATCACACATCCTTAAGATATTAGTTCACCTTATTTTTAACAGCCTGCCATTTCCCAGTTTCAAATACCTTTGCTGATTAAATAAAAATAGAAAAGTGCAGTGCTTAAGACAAATCTAAAGGTTGCTGCCTCCCCAATAAACCCCCCCCCAATAAGGAAAGTTCTAGGCAAATGGAAATAAAACAGAAAACGGGTTGATGGCGCTACCTGTATGTTAAAGGGTGATCTAATAAGTCACTCTTTATTTGCTAAGAGCTAATCGAAGAAATGGTTACATCACAGTGGTAGGATAAACCACCTAGCCCTAACCCAAGGGTGTAAATGAGTGTAATGATCCACCTGTGTGTGAACAAAGCTCTCAGCCCAAAGCCGAAAAGCTGAGCCCTCACTGGAGATCCAAGTCCTACCAAAGGGACTGGGTATTAAATAATATTAAACCAGTGCCTAAAAGATGACCAGAGTTATGTGAAAATAGCTAAATAATAAATGCAACCAGTTAATTACATGCATCCAAAGAATTAGAAGTGAACCTCTATATATACATAGTGCATAAAATCCAAACATCAAAAGATATATGTTATGCATAGAAACTGTCCAAAAATTAATTAAAAAAATGATTAATGTACCAGGAATAGTTCAATAAAGTGTCCCAAAAAATATTAAAGCGGAGTTCCACACAAAAATGGGACTTCCGCTTTTCGGAACCCTCCCCCCCTCCAGTGTCACATTTGGCACCTTTCAGAGGGGAGGGGGGTGCAGATACCTGTCTAAGACAGGTATTTGCACCCACTTCCGGCATAGACTCCCATGGGAGTCTATGCCTCTTCCTGTCCCAACCGCGCTGTCTGCTGGGAACATACAGCTCCCAGGAGAGAGTGGGGACCACTAGGGATGCGCAGCGCGACTCGCGCATGCGCAGTAGGGAACCGGGAAGTGAAGCCGCAACGCATCACTTCCTGATTCCCTCACCTAGGATGGCGGCGGCAGCTGCCGAGAACCGAGCGGGTTCTCGGCATCCCCAGCCGACATCGCTGGACCCTGGGACAGGTAAGTGGCAATGTATTAAAAGTCAGCAGCTGCAGTATTTGTAGCTGCTGGCTTTTAATATTTTTTTTTTTGGCGGTGTGGGTGAACCCCCGCTTTAATCAAACAAAAATTGCAAAATCCACAAAAAAGTGCAAAAAACAAACAAAATGCGAAAATCGCACCAAAAAAACAAAAAAAAACCCCACAATAATCTCACCACTTATAAAAAAAACACATGAATGCATCCATTCCAATGTGAGTAAGTATTCGTGCTTTAGTAAGTTGTTGCAGGTGACTTGTAGTACTCATAAAATCTTGGCAGGTGACTTGCGTGCTGCTCCCCCTCATAGGTTCCCACTCACCAGCTCCTATAACCCCTGCAGGGGTAATACGCATGTAGATCCACAGTGTAGACCAGGGATCCTCAAACTACGGCCCTCCAGCTGTTGCAGAACTACACATCCCATGAGGCATTGTAAAACTCTGACATTCACTGACATGACTAGGCATGATGGGAATTGTAGTTCCTGAACACCTGGAGGGCCGCAGTTTGAAGACCTGTGTCAGGTGTCAGCATACGGAGTCCCTCAGACAGCCTTCAGATTTTGAAACAGTGGCAGGTTTAATTGATCATGTTCCTTCACATATCCTCAACACCATATACTGGAGGCAGGGCTTTACTCTCTCTACTTTAGTTGCTCTAAGCGATTAAAGAGTGACTTATTAGATCACCCTTTAGCATACAGGTAGCGCCATCAACCCCTTTTCTGTTTTATTTCTATTCAAATACCTCTGCGGAGTGTTTGCCAGCTGCTTTGATTGACCACGTTTCTGCCTTCCACATTAACTGACCCTGGCCTGTTTACCGACGATGCCTCTGCCTGCCGTTCTGATTGTTTCTAAACCACGCTTCTACCTTCCATGTTAACTAACCCTGTTCCATGTTAACTGGCCTGTTTACCGACAATTACTCTGCCTGCCGTATGGATTGTTTCTAAACCATGTTTCTGCCTTTCATATGCTAATACCTTGGCCTGTTAATCGACGAGGGGGGGCCCGTCCATTAAGGGCGCACAGGCGCCGCCTCCCCTTTCCATCGCCGCCGCCACCCTCTATTCATGCGTCTGACCCCTTTCAGGACGACGGGCACATAAATTACAGTGGCAGGTTGTTTTTTTTAAAACACCTGATTAGAGCCAGGGGCTCTAATAGGCTTCAAAATAGGGTGGGCTCTGGACATAGAGCATTGCGCTCAGAGCCCACCCAGATGTGTTAGAATAGCGAATGAATATTTTGGTCAAAAGGAGAAGTGTTCTGATTGGCCGCCGAGAAAGAGGGAGGAGACGAAAGCCCCGAGCAGGGGAAGAAGAGTCCCACTTGTGATGCCTGCGGAGGAGAGTCGGGGAAGCCACCCGTGGTTGAGGTAATTGCACCGACCACCTGACCGGCCTGACTCGACCTGGGGGGGTGGCGGTTGCACTGTTTCCCCCCCCCAAAAAAAATTACCACCAGCCACCACTGTAATCGACTATGTTTTTTCCTGCCACCTGTTACTTGGACTGATCTTTTGTCCTGCTACTGTAGTAGTGGGATGAAAGATAACACAGGGGTCTCATATATGTGAGGCGCTTCAGATTAGTGTTCTGAGTAGAGAAAAACTGTTTTTGGTTTTCTCTGGGTTTTGTAATTACCAGAACAGGGCCTGGAGACTGTAGGCTTCAAAGATATTTGGGTGGGAGAAGCCTCTACCCCCGTCCCTATTCTTTCCTGACTGAGGCCCTAAGCTTCATGTTCCTTCCTGTTGCCTGGAGCAATATTTTGGCTGTACTGACCATATCTCTGCCTTCTGCCTGTAATGACTATGGACAGTATTGCTGCCTGGACGATTCCTTTTTCCGCTGCTGACCATGTCTCTGCCTGCTACTTGGACCAATGCTTTGGCTGTGCTGACATTGTCTCTGCCTGCTGCCTGTACTGACTATGGACAGTATTCCTGTCTGCTGCCTGGACAATTCCTTTTGCTGTCGCTGACCGTGTGCCTGCCTGCTGCCTGGACTGATGCTCTCCTCTGTGGACCACTGCACTACTAAAACCACAAGTAATCTTATGTTTACCCTTTGGGGTGTAATTGGTCAAAAGGAGAAGCCTTTTTTGGGGTGTAATTGATATTTACATGCTATGGGTTTGTAATATAAGGGACCTTCAAAAATGCGATAGGTTGTCAGGAAATTATATGTGTGTCAGTGCTGGGCTTTCAGCTCTCTCTTCTCAGTGCTCAGGTTGCTCAGCTGTCGGTTATTTACCAGCATGCATCATTCCACAGTTGCTCATCTAGTGATCATTTCCTGATCAAGTCCAGCCCACAGCCAGCCCCTTCTGGCTATTTAAACTGCCTGGTTCATTCCTTCAGTGCCTTCGCCTTGGTCAAACATATCAAGAGACTCTCTGCTGTGTTCCTGTTGAAGACTTGCCTGGCTGACATCCCTTCTGGTTCCTGATCCTGTCTGCTGGCTTCCTGATTTACTGGCTTGTTCTGACTACCCACTTTGGCTACTGTACCCAGACTATATACTGTATATATATTTTTTTGAAAATCTTTTTATTGAGTATATAACATACCACATATACAGACCGAGAAACAAACCAATAACCTGCCACAGCATTGGAACAAGACCCACGCAGGTGTTAGTGTCAGCCAGCACAATGTAATGCAACATTCATAAATGCCGAACAACTGTGGCACGGTAAAACCTTATTGCTACGTTGGCTCTTGCTCAAGGATAAGAACCAGGAAATTATGGCTTCCAATCAAAAAACAAAAACAAGTGGTCCTCATCAGGTGGTGGGTCATTTTGTTAAGGGACTATTCAGTCAGCTGTTGCCGTGGAGGTTTCAGCCAGCCATTTGGCCCACACTCTATCATATTTTTTTGGGCAACCTCTATTTTGATAGGTTTCCTTATAAAGAGACAATAGGTTGTTAACGTGTGTTTTCCATAAAAGGAGGGAAGGCGGGCCCGTTTCTTTAAACAGAGAGTGATCATCTTCCTGGCGTAGAAAAGTAGAAGTCCTATTACGGTTCTCTCCGCTACCCTGGGGGCTAGATCTTCTACTAATCCCAATAAATAGATCTGCAGGGTTGGGGCTGTCTATTCCCACTGTGTCTTGTACTACAGAGACTACTTGTAACCAGTAGACCCTAATTGCTGGACAGGACCAGAAAACATGTATAAAATCACCTGGGTCTTTGGTACATCTCCAGCACTCCGAGGACAGGGAGGTTCACATTTTATGCAGTCTGTACAGGGTGATATATGCCCGATGGACTATTTTGTATTGTATGAGATGGTCTCGCAGTGAGACAAGGTTTGTGAATGGGAAGTCCCATACATCCTCCCAGTCCTCTGAGTCCAGTCTCAGAATATCCTGCATCCATCGCTGATGAAGCAATGGAAGTTCTGGGGAGGAAACCCGGAGGTGATGTGCATATAAGACAGAGGTCGATTTTTGTGTACACTCTCTAAATCGGGTTGCACTACCTGTGTGTCATTGGGGCATATTTGGGTCTTGAGAGCATGGGACAACTGTAAGTACAGGAATAGGTATGAGGGCGGAACATTATTGTGAGACACTAAGTGGTTGAATGGGTATATGGTGGTATCGGTGGTAAGGTCAGAGATTAATTTTATACCACATTTGGCCCATAATTTGGGGTCAGGAGCAAAAGCCAACATAGCAATAAGGTTTTACAGTGCCACAGTTGTTCGGCATTTATGAGATAGGGAGGGGTTGTTCCACAGGGGAGCGTTTGGGGAGACTGCAGTCAATGGGTATTTTTCAAGAACCAGTCCTGCTTTCCAGGCCCTTAGGGTCGTGAATATGGAGGGGGTTAAATTGTACGGAGCTTTGGATCCCCGAAGGGGTAGATGTGAGAGGGCCTCCACAGAATGGACCACCACAGCTACCAGGACCTAAACAGGGTTGTACGCATCCGGTACTAGCCACCAAACTGCTGTGACCAACTGTGCTGCCAGAAAATATTTCTGACAATCTGGAAACGCCAATCCCCCCTGCGACACCGGACGCATCAGGGTGGTCAGTTTAAATCTAGGGAGATTTGGGCCCCACAGGAAGGAGGAAAATAATCTAGTATCATGAAAAAGGAACAGGAAATTCATTGTGGAGAATTCCGAAACAGGTACATGAATTTGGGGATTATTTTCATTTTTAGAAGACTAATACGGCCTAAGAGGGATAAAGGTAGGTTCTCCCAAGCTTTCAACCTGGCCTTGACTCCGTGAACCACTGGGTCTAAGTTTAATGGCATAAAGCTGGCTGCGTCTCTCGAAGCTCATACCCCCAAGTATACCAATTTGTCTACCCATTGGAGTTGCAGATCTGACGGGGTTAGCCATTTGGCACCAGGATCAATAGCAAGCAACTGAGTCTTAGACCAGTTCACTCGCAGTCCTGTTACTCTTGAGAACTCAGTCAAAACTTGTAACGCTCCACAAAGGGAGGAGTCTGCATCGTTCAGAAAGAGAAAGAGGTCATCCGCATACAGGGCTACCCTCTCCCCAAGCCATGCCAGTTTAAGTCCTTTTTACCCTATGTTTTTACTACGTTTGCTATTTGTACCATTTTTACCATTTTATTAAAAGGTGTGATTTTTACTGCATTTTCTGTCTCCGTCTGATTCATGGTTTCTGACAATGTGTAATTTATGTCCCTCGACCACCTGATGGTGCTCCTTGGATATTGGATCTCTGTATGTGTTCAGGCTGTGTAAAAGCCTCACGCATGCAGTATCATAATACACAGGAGGACTAGCAGAATGTATTTTGGGGTGTAATTTTTGCTATGTACTTGTTATGTGTTAGAAATATCATATAAATTGACAACTTTGTGTAAAATAAAAAATATGTTTTCATTTTCTTTACACATTTTCTAAAAACTTGTGGAAGAAATGACATGTTTAAAAGACTCCTAATGCCTCATAGAATATACATTGGGGTGCTTGCTTTCCAAAATGGGGTCATTTTGTGGGTAATTCCATTGTCCTATTGCTCCAGGGCCTTCAAAAGTGTGATAGGTAGTCAGGAAATTAGATGTGTAATTTATGTCCCTAGAATGCCTGGAGGTGCTACTTGGATGGTGGGCCTCTGTATTTGTCACATACCTGGATCGTGAGCCTGATGTGTAGAGGAGAGCCTCTCTTGCCGCACCAGCTTGTGGGCCCCTGAGGTTGGGACAGCAGCCACAGAAGCACAGTGACGCAGGAGTGCCTAGGATCAGTCCAGTATCAGTATGGCTGGATGCTTGTGGCTGGAGATGCAGCAGGCAGACCGGTAGGGTAGACCAAAACTGTGGTAGATCGCAGAAGAAACAGGAACTGGTGTGATTCGCATGGCAGAACAGCAGCAGGCTGGAGGAGTGGATGCAGAGTCAGGCAGGCCGGGTGGGTAACGTTCTGGTGAATCAGGCAGAGCAGCAGGCAGAAGAGAAGTCCAAAAAACAAGCCAGAGTCAGGGTAACAATCAGACTGGGTTAGTAAGAGCAAGCCAGGTCAAGATCAGAGGTCAGCATGGATAACAGGTTTCAGGACACACAGAAGCTGCAGACCAAACAGCAAAGAGTCTTTGGTGTACTCACTTTAAATAGCCCCTTTGGCACCAACGTTGGTGACAGGCGCACATGTGCGCGCCGACAATGTGCGCATCTGCTGTGTGATTCCAGCTGCACAGCCATGCCTTTCCTGGCATTGCCCCCCCCTACGGGCAACCTCCGGGTGCCCAACTGGTTCCTCTTCAAGGGATAGTTATGGAAAAAAGCGCGAACCAAGTCCACGGTGTGCACATTACTACTGGGCTCCCAAGAGTTCTCCTCCAGACCATAACCTCTCCATTTCATTAGGTACTGGGTTTGTCCCCTTCTTTTCCTGCAGTCTATGATGGACTCAACTTTGTATTCCTCATCTCCATTAACAGTAACAGGTGCCGGGGGGTCCTGAACTACGACTGGGGAATGGATCTGGTACTGCCGGCTTTAACAGGGACACATGGAATACGGGATGTACTTTAAGGGACTTAAAGTTGTTAGATGAAAAAAAAACCAGTGTGTTCTGGACAGCAGGAACATCAGTTTCAGGAATCAAGTCAGGTAAAAAGGTTGGGTGGAATCTATATTTTGAGAAAAATAGGGATTGTTTGGTGGCAGAGTGGCTGGCGTTATTATACCCGAACTCCGCCAAAGGAAAAAGAGATACCCAGTCATCTTGGGCAAAGGATGTAAAACATCGGATATATTGCTCCAGGGTTTTATCGGTCCGTTCTGTCTGACCGTTGGTCTGGGGATGATATGCTGATGAGAAGGATAGCTCAATCTTTAGGGATCCACATAATACCTTCCAGAACCTTGACGTGAACTGAACTTCACAGTCAGATACGATGTTCATTGGAATACCATGGAGTCTGACAACCTCTTTGATAAAGACCTGAGCGGTAACGGCTGCAGACGGAATTCCTTTCAGGGGTAGGAAGTGCACCATTTTTGATAAGCGATCCACTACCACAAAAATAGCAGAACAGTCTTCAGAAGGTGGAAGCTCAACAATAAAGTCCATAGCGATCATCTTCCAAGGCCTATCAGGTATGGGTAAGGGTCTGAGTAGACCCCAAGCTTTATTTCGGGTACTCTTGTTCCGGGTGCAGGTAATAAATGATTTGACATAGGCCTTGCAATCCTTCTCCAACCCAGGCCACCAAAATGTACGCTGGACCAATTCTATGGTCTTGTGGGTACCAAAATGGTCTGCTAACGGGTGGTCATGACAGAGTCCTAGGACAGCCACTCTAGCAGTTTCTGGTACAAAAATTTGTCCCTCTTTCCAGAATAGGATGTTCCTTGCCTGCAAAGTGACCCCTGAGGACTGGTTGTGCCTGCTGAGGCTTGCTGCAATTGGGGTAATAGGCCTGACTGTAACAGGAGGAAGTTCCCAGCTGGTAGGATGGTGTCTGGTGGAGGTATGTCCTTTGGATCCTCAAACATGCGCGATAGCACGTCGGGTTTAGTATTTCTTGATCTGGGTCTGTAAGTAATATGAAAAACAAACCTTGAGAAAAAGACCTGACGTGGCCTCGAACGTTTTGCAGTCCTTAAATATTCAAAGTTTTTATGGTCTGTGAAGATTAATATCGGATGAGTGGCTCCTTTTAGCAGGTACCTCCACTTTTGATTGCTAGAAGCTCCCTATCTCCCACATCGTAATTCCTTTATGGCTAGGTAAGTTTCAGAGAAAAGAATGTGACTGGATGAATCACATCCTTGGGGCCCTGGCGCTGCGACAAGACTGCACCGACTGCGCTTTCTGATGCATCCACTTCCAAGCTGTAGGACAGGGCAGAATCTGAATGGCTTAGAATAGGAGCAGTGGTAAAACGTTCTTTCAGGGTTTCAAATGCAGATTGTGCCTCTGTGGACCAGTGGAAATGGATGCCTTGCTTGGTAAGGTGACTGATCGGGGAAATAATGGCTGAGAAGTTCCTAATGATTTTACGGTAAAAGTTGGCAAAGCCTATGAAGCGTTGGATTCCCTTCTTATCAGGAGGGGCCCGCCAATCCAGAATTCCGGACACTTTCTGGGGATCCATCCTGATTCTCTCAGTGGAGATAATTAATCCAAGGAACTGGATGCTCTGCTGCTCGAAGTCGCACTTCTCTGCTTTGGCATAGAGCCTGTGCTGGCGGAGTCGGAGATGGAGAACATCAGGATGTTGTCTAAGTACAAAACGACAAAGATATCAAGGAAGTCTCTGAAGATGTCGTTGACGAAATGCTGAAAGGTTGCTGGAGCATTACATAAGCCGAATGGCATGACCAGGTACTCATAGTGACAAAATGGGTATGGAAGGCAGTCTTCCACTCATCGCCTTCCCTAATCCGGACCAGGTTGTAGGCTCATCGGAGATCAAATTTGATGAATACCCTGGCAGACTTAAGTCTCTGAAAGAGTTCTGGGACTAAGGGCAGGGGGTATCGATTCTTTACTGTGATCTTGTTTATGTCACGGTAATCTACACATTGTCGAAGGGTCTGGTCCTTTTTCTTTATGAAAAATATACATGCTCCTGCCGGTGAGGTGGAGGTGCGAATGAACCCTTTCCGCAGGTTTTCCTCAACATAGTCCTTTAGAACTTCCAACTCACGTTCAGAGGAGAGATGCGTCCGAAGGGAATCTCTGCCCTCGGAAGAAGTTCTATGGGACAGTCGTACGGCCTGTGTGGAGGAAGGGTATCTGCACCCCGTTTACAGAATACATCCAGGAATTCAGGATAGCACTTGGGAACTACCTGCCACAGTTCGGCATTCGATTCCAAGCAAAGTAAAGAGGCAGGAAGCTGAGGCGGTGCTGGACAGCACTGTTTCTGACAATAATATGAAAAAAACTCTGTTCTTCCAGATTCCCAGTCTAAATGCGGGTCGTGAGCCTGCAACCAAGGGAGGCCCAAGATAACGGGGAAGAGAGGTGAAGAAATTGTATCCAAGCGAAGTAGTTCTTGGTGATTGGTGTTGGTGATAGTTAGAAGGGGGAGAGTCTCTTGGGTCACAAGTCCTGATTTGATGCAGGATCCATCTGCCAGGAACACAGAGAGCCCTTGGTCCTTGGGTTGCAGTGGAACGTGATGCTGGGCTGCAAAGGACAGATCAATAAAACAACTGCAGGCACCTGAATCAATAATCGCAGTTACTGGCACGGTTCTTCCCGGAAGCTAGAATGATATAGGCAAAAACTACATGGGCTGATTTATCAGATATGTTGGGTTGTTTAGCTGGAGGAGAACATTTATGGCGTTTTGGCCAGGCAGTTGCATATGTAGTGAACTCCCCACATTGTACTCCCCACAGTAGAGACAGAGGTTGTTCATCCACCGACGTTGGCGTACCTTGGAGGTAAGTGACGGACGGATCAAACCCAACTGCCTTGGTTTGGATGCCTCTGGAACAGCATGAGCAGGTTTTCCAGGCACAGAATCAGCAAACAGGGGGCTTTGGAAATGTCCATATTGGTCTGAACTGCTGGGAAGATTTCTCAGACCTTCGCTCACGTAATCAGCGATCGATTTGTATCGAAAGCGTGATCAGAGTCTCTAGTGTACTGGGTATTCCTACCGGGCCAGCTCATCCCTAAGTCCTTCTGAGGGACCCAAATGGAACCGGTGACGCAGGGCTGCATTGTTTCAGTCGACATCCGCACTCCAACGTCTAAAATCTGTGACGTAGTCTTCGACTGGTCTGTGGCCTTGATGCAGGTTGTGTAGGGTGGATTCAGCAGTAGCGGTCCGTTGCGGGTAATCTTACAGCTGAGACATGGCCGTAAAGAATAGTTGCAGAGTATTTAACTGTATGTTCTTTTCCTCCAATAGGCGATGAGCTCAGGACTGAGGTTCTCCTCGAAGCAAAGAAATTGTAAATCCCACCTTTGTGGTTTCCAGAGAGAATGTCCTTGGCTGCAGATCAAATTAGAGCTGACAGGCATTTCAGAAGGCTCTTAACTGGCATTGATCACCGAAGAACCTCTCGGAGGTTGGAACTCGAGGTTCGGGGGGTACCAACATTACTGGAGGGCAAGCAGAGACCCCAGTGGATGTAGCCGGCATGGGTATGGTGGAGGAAGCAGCAGAAGTAGCCAGTCCCTGAACTTGAATCTCTAGCCTAGTGTACTCCTCCTGCAGGGATGTCATCGCTTGGGAGAGAGAAGCGAGATGCTGGCAGATTTCCACCAATGGAAAGGATCCTCCTGCAGGCTCAGTCATGGCTGTTTGGTACTGTCACATACCTGGATCGTGAGCCTGACGTGTAGAGGAGAGCCTTTCTTGACGCACATGTTCGTGGACCCCTGAGGTTGAGACAGCAGCCACAGAAGCATGCTGACACAGGAGTGCCTAGGATCAGTCCAGTATCAGTATGGCTGGATGCTTGTGGCTGGAGATGCAGCAGGTAGACCAGAAATGTGGTAGACTGGATCGCAGAAGAAGCAGGAACTGGTGCGATTTGCAGGGCAGAACAGCAGCAGACTGGAGGAGTGGATGCAGAGTCAGGCAGGCCGGGTCGATAACGTTCTGGTGAATCAGACAGAGCAGCAGGCAGAAGAGAAGTCCAAAAAACAAGCCAGAGTCAGGGCATCAAGCAGACAGGGTTAGTAAGAGCAAGCCGGGTCAAGATCAGAGATCAGAATGGATAACAGGTTTCAGGACACACAGAAGCTGCAGACCAAACAGCAAAGAGTCTTTGGTGCACTCACTTTAAATAGCCCCTTTGGCGCCAACATTGGTGACAGGTGCATGTGCGTGTGCTGACGTGCCATTAATGTGCGCGTCTGCTGTGCGATTCCAGCTGCACAACCATGCCTTTCCTGACAGTATGTGACCAGGCTGTGAAAAAGTCTCACATGTGGTATCGCCATACTCAGGACAATTAGCAAAATGTATTTTGGGGTGTAATTGCAAGTATGCCTATGCTGTGTGTGAAAAATAACTTGTTAATATGACAATTTTGTGTAACAAAAAAAAAAAAACTAAAAATAATTTCTTCATTTTCCCAAGAATTGTGTGAAAAATTACAACTTTAAAAAACTCACCATGCCTCTTGCTAAATACCTTGAATTGTCTACTTTCCAAAAATGGGTCATTTAAGGGAGTATTTGTACTGTCCTGACATTTGGGGGCCTCCTTTGCCATCTATGCAAGGGAAGAGGGAGGGGGGAGGGAGAACTGTCAATGCCGGCTCTGAGCTGTATGAAAGAGATGCTCTCAGCTCAGAGCCCTGCTAAGAAGGTAGGCTGCATTGATGGGCACTGAAAGGCAGAATTGATGAGCACTGATAGGTGGCATTGATGATCACTGATAGGTGGCACTGATAAGCAGAACTGACAAGTTGCACCTATAAGCTGCATTTATGAGCAATGATAGGTGGTACTGATAGGCAGCACTGATGGGCACTGATAGGTGGGATGGATGATCACTGATAGGTGGCACCGATAGGCAACACTTATGGGCACTGATGAGCACTGATAGGCTGCACCGATGGGCACTGATAGGCGGCACTGATAGGCGGCATTCATGAGCACTGATAGGTGGCACTGATGGACATTGATGAGCATTAATAGGTGGCATTGATGAGCAGTGATAGGTGGCACTGATAGGCGTAATTAATGGGCACTGATAGGCGGCACTGATAAGCAGTACTGATAGGTGGCATTGATGAGCATTGAACACTGATAGGCAGCACTGATAGGTGGAACTGATGGACATTGATAGGCGGCATTGATGAGCACTGATAGGTGGCAATGATGAGCACTGATATGTGGCACTGATAGGCGGAATTGATGGGCACTGATAAGTAGTACTTATAGGCGGCACTGATGAGCATTGAACACTGATAGGCAGCATGGATAGGTGGAACTGATGGACATTGATAGGCAGCATCGATGAGCACTGATAGGTGGCTCTGATGGGTACTGATAGGTGGTATTGATGAGCAGTGATAGGCAGAATTGATGGGCACTTATAGGTGGCATTAATGAGCACTGATAGGCGGCACTGAGAGGCAGTCCTGATAGGCAGCATTGATGAGCACTGATAGATGGCACTGATGGGCACTGATGATCAGGGCACTGATTATCAGTGTAAACAATGTACTGATAGTATTGCCGGCTAATGACTCTCCGTTCCTCACACAGACACAGCGTGGGAGCCAGGGGCAGACCCAGGGGGGCAATGGGGCAATTGCCCCCTGAAGAAAATTACCACTCTGAGGCTCCATCCTTCTGCCACCTTACCAGATTTCAGTTTTGTGAGGCATCATCTAAATGCAGCTGCAGGGACTTTATTTCTGCTTCCCCCCAGCTCCTCGCAGCTCCCAGGTGGCCTAAAATATATTCCCTGGGCCCCATCAGTTCATTTAGAGGGGCCCAGGATGCTGTAGCATGGAGAGACTTTTTGTTTTTCATTCCGCACACAGGTGGATTAACACCACCAGGAGCCACATTTTGCGATAATGAAATGAAGGTTCCGGCTCTGGCGGAGTAATATCAGTCAGCAGCCTTATCACTGCTGACTGGAGGACAGGCTTAAGCTGAGGGGGAATTGGCAGTGGCTAGCAGCCATCATCAGCGGCGGTGGAGACACAGCAAATGTGTCTGTGTGTGAACACATTGAGAGCGACAGGCCACTACAGCAGGTTGAGGAAAGTAGAAAGCATCAAATCTGCAATTAATTCTTTGTCTCCAAAAAGGTAGTTACTCAGTATCACCCTTCACCTATGCCATGCCCTGGCTGTTGCCCACAATGAGGAATTATACAGTAGCTAAATGTGTTCATCATCATGAACCACACAGTACGGGTGCAATGAGCCACAGCACCTGTATTGTGTGATTATCGAGATGATGATCATATAGAATGACAGTGAAATTCATCTTTAGGCCTCATTCACACAGGGCGTGCTGCAGACATGCATCTAACATGCAGGGCTGTCTTTTACTAGCTTGGGGATGCATAAAGTGTTGCATAAATCCCCGTGCCGGCATCCCATTTATTTCTACTGAAACACACCGCCACTCTGTCCCAATATATCATGCATGCAGCTGTGGGTCCTAGAATGCATGCAGGGTGCGTTCAGGGACCCGCACCAGCATGTCATATTGGAACATAGCAGCTGTGTCAGTGTACAAATAAATAAAAGTGTGGCATGTGTCAGAATACAAATAAATCGGATGCTGGCACGGGGATGCATGTAACACTTTTAAACAGTGTCACTGTTTTAAACAAGGTTAGGACTATATGATACATTAAATGCATTTCTGTAAGCAACACCTTATCTTCTGGCAGTGCCCCTCCCGAGACTAGACTCTGGATCTGCCCCTGGTGGGAGGAAAGGGCTGTTTACATGTGATCAGCTGATCACATGGTAGAGGGATGCTGTGTGTAGCGCTGGTAGATTTTTGATCTACCGCTGATAGGTAAATCTAGTGGGTCACTTGTTAGGGGAAGTTAGATTTGCCTCTGTTCCAGCTTGGCTGAGTTGCATGTGGTTCCACACTGTGCCGGTGGGTGTCGTTATCACCATGGGCCAGTGTTGGAAAAGCAACGTGTTGAAGCGTATGAGTGCTCCTCTGTCCCGGAGACAACTCGGTGGAGGTGGTCCTCCGAGTTGCATTCTGGGAGAGGGTATTTATGGGACAGACGCCATATTTTGGGGTTTGTTTTCAGCCACCTGCTGGCCCTCCTGGCCGACAGGTATGTGCTAAGAGTACCACCTCGTGGTCCTCCGTTTTGGAGGCCCACGTTGCTGCGGCGTGTGGGTGGGCCCAGAAGCCTATCTGGGGCCTACCACAGCAGCAAAGGAACGGTCCTGAGCTGTCTATCCTGAGTGAAGAAGCTGGACAACCGAGGAGATCCCAGGGGAGGACCCGTCATGGAAGGATCATGCAGAGTGCTGGTCTGGAGAGGGGCCTGGTGACTCGGTTGGAGGACGTATCCTGAAGTAATCTTACTGCATAGTACTGCCGGGTTGGCTTAAAGGTTCAAGTACTGTGTCTGACATTCATCGAAAACCAATACATCCTGTGGCAGAGGATCGTACGGGTTTTATTTCAAACAAGTCTGTGGCAGAGACTTTTGTTCGTGCTGCGTACTGGCTGCTAGGCAAGTGAGAGATGTCTATCCAGGCGGGCAAAGATTAAATCCTATCAAAGGGGAGACTCATCAGCTACAAGTGTTCAATTTCAAAGAAAGTTCTGAAGAATACTACTGAAAGGTATTTGAGCTTCCCTGCAGCTTTCCTTCTACCTCTTTCCTGCTACTTCCCTTGTTCGTTTATTAAAGCATTGGAAAATCTACTCAAGTGTTTGGTGCTTGTGTCGTCTAGAGGTAAACTCAACAGAACCCTAGACCCGGTGCCGGTGAAACAGAGGTATCGAGACTGAAGGTAACAGCCCACTTTAAACCAGCAGCTCCACCGAGAGTTATTGCTACATGTGATTGGCCCATTACCATGATATGTGGTCGTCCGAAGGACATAACAGTCACAGAGTGCAGTGGATGCGCGCCCCAGAGGGCAGGGAGCACTGGGGAAAGGAACGCCAAAGAGGAGGTAAACGACCACTCAATATGGTATAACATCTTTTTTTATGTTAGTCATAAAAAAAGACTTTATAGCTTTTTTTTATCTTAAAAAAAAAAAAAAAAAAAAGATCCTGTTCCTGTAAAGCATGAATAACAGCAGAGTACTTGTGCTGTGTAATTTGGCCCTTTTTATCAGCTAAAATACCTGGTTTATCCTGCCTTGTGCTGCCCTCCCGCCTCTGTCATCCGCTCTCTCCTCTGTATCCTCTGGGCAATCCCCAGAGTTCAATAATGCTATGTGCCCAGTGTGTGCTTTAATTAAAAAATGCCATTCTATACCTTATTTAAATGTTTATGTGAACGCCCGCCACTCTCCTTCTCTCCTTACGACTGACGTCAGTGGGGGATTCTCAGTCCCTCCCACTGTAGATGTCAGATCAGGAGAGGGAAGGGCCGGCAGTCACGTGGGCGCCAAGCAGCACGCTGAAATAAGGTATAGAACGGCATTTTTTAAATAAAGCACGCACATAGCATTATCGAATACTGGGGATTGCCTGAAAATTACAAAGTGGGCTTACAACCACTTTAATATCATTTTAAATGTAATTTCAAAATAAGTTTAACTTGCTACTAGGGTAGAGGAAATCAAACTTATGGAAATAATTCATAATTCTTTTGCAAGCTCTACGAAGATGCAGATAAAGCAAGCTCTAAGAAGCAGCAGAGTAGAAAAGTTCCCATAATGAGAAAACAAATTTAATTTTCTGTACCTAAAATGTTCACTCTGATCTCTTTCTTCATTAGGAAAAAACTGTAGTTGACTAAACACGCGTAGACTCCACCGTCTGATACAGCTGTGTCAGAAATGGTCAGATTAGCAATTCCTCTCAGTGCTTGATGTTTATTCAGTGAATATCTGGAATCAGTTGATGTCACATCATCATTATAGCTTAGGATATTCTTTTCTTTTAAATACCAAACAACCACAAAATATCTGGGATCTGCAGGAAGTTTATCTGCTGTGAAGGTGCAGGGAATGTGGGAAATGGATCCAACTCTGGTTATAGTATAAGTAGAAGGTCCTGTCATCTGTAGAGCAGAGCCTGCATGAAATAAAAATCAATCAACTTTATACTTATACTTACAGTACTCACAGAAATATGATTAAAATCTATCCGACTATACTTTTTTTAAGTTTTGAATGGAGTAAGGAAGGTTTAGATCCACTGTTTTCATTGATGTCTATGTCCCTGCTGGGGAGATTCATCCTTTCTACTTGTCTTGGTAATCATTGTCACCAGGCCTGAAATGGAGGGAAATTCCAACATTTTGAGTTGCCATTGGAACAGGAACTAAGAAGAAATTCTCCAATATTTCAGGACAACTATACAATAGGTGATTTCCCTCACATTGAAGAGATTTCATCTCACTACATTGGACAGGAAATAAAGATATATCTCCCAAATAGGAAAAAAAGCTAAAAAGGGGATTAAACCACTCCATACTCTAGCCAAAACTAAAATATAAGGTGAGTAAAATGTAACATGGTGCAAATGCGGGGACATTTCCCAACAACGTCCCACCAACAAACTATTCCCCCAAGACAGCATGCTGGGGTTCTTCTCCCTACAGCTGCTGTAACCACATTAGACATACTTGTAGTTCTCAATGGAATACTAAAGTGGTGACCTCCATACTCATAGTTCATTGACACTTCCTTCAGTTCAGCAACTCAGTATTATAAGGGAACTGGAGGACGAGTCTGCAGGAGCCTGGCATTGCACCCATAATGCAGTGATTGTGGGTGCAATGCCTCAGGTTTCTGTGAAAAAAAAATTAAAATTTCTGCAAAAATAAGAATTATGTCCATTTTTACTTAGCCTTTAAGATACAATTTAAACTAGCTAACAGATAATGATAATAAGTTATGATGGGCCTGATTTATCAAAATGCCCTGAGCAGAACTGACTCTCAGACCATTCAAATTCTCCACAGCAGCCAATCATGTTCTATCTGTACAGTGTTAAAGAAGGAAAGGAGAAATCAGACCAGATTCTGCAGAAAAATACAAAATGCCTGAGAGAGTTCTTCTAAGATAGTATGAGATCAGTATTGTGACGTCATCCTCGCCTTGACATTGTGGCTGGAAACCAGGGGTAAGTTACTGTAAGTATATATTTCAACTTTTCAAATACTGTTTTTTTTCCAGGTGTCACTGACGTAATAAGTAGGCCATGCATTAAATGCCAGGTTAAATATAGAATAATTTTAGCCTACTGCCAATGTAGAGAAAATCTATGAAAATCTGATGAAAGTAATTATTCATTTTTTTAAAGTAAGGAGCAGAGTATAATGTTTCCTGCAATTAAAAGAAAATGTATTTCTTTACCTGAAATTTCCACTTTGATCTTTTTTTCCGTTCGTAAAGGACTATAGGTCAATGAACATGTGTAGATTCCACTGTCTGATAAAAAGGCATTAGAGATGGTCAGATCAGCAATTCCATTTAACGTTCGATCTTTATCCAATGAATATCTGGGATCAGTCCCAGTATTATCATCACCTATGATATACTTTCCTTCTAAAAACCATAAGACTGCAAAAAATCTGGGATCTACAGGAAGTGTATCTGCTGTGAAGGTGCAGGGAATGTGAGCAATGGATCCAACCCTGGCTGTATATGAAGAAGGTCCTGTCATCTGCAGAGCAGCACCTGCATGAGATAAAAGTCAAATTTATTCTTACAGTAAGGTGAGGCCAGGTGAACCTATGTTCACATAAAACATCCAATCACATCTCAGGGAAACAGAACTATTTGTGTGCATGATTAGATATTTAGCATGAACAGACTAAAGCTTTTCTTCAACATAAACTTTAAACTACTCTAAGGTCTTCTAAAGAGATCCTCATGTTGCCAATTAAGCAAAAGTGTTTAGGTTTGTTTGAATGTAGTCAACAATAAGAGCACCAGAGGATTGTATTAAAAGTCCATAATCATTTATTGATGGTGACCACATCAAGACAGGAAGATAAAAGGCATTCAAAGCTTTTCGGAGAAAACAATCTCCCTTCATCTGGGCTCTGAAAAATATAATATAATAATGTTTCCATCAGCTGTCAGGTGCTGCCACTGCCACACTGCCATTGCGGGTAAAGGAACTCGGCAGTGTAGACTTATGGCTTCACGCCGGGAAGCCTACTGCGCATGCACAAGGCCCGCTCCTCTCTCCTACTGGCCCGGCGGCAGAGGGAGGAGGAGGGAGCCGAGCGGTGACGTCAACAGCCGTGGCCGAGACTCCCGGAAGTGGGGACAGGATACCTGTCAAAGACAGTTATCCGCTCCCCCCTCCTGAAAGGTGCCAAATGTGGCACCGGAAGAGGGGAAGGAGACAAATAAGTGGAAGTTCCACTTTTGGGTGGAACTCCACTTTAAACAATGTCCTTAGTCAGGATAACGACATTAACAATCAAAATGGGCGAGTGCTAAAGAGACTCATGCAATTCTCTGGGGGGGCCCCTGTTTTGTTGTGGGGCTGCCAGGGTGGAGTCACCAAGCCCAGCCCACACCTCCTGAGTGAAGTATATAAGATCAGAGTCCAAAACATTTACTCCATCTTGAGGGTTTGTGTGAAGACCTACCCCCAGCACCACCACCACTTACCTATACTCAACTATTCAGCTTTGCCCCAGCCATCCTTCCTCCAATTGCCAAAGCTTAAAGGCTGTGGCGACATCACCTCCTCTGTCATGTTCCCAGGTCTAGCAAACAGAGGAGCACTGCATCATAGAAGGAAGTCACATGCTCCCTTATATGTGGAACCACTGGGTATTTTGCAGTGGCACCTACCAAAAGAGTATTTGGGAGGACATTTGCAAGGATGTTTAGCACTGAGCTCTGTATATTAAAGTTCTCCCACACCATATCCTATGCCAGAGATGCATTTCTAAATGTTCTCCCCCATTCAGAGCCACCAGCGACAGAAAGTGCAGCTGCTGGCTCTCAATCCTTGCTCGGGTCTCCACTGATGATTGAGAACCAATCAGCTTTGTTCCCGATCATGTGACCACTGTGTCAGCTATGGCCTAGTGATCACATACTGGCTGGAGGCCTCCCTGAGAAAAATGAACACTGACAACTTCAGGTTGCAGTGATTATCTGCAGTACCTTGTGTTTAATGCTGTATTTAGATTACACTAGAAAATAGTATTTATCGGTGTATAACACTCACTTTTTTCCCTTAAAATCAGTGGAAAATCCTAGGTGCGTGTTATACGCTGATCCCGCCGATCTCCGCTCCGCTCCGCGGAGGGGAGAGGAGCGAGCACCGCCGATATCACATAGCCGAGTGTACTCGGCTAGTCTCGGCTCCGCTCACAGTCACGCCCAGTCCCACCATTGGACCTGTATTATGTCCACCATAGGGGCAGGACTGCGAGAGGAACCGAGCATAGCTGAGTACACTCGGCTTTGTGTATGTCGCCGGTGTTCTGTGTAGAGCTCATGATCAGGTGTTGATGTTCGGAGACTTTCGGCGTCTCCTATGTCCTCCGTACTGCGCAAGCAATGCGCCTGCGCAGTACAGGGTTGGCACTATCCGACGGGGGACATTATTCGACAGGACACCAGCGCTCGCTCCTCTCCCCTCAGCAGGGAGGAGATAGGCGGCAATTCTAAATAATCAGCCTGCCTGGGCAAGGCTGCAATGACACAAGGCTGCAATGGCAATGACACAAGGCTGCAATGACACAAGGCTGCAATGGCAATGACACAAGGCTGCAATGGCAATGACACAAGGCTGCAATGGCACAAGGCTGCAATGACACTGGACAAGGTTGCAGATGGACACTGAGAAGGCTGCATTGATGGGCATTTAAATGTAAGGTTTTTTTTCCTTAAACTTCCCTCCTAAAAGTTTTTTTCCTTAAAATTCTCTCCTAAACTTGGGGTGCGTGGTATATGCCGGTGCGTGTTATACGCCGATAAATACGGTAATTAAAATGATTTGTGTTGATATTTTTATACATATATCAGCCCATAATAAAAAATGGGTCTTCATTAAAACACAATTCCAAATAAAAGACATATACCGTATGTCCAAATCATTTAGGTCTGTAAGTTAGTCAAAGAATTGCTGCCAAATTAACCAACCTGTGCTGAAGCTGCTACTGTAAATTTGACCTGGGCATCTAGACACCTATAACATCAGGTCATGAAAGGTTTAAAGAGTCAATCCCTTCAACATTGAGATTTCAGCACTGATTAGATGTTGGAGAGTTATATAAACCCTCGTACTCCTCTACGTTGGTTCTCTTGCAGAGATCTCTGAATTAGGTCCCTGCCCTGTACACCTGCAGTGCCTATTATGAGGGGTTCCCCCCATCCCTGATGCACCTTTATTTTATATAATGTAGAATGTAACAGTAGGGGTCGGAACAAACAGGGACGGTAATACCCGAAACTTTCTGATTGCTAGGAATTATGACAGGATGATCTCACTGCTGAAATATCCAAAGTATGTAAGAAGCCAGGAGCCATTGGGCTTCACCTATAACTAAAATACCCCTTTTGGTGGGTTTTTATCTTTCTCCACATTTGTAGGAAATAAGTATACATCTGGGTAAGCCCACAATTTTGATCTACCAATGGGTAGCTGAAAGGTCCCTCATAGGTCTACCCCCAGCAACAATCCCCTGTGGCTCCCCTGCAGTTTCTGGCTTCTCCTCCTTTCCCTTCCTGCCAGTTTCAGGTTCTGCAGTGGAGCCACAGGTGGATTTAACTCTGCAAATAGATCCCCCACCCACTACTCAAATCCCCCCTTACTGGGCCCCCTCCTCACCAATTCCCTTGAGTCCCCTCCCTGCAGCGCTGCTGGCTGGCTTCCCCTCCTCCCCCTACCACTGGCTGCAGTTGATGCTGGGCAGAAGATCGATATCAGGATGGAGAACGGGGAAGTGTGGGGGGGTGTTGTAAACATGTCATGTTTACCAGCTCCTTCCTGAATAAACACAGTGAACGGTTGGTGCAGATCGTTCCTGTGTTCATTCCCCACCGAAGCATAGTAAACTATGTTTACTATGCTTCAGTTGGACAATGAAAATGACGCCTCCGTACAGAGACTTCTATTCATTTATCTGCAGTGCAGTCGAGGCTGTGGAGAAAGGTTATGAGGACGCTACTGTATGTCCTCTGTCCCTTTCTCTGTCTCAAAAAGGAGATATTAGGGATCCGTTTTGACCCCTCATGTGTCATCAAAGCCCCCTCCTCCCTCCCCAAAAAAGTACACATTATTAAAAATAACATTGTAAAAATAAAAAAATATTAAAAAAAAAGGAACATAGTAAGGCCTTGTTCACATAGTGCATAGTGCAGCATGCAATGCCATTGTTATGGATGATATGTTTCTTTAAATGCAACTCTATGGTTCATCTCTGTTGTACTTTTTCCTATGTGGTGTTTCCTGTTCCTGCTGGGTCATTCAGTAAACATGGCTTCTGTACAGTAATGTCTTGTCCTGTCTCTTTACATATATCACATCAAACATGGTGTCAGAAGATTTCTGGATCCATGCTCTTTCTATACACTTGATGCGGAGAGCCTGCTAGCCTTGATGTGAGGGAACTGATTGTGCCTCCTGACAATTGCAGTCCTGCCCTGGATGCTGAGTATTTGCAGCAAGGAAAACAGCAATATGGCATCTAACAGCATTCCACTGCCCAAGGCAATGAGGGTGAGTGGAGATGTAGCAGTAACTGGGACAATTTCAGGGCAGAGTTTGAAGACTACTCCCTAGCCACAGGGTTAAATGAGAAGCCTGCAGCAGTGCAAGCAGCCACACAGCCTCCATGTTTACAAGCATAATCTGAACCTCACAGAGGAGCAAAATAGTGACACCAAAACCATTCTGGATGCATTAGAATCTTTCTTCAGACCCTCTAAAAATGTTATATATGAACGATATATATTTGGCTGCTGTAAGCAAGATGACTGTAAATCAATAGACAGGATTGTCACACGGCTAAGAGAAAAAGCTGCAAGCTGTGAGTATGGCTCTCTGAGAGATGAACTTATTTGTGATAAAATAGTTTTGGGTATCACCAGTGAAAGCACACACCACCACCTATTGAGGAAACATGATTTAGATCTACAAACAGCAATTGAGATATGTCGCACTGCAGAACTTACTGACAAACATATGAAAGCTATGGAGCAGGATAAACTGATTGACAATATCAACGCAGCCTCTAAACAACAGCAAAGCTTCAAAAACCAACATAAGTTTCAGCACAAAGGTCACCTACACAACTCACCTGGGAGGAAGCCTGCATCATGCAAGTATTGCAGCAATGTGCATGTACGAGAGAAAGAAAAGTGTCCTGCATATGGGAAAATCTGTACTGCATGTGGTAAACTAAATCACTTTGCAAGAGTGTGTCTCTCCAGTAAGGATGAGCTCCGGCGTGTTCGCATGGCGCACGTGCCGAGCCCGCCAGGAAGTCGGCACGGCGCAGCGCTAATCACAGGCAGTGAGACATTTCCCGATCTCTGCAGCCGCACATTGGGAAATGTCTCACTGCTTGTGATTAGCGCTGCCCCGTGCCGACTTCCTGGCGGGCTCGGCACGTGCGCCATGCGAACACGCCGGAGCTCATCCCTACTCTCCAGTAACAGGGAAGAAAGGAAGCTGCACACAATTGAGCAAATGTCAGATCCGGAGGACGCACACCTGCTTAGCACTGATATGGTTTACTCCTCAGAATGCATTGGTGCTGTAAATACAAAGGGCAAAAAATGGTTTGTAAACCTCAGATTAAACAATATAATCCAACCCTGCCAGCTGGACTCGGGTGCAACGTGTGATGTCATGAGTATAAAGGACAAAATGAAACTGGCACCCAGGGCACCCCTTCAGCCTAGTAGCACCAAACGAAAGTTGTATTCAGGGGAACTAATGGAATCATTGGGGCTATTCCAAACAGAATGCAGCATACGTGATTGTATACACAAACTGAACTTTGAGATTGTTGACGCCGATCAGAAACCGCTATTATCGGGTTTAACATGTGAGCGCCTTGGACTGATGCTGTTCACCATTCCTGCTGAGCTACATAATGTTGATAACTAGCCTGCACAATCTCTGACTAGGCCACTGACAAAACGGCAAATTCTTCTTGCCTATAGTGATGTGTTTGAGGGCCCGATAGTCTTTGTTTCAGGAGAGGTTTGTTTTGAACTTGATCCTACCATTCTACCTGTACAATGTGCCTATCGCCATTAAGCCACAGTTTAAAGCTCAACTAGATAAATATGAACTGAAGGACATCTAACTTCAGTATCAGAGCCTACAGATTGGATCAGTAACATGGTTGTTATCAGAAAGCCTGAGAAAATTAAAATATTTTGATTAAAAATTAAAAATTGATCCCAAGTTTCTGAATATGGCCCTGAAACGGTCACACTACTTAATGCCAACACTCGATGATATTTTGCACAAACTACCTAAAGCATGTGTCTTCACACCTGTTGATGCTAGAGATGCCTTTTTCCAGTACAAACTGGATGAAAAGAGTAGCTACATGACCACGTTATGGACTCCTTGGGGTAGAAAGAGATGGCTCAAACTACCATTTGGAGTCTCTGTAGCACCTGAGGTATACCAGCGAAAGCAGAATGAACTATAAGGGGGTCTTCACAGAATTGAGCCAATAGCTGATGACATTTTTATAGTTGGCTGGGTAATACAGATGAGGAGGCTGAGTATGACCATGATGAAAAGTTAATAGCGCTGGTGGGTCGTTGTAGGTGATGCTGAGGCTTAGTGATGTGAAATGTATATCAGCGATATCCTGAGCAGAGCTATGCCAGATAATGTGGCACCTGGAGGTGAGCATGAGCATCGTACAATTTGTCCGCTGCAGCAGGAACAAAATTTCTTTGCTGATATCAAGCGGACTAACTTAATGTCACAGATCAGCGACTACATCAACTCATACAGCACACTAACAGTGATGCAACTTTACAAGCTTTGAAGTCTATTGTTGGCCAGATGAAAAAGAGGCAGTACCTGGAATTGTAAGGGAATACTGGTCCTTTAGAGATGAGATCAGCATACAAAACGGCATCTTGTACAAAGGTCCAAGGGTCATCGTGCCAAAGTCACTGAGAGCAGAGATGTTATTACGCATACACTTCAGCCATATTGGTGGTGAAGCATGCTACAGACAAGCTTGTAATACTTTTTACTGGCCCAACATGCATGGCGAAATCAAAGACTTTGTCAGTAATTGTCCCACCTGCAATGAATATGCCCATTTACAACAAAAAGAAACCATGATGTCACATGAGATACCTACACGTCCATGGCAGATTATCAATATGGACTTATTCAACTACGCAGGCAAAGAATACCTGCTATTAGTCGATCATTATTCAGACTTCTGGGAAATAGACCTTCTTCCCGACTTATCCACTGAAGCTAAAATTAAGAGGTGCAAGGCTCAGTTTGCACGTCATGGCCAACCAGATACAGTGATCTCCGACAATGGCCCTCAGTTTGCAAGCCTACAATTCAGAAAATTTGCCACTGAATGGGAGTTTGAGCATATTACTTCCTCACCACATCATCCCCAGGCTAATGGCAAAACTGGGGCAAAGTACATAGAGAAGCATACCGCTCCAGGCAAAATCAGGTGCAGGATGGATCACAGGTGCAGACCTCGGCTCACCACCGTGGAAGACAAACAAAACAAGGAATTGGTCGCACACTGGAACTCCAAATTATCCTCTTTATTGTCAAAAGGGTCAGGCAGATACAGGCAATGGTAGACGTATCACAAGCGATAGCTTGCTTGTTCACAACCAGACGATAAAAATGACACTGAGATAATTTGGAGTTCCAGTGTGCAACCAATTCCTTGTTTTCTAATGGCAAAACTAAATCGGCTGTAAGGATTGTTAAAAATGTATGCACAGTGATGGTAAAGACCCATGGAAGGCCATTTTACATTGGGGAAACGATCCGACTGTAGGTATGGATAGTAGAAGACTGATGTCAAGGTGATTAAAGATCTCCTTACCAGTAGCAAATAGGCTGCTTGAACCCTCTGTCATACAAGGTGTTACAGAAAAGTTAAGGATTACAAGACAAATGTCAAAGGCACGATATGACACATCGGCCAGAGATTTTCCTGAATTGAATATTGGGGAACGAATCCATATGAAACCATTACCTGAGGATCGAACAGGGCATTGGGAAATAGGTACTTGTCTGCAAAAGGTTGCACCACGCTCCTATCTTGTGGACGTTGAAGGAACTCTCTATCGCCACAATCAAGTGGATTTGAGAGTGGCAGAGCAGCCTGAATCTCAGTATCCTGTTGATAGATCAGACTCATCCAGTATCACAAGGACATACTCACCCATTGACAGTGAGGCATGTACAGATGCAATGCCTCATACCAACGGCAATGACAGTTCTGGGCAAGCAAGTATACCCAACAGCTGTCAAGTGCAGAGCATGCCAGTACATGATGAGAAGAGCCCAGTAACTTCAGAGAGGGCTAAAAGAACCTTACACAAGGGCCAGTCTTCACCCGTAGTGGTAGATGTTTAAAACCACCTATGAGACTTAACCTATAGAATGTGTTATTGCTGTGTCTATTTTGAATTTCACAATGTTCATTTATTAACACTAAATGGGGGAGATGTTATGGATGATTTGTTTCTTTAAATGCAACTCTATGGTGCATCTCTGTTGTACTTCTTCCTTTGTGGTGTTTCTTGTTCCTGCTGGGTCATTCAGTAAACATGGCTTATGTAGAGTAATGGCTTGTCCTCTCTTTTTACATATATCACATCAAACAGCCATGTTTACTAGCATGGTGCTAAACAGATGTTCCGTGCATTTCCATGCAGACATTCCCATAAATATTGACTAGGAAGCATCAACACAGTAACTTAACTCAAATTGATGTTTTTTGTGGGTGCAGGGGCATGTACCTGAACTCACACTGTGTTCAGGGCCATGCTCCTGCACCCATACAAATGTCAGATTGGGAGCAGCAACTCTGCTGTGCAGCTGCTGTGTCCCAATTGGCATGAATGGGAATGTCTGCACAGGAATGTATAGAACACCTGTGCATCCTCCTGTGCATAAACAGCGCCCTCACATGGGTGTACACTTTAGTATGGCCTATGTGAACAAGGCCTTAGTAGGAGCTTAAAGCGGAGGTTCCCCCCCAATTTTTTTTTAAAAGTCAGCAGCTACAAATACTTTTAAAATAAGGACACTTACCTGTCCAGGGCGCCCACGGTGTCGGCACCCGAAGCCGAACCGTCCCTCAGTCTTTGGATGCTGCCACCGCCATTTTCGGTAAGGGAATCAGGAAGAGAAGCCTTGCGGCTTCACTTCCTAGTTCCCTACTGCGAGTCGTGCTGCGCAATCCGAATGGTCCCTGCTGTCTCTGGGACCCATGTGTCTCCCAGCAGACAGCGGGAACAGGACGGGAAGGGGCGTAGCTCCCGTGGGAGTCTATGCCCGGAAGTGGGTGCAAATACCTGTATTATACAGGTATCTGCACCCCCCTGAAAGGTGCTAAATGTGACACCAGATGGGGGGAGGGTTCCGAAAAGCAGAAGTTCCATTTTTGTGTGGAACTCCGCTTTAACAGGAATTTTGTACGTTATGTTGTGCTTATGTGCGCTAATAAAGATTTCAGTATGTTTTTAGTGAAAACAGTGATTTGATAAACATTTGCACAGCTACTGCGGGGCCTAAAAAAATCAAATCTTACTGACCCTGGAGGATTGTACTAGGAGACAGACTGATCTGGGGAGGATTATACCGGAGGACATATTGACCTGGTGTGGAGGAAAAAGGATTATACTAGGGGGACAGACTAACTTGGGGGATTGTACTGAGGAATAGAGTAAAATGGGGGCATTACACTGGGGGACAGATTGATCTGGGGGGGATTATACTGGGGGACAGATTGATCTGGGGGGATTATACTGGGGACAGATTTATATGGGGGGAGACTAACCTGGGGGGGATTGTACTGAGGGACAGATAAACCTGGGGGATTATGCTGGGGGGTAACTAACCTGGGGGGGAGGAATTATACTGGGGGGACAGACTGACTTAGAGGGAATTATACTGTGTGGGATTGACTGACCTTGGCTGGGGGATTGTACTGGGGGACAAACTAATCTGGGGGGTGGGGGATTGTAATGGGGGACAGACTGACCTTGCTTTATTTAACAACTCCCCCTAAGCCCCTCTGACCAGTAACGCAATATGGACCTGTTTCCTGTCCATGCTATTACATCATCATCCCTGTTGCCCCTGTACACACCGAGATGAAAACACAAGCATAGGTGCAGGAACCCATGCCTGCCACACACACATACCTGCCAAATGGCATCAAATAGTAGCTCTTCCTTGTGCATACAACCCCCTCCCTCCACTGCCCTCATCTTCCCCCCTCCTTAAAAGCTCCACCATCTGTCATATGTCTTACCTTTGTTGCAATATTAAGCTGAAACACCTATCCGGCTGCAGTACCTCCTAGCATACTATACTATACTACAGTTACTTGCAAGGGATTTAATGAAGAAAAAAATTATACGAAAACCCCCTAACGGGGCTTTAAAGCAGCCAATGAACACAATGTAGGTGGTCAAAAAATTGTTTTTATTGGTACAAAAAGTCATATAAAATAGGTGAGTTCTGACCTCTGGAGTCAGGACATGAACTGGAATGCAATGTTAAAACATTTTCTTTATGGCAGCACCTGGGATTGGGCACTCTTTGCCTGCCAGCGGCGTCCCGAATCCCTTTTGGACACCGTGCTCACGCGCGCGCAACCTAGTGCGCGTGACGTCACGGCGCCTGCGCAGTTGCGGCGGAATGGACGGGGGTACCCGAGAGTGTATTCTCCTCCGGAACGCCGGGGGGATCATGCTAGGAGTGCACTGTTGTGCTGCTCATTCCCCCCACGCAGGAGGGGAGGAGGAGGAGAGAGGGGGGGGAGGCAAGTGGACGAGCACCTACACCTGATGGTGTTTAGCCAATCAAAGTTTTTGTTTAAATAGCACCAAGTTTCAGGGGAGGCTTATTGATTCCCTCCTGACTTGGTGACACCTTGCAAGCAACTGCCGGTCTGAGTGATTGGTAAGTATACTTAAAATGTTACAACCATCCTTCTGTTTTAAATGTGGCTTACACCACGGCTTCTAAGCATCCTCCCTCAGTGATGTCTGATCATATATATGTTCTAACCTTCCCCCCAGAACCTTGGGCAATTTGATTCAAGCTATTCCGGTCCTTTTATTGGGTAACTAAGTACTGCCATCACCTCATGTATTTATTTATCACTTTCACTGTGTGTGCATGCACTACTCATTATCTGATTTTTTCTTGTGGATGCTGTGTCACTACTGGGTCCCCCCCCCTCCTTAACATATGCACCCTCTCCCCTCCCCCCCCTCCCCTTTCCTTCCCCCTCCCCCCCCTTTCACCTTGTGTCGCTTGTCCAATACCCCCACCACTGTACCATTCCCATTCCCTTCCCTTCACTCCTCCAGCCCCGGCTGGTCCTCTCTCACACACTATCTGATTTTCCTCACTGGTGTATGGCCAGCACTATTACCCCAATATCCCGATTGGTGTGCAGCCTCAAAGGGGCAGCAGGAAGTCTGTCGCTTGTTGCTTGTTCTGTCAGTCACTCTCATTCACTGTTTGGTCTTCATTTCTCTTTCTGTGTGGGATCTTCTCACTTCTCGCCTTTTCATTCCCCCCCCCCCTTCCTCCCCCCCCCTTTTTTTTTTTCCCCTTTCCCCCACGCCCCATCCCTCCCCCGCCTCTTTTCTTTTCTTTTCCTATCTTGCTGCACCCTTTTGTTTCTTGCACACCCACTATCATATTGAAATATGAGTAAATCGCCCCGAAACGGGCGAACCATCTTTTTTCTGGGGGAACTAATGATCCCTTGCATTTAAATTTGATTGCAGCATCACCGCTACTACATTCTGGGTGCTTAGTGTGCCGTCCGCTGCCTGTTCCCACCCCCCCCGGTGTTTGTGGGGGGCAGCATATACGTGATCCCTTGCAAGGCACGTTTGGTCGATCGCCCACTCCCTAGGGGGCTGGCCTGCTCTCGGGAGGGCATAGGACACAGGAGGGACTACATTCTTTCCATTACGAACATCCTGAACCATTGGGAACTCTGGGACGGGTAACTATGCAATTTGTGTAGAACATGCTATGTCTTATATACACAGGTTTACCATTGTTGAGCTCTATGCAGTGTTTTGACATATGTTTACATCCTTATAGCTGACAACTATCCTCTGAAGAAGACCCAGTGAGGGTCGAAACGCGTCAGAATTTCAACACTTATGATCTTGTTGTCAGGATTTATCTAGTACTTATGATCTTGTTGTCCCTCATACTTTGTACTGTACACTGTTCCCAAATTATGGGTAATGTCCGTTGAAAAAATGTTTTAACATTGCATTCCAGTTCATGTCCTGACTCCAGAGGTCAGAACTCTACTATTTTATATGACTTTTTGTACCAATAAAAACAATTTTTTGACCACCTACAGTACATTGTGTTCATTGGCTGCTTTAAAGCCCCGTTATGGGGTTTTCGTATAATTTTTATGCATCATGTGGGGTGCGCAGCCTACTTGTCTTTACCTAAGTGAGTGTCTATAGTTGATCGGGATTTAATGAAATAGGAGCATCCACAACTGGTCACCAGGGAAAAAAAGGAGACCACAGAGGGTGCAGCCTACCACGCACGCACCCTCTCCTGCCCATGACTGCACTGAACCCTGGGCATCTGTTCTGTATCTCCCTTGTTCCTGTCCAGCACTCAGTGGGATCTGCGCAGGAGATCTGACCTGTGGGAGCTACTGGGAGATAAGCTATCACTTCTAAATGCAGAAGCTGGACTTCAGTGTTACCAAGTGATAGTGGTGAGCAGGGAGCAGAAGACCTGAGCCAAAGGTGGTGGAACTGAGTTCCCCCTAGTTCCTGCTGAAAAAAAGCCCTGTGCAGGTGTATGTAAACATAAATTGCAGCACCGATGTGAGGTATCTCTGTTGGAATGAAAAACAATTATAGGGCTATAATTCATGGTTAAAGAGGTTGTAACCCTCAGACATGAAATATGATCAAAGTATTTCCCTTTATAGTATGTACTTATCTCAATTAGCAGCACTAAGTGTCATTTCTGTCTGCTGTTTCATTCCTCTGCCATCAGCACAAAGCACTTCTGACAAGTTTTCCTGACACCAAGGGAAAAATCGTGACAGGGGAGGGACCTCCAGCTGATTGACAGCCTCAGCTCTGTTCCTGTGAGCTGTGTGGAGGGGGGGTGTCCCTCCCCTCCAATCAGTTCTCAGAGCTCTTCTCCAGCCACCTGTTTTCTGACAGCTCAGAGAAGCTTTATAAATTCTGGACTTTCAACGAATGTAGAGAACAAAATGTTGTAGATAAACAGGTACAACTTATGTAGGAGGACTTGTTTCATCTTTGTGTATCACTTTAGGCCAATCACTGCACTGGGTATACGTGAGGGTTTACAACCATTTTAGCTCTAAATCGATAACCTGTAAAGGCTTTTAGGCTGGGTTCACACTGGAGAATGCAGTGGCTCAAAGAAGGAGTCCGATGCATCTCCATTCACCATTTCAGGTCCAATTTCAGCCCAAATTTTGGGCTGAATTTGGACCTAAAGACGCACAGGGCTCTTGTGCAATTCGCACTGGAGCCGCTGTGGAGATGTGTGAGCTGGCTCTATAGAGAGCCGGTCACAATCTCCTGCTATGCGAATTCTCGCATCTAATCGCAATAGTGTGAACCTATAGACAGTTTTGGGTACTGAAGTTATTCAGCATTTTGCAGGCATGCGTGATTTTAACCGCTTGCCGACCGCTGCCTGTACATTTACGTCGACACAATGGCACGGACAGGCAAATGGGCGTACATGTATGTCCCTTGAAATTTGCCGCAGAGCCATCGCGCGCTCCACGAGCTCCGTGAGTGTGATTGCGGGTCCCGTGGACTCGATGTTTGCGGGGATACCTGCGATTGTCTCACGGAGAGGAAGAACGGGGAAATGCTGATATAAACAAGAATTTCCCCGTTCTGCCTAGTGACAGGACACTGATCACAGCTCCCTGTAATCGGGAGCGGTGATCAGTGTCGTGTCACACATAGCCCCCCCACAGTTAGAATCACTCACTAGGACACACTTAACCCCTACAGCGCCACCTAGTGTTAACAGCTTCACTGCCAGTCACATTTACACAGTAATCAATTGCTTATTGCAAATTTTTTTATCAAAAATATGTAGAAGAATACATATCGGTCTAAACTGAGGAAAAAAAATGTTTTTTATATATATTTTTTGGGGATATTTATCATAGCAAAAAATAAAAAATAATGCGTTTTTTTCAAAATTGTCACTATTTTTTTGTTTATAGCGCAAAAGATAAAAAACGCAGAGGTGATCAAATACCACCAAAAGAAAGCTCTATTTGTGGGGAAAAAAAGGACATCAATTTTGTTTGGGAGCCACATCGCACGACCGCGCAATTGTCAGTTAAAGCGACACACTGCCGAATCGCAAAAAGTGCTCTGGTCTTTGGCCAGCCAAATGGTCCGGGGCTGAAGTGGTTAAGTCATGGCAAGTTGGGTATCCATTTACTTAACACAACACCATCTTTTAAATGATATAAACAAATAATGTGGCACTTACTCAATATAAATATAGTTCCTAAAGTGCTAATGCAATACTGTGCAAATATATAAAGTGCAACTGACATCCAATATATGATGATCAATTCAGTGCAAATGCATAAAAAATTAGCAAATAATAACGAACATGTAGCAAAAAAAAAAAAAAAACACATAGAAAGTTCACAGTTCTGTTATGCCAAAAAAACTGTGCAAAAAATAGTTCATAAAGTGATATCACCATCCATAGTGCACAAACAAAATTTTACATTTTTTAAATTTTTTTCTCCATTTCTTTAAAGTGATCTAATTTCATCATCCATGACAATAGTGTGCTCTAGCCTCTCACCCCAAGTAAAGACCCCTACAGGTCTAGTCATGCTTCTAGTATCAGACATCTCAACTCTCCCGCGAGTCGCGGGAGTCTCCAGCATTTGGGTGCAGGCTCCTGGTCCCCCACGAGCACCGGTCTTCTGACGAGAAAGGTCCCCCCATCGGATAGTGTCCGCTCTGTACTGCGCAGTACAGAGGACAAAGGAGACGCCGAAAGTCTCCGAACATGAACAGCTGTTCATGAGCTCTACACGGCGCCTGTGCAATTATTAATATTATAATTATTCACGATTTATATAGCGCCAACAGTTTACGCAGCGCTTTACAATGTAGAGTGGGGACAACACAATTACAGTACAGTTCAATACAAAAGGTACAGGAGGGCCCTGCTCGTAGAGCTTACATTCTAAGGGAGGGGGTGATGGTACAAAAGGTAATAGCTACAGAGAATGATTTGATGGGGGTGTCTCAGGGACAGTTGTTAGGTGGGTGTGGGATAGGCTTCGCTGAATAAATGAGTTTTCAGGGATCTCCTAAAGGTGGACAGGGTAGGGGCTGATCGGACTTACTGGGGCAGGGAGTTCCAGAGGATGGGAGAGGCTCTGGAGAAGTCCTGAAGGCAAGCATGGGAGGTGGTAACAAGGGAGCTAGAGAGCAGGAGGTCCTGGGAGGAGTGGAGGGGACGATTTGGGCGATATCTGCAGATGAGGTTGGTGATGTAGATGGGGGCGATGTTGTGAATGGCCTTGAATGTTATGGTTAGCATTTTGAATTTTACGCGGTGGGGTAGGGGAAGCCAGTGAAGGGATTGGTAGAGAGGAGCAGCAGTCATGGATCGATTAGTGAGGTGTATTAGTCTAGCAGCAGAATTCATAATAGACTGAAGGGGGAATAGGCTGCTTAAGGGTAGGCCATTAAGGAAAGAGTTGCAGTAGTCAAGGCGGGAAATAATCAAGGAGTGAATGAGTTGCTTTGTGGTGTCATTAGTCAGGAAGTGTCGAATTCTGGAAATGTTGCGGAGGTTAAGGCGGCAGGATTTAGCCAGTGATTGGATGTGAGGGGCTGAAGGAGAGTTCAGAGTCAAGGATTACACCCAGCACCCTGGCATGTGTGGAGGGACCAATGGTTGTGTTGTTATTAATCGTGAAGTCACAGGGGGGGACTGTGAAGGAGGAAATATAACAAGCTCAGTTTTAGAAAGATTGAGTTTGAGGAAGTGGTGTGACATCCATATCGATATGTCATTTAGTAAGTTTGAGATCCGTGAGGAGATTGAGGGGGCGAGTTGAGGAGTGGAGAGATAGATCTGGGTGTCGTCAGCATACAGGTGGTATTGGAAGCCATGGGAGGTTATCAACTGACCCAGGGAAGAGGTATAGAGTGAGAATAGGAGAGGCCCAAGGATGGATCCTTGGGGTACCCCAACAGAAAGAGGAAGGGGAGCGGAGGAGATGGAGTTGTAAGTGTAACTGAAAGTGCGCTGAGATAGGTAGGAGCAGGATAAAGAAGAATCACGGAAGCCAAGGGAGTGTAATTTGCTGAGGAGGAGCAGGTGGTCAACTGTGTCAAATGCAGCAGAGAGGTCTAAAAGTATGAGTATGAAGTAGTGCCCATTGGTTTTAGCAGTTAGTAGGTCATTGGTTAGTTTTAGTAGGGCACTTTCAGTAGAATGTTGTGGGCGGAAGCCAGACTGTAGGGGGTCGAGAAGGTTGTTGTCCGTGAGGTAGCGACTCATTCGGTCATGGACAAGGCGTTCGATGAGCTTGTAGGCAAACGGGAGAAGGGGGATGAGTCTTAAGTTATTCAAACAGGTGGGGTCTAGTGAGGGTTTTTTGAGTATGGGGATAACCAGTGCATGTTTGAGCGGGAAAGGAAAGGTGCCGGAGCAGAAGGAGAGGTTGAAGATGTGGGTTAGGGAGTTGAGGATAGAGTGGGAAGGTGGTCGCAGTAATTGAGAGGGGACAGGGTCCAGGGGACAGGCAGTGAGGTGGGCCATGGAGAGGAGTTTATCAACTTCATCTGTGGTAACTGGGCAAAAGGAGGAGAGTATTGAGTGTGGTGTTGGACCCGATGTGTTGGGTAGGGGAGGAGTTTGAATGCTGGATATCCCCTTGCGAATCGTGTCGATTTTGCAATTAAAATGGGTGGCAATCTGTTGAGCGGTAAGCAAGTTGGTGGGTGGGGGCAGTGGGGGGTGAAGTAAGGAATTAAGGGTAGAAAAGAGTTGACGAGGTTTGGATGAGAGGGTTTTGATGAGACTATTGTAAAAGGTTTGTTTAGCAGTGTGGAGGCAGTTGTATTTGAGAAAGGCAGATTTGTAGATGGCAAAGTCTTGCAGGGATTTAGTTTTACGCCATGCTCCCTCAAGAGCACGGCTGTGTCTCTTAAGACTTCTGGTGTCGTCTGTTTGCCAGGGTTGTGGCAGATGGGGCCTGGTTCTGCGTGTAGAAGGAGGAGCAAGTATGTCTAGGGAGGATGACAACGTGGTGTTGTAGATGGAAGTGGTTAGGTCTGGGCAGGACAGGGGTGCGATTTTGTCATAAAGGCCATCAGTAGCAGAGTGAAGAAGGGAAGGGTTGAGGTTGCGAAGGTTTCTGCGGGTAGTGGTTTGTGGGTTGGCAGCATGAGGTGTGAAACGGATAAGGTTGTGATCAGAGAGAGGAAAGGGGGTGTTAGAGAGATTGCAGGGAGTGCAGTCTTGCCATTGGAGTGAGTGGTGGTTTGTATCCATTGTGTTAGGTTAAAAGAGGAGGCTAGGTTGAGTAGTTTAGAAGTGGTAGCATTATTAACATTGATTGGAATGTTAAAGTCATCTAGGACTCCCGCATTTGGGTGCAGGCTCCCGATCCCCCACGAGCACCGGTGTTCTGACGAGAAAGGTCCCCCCATTGGATAGTGTCCGCTCTGTACTGCGCAGTATGGAGGACAAAGGAGACACCGAAAGTCTCCGAACATGAACAGCTGTTCATGAGCTCTACACGGCGCCTGTGCAATTAATAGTACATTCTGTCACATGCTCCCGCACGCTCCCGATGCTCGTGGGGGTGGATTTCTCAAATTATCTTTGCGGGGAGTGTTTACACAACTGAAGGGTGGGTTCAGCAATGTTGATGGGCGCAGTAAGGTATTGAAAGTGCTTGTGTTATGTATGTAACATTGAAGTACCCACCCTTATCAGCTGTGGCCATCATTGTAAAAGTCCTTCAGTTGTGTAATGAGCTCTGACCATTCTGTATGCATCCGCCCCCTACACCCATGCAGAGTTGTACGAGCATCGGGAGCGTGTGACAGAATGTATTATTAATTGCGCAGGCGCCTTGTACAGCTCATGAACAGATGTTCATGTTCGGAGACTTTCGGTGTCTCCTTTGTCCTCCGTACTGCGCAAGCGCTGCACCTGTGCAGTACAGGGCGGACACTATCCGACGGGGGACATTTCTCGACAGGACACCGGGCGATCTCCCAGCTGAGCCTGTCACTTAGCCACGGACAAAGCAGCCTGAGCAGCCGAATGGAGTACAGCCGCTCGGGCTACTCTGTCTGTGGCTGAGTGACAGGAAGACAGAGCCAAGAGGAGGGGTGGGAGGGATCTTGTTAGGAGGAGGAGGGGGGTGGGTGTCGGGCCCTTTACTCATTACATGCTGAAGATCTCCTCATTTCAATCATCTGGCTGTCACACCACTCCATGCCCGACACTCTGCTACAGCCTGCACGCTGGGCTGAGGTTGTGTCTGTGCACACTGTGTCCCTCCTCTCTGCAGCTATGCCAGTGTCCAGACAGGAGAAGAACGATCCTTCTCAGGTTTGGATGTTGTTAAAGTGTGCCTGGGTGGATCGAGGCTTGTACAGTCTGAGCAGAAGTAAAGATGGGTGGAGCTGGCAGAGAAAGTTCACCACTCTGCACACATCAGCACCGATCACTGTCCAACCCAGCAGGAACCAGAACTCTCCCCACACCAACTCAAATGCTCTTGATTCAAGCCATGGCAGCTACCATTAGGTGAATTGCTAAAATGTATTTGTCATAGGTGTGCGCAGCCTATTGCATTAGGGTGTGCACCTCAAAGCTCCAACCCATATGCGTTTGACATATTTACCAGTCTCTTCCCCTTTCTCCATCCTTAAACAATGGGAGGAAGGAGGAGCAAGGGAGCACATGGGTGTCACGTCAATACTCACCGAGGCCGAGATGCCGAGAGTGGCTCGCCCTTATGACCACGCACACCCGAACCCCCGAAGGTGGTACAGGGGATCGGAAGCACGGGGAGGCACGGGTCTCCGGTAGTAGCTTAAAGATGGCTCAGGTACACTAGAGTTGTGAGAAGCCTTCTGGCGGGACCGTGCAGGACTGGTGTACCTAATAATACTGAAGGCAGAGGTTAAAGAGGTATTATACAGGCAAATAGGCAAGTCCTTAGAACAGCAGAGCTCAGCGGGGGTATCAGGCAAACAGAGAAAGTGGTCCTTTAACAAGCAAAGATCAGGGTATCCGGCAGACAGGAGAGTGGTCGTTTAACAGGCAGAGATCAGGGTATCCGGCAGACAGGAGAGTGGTCGTTTAACAAGCAGAGATCAGGGTATCCGGCAGACAGGAGAGTGGTCGTTTAACAGGCAGAGATCAGGGTATCCGGCAGACAGGAGAGTGGTCGTTTAACAAGCAGAGATCAGGGTATCCGGCAGACAGGAGAGTGGTCGTTTAACAAGCAGAGATCAGGGTGTCAGATAATCAGGAACCAGGAACAAACACAGAGCGGGGTACAGCTGACGACAAACCAGCAACCCGACTGGGTGCTGGTGTCGTCTGAAGTAGCCTCCCGGCAAGCGCGTCAGTGTGACGCGCTACCGGGCACCCGCACGGGCGACGGCGCGCACACGTGGACCGCCCTGCACCCGCGCGCGCCGCACAATCAGGCCGCGAACGGGTGCACGTCTCAACAATAGCCCACTGCGCATGCGCCCCGCAGCCCGACGAACGGAGGCGACTTGTCTCCCGTGACAATGGGAGACCTGGGCAACAGAAGGAAGAGGAACAGGGAAATGAGGGGTGGCATATATTAGTACCAATCCCCTATATTTTCCTCCTGTGGCAACTGAATGTTGACAAAAGGGAGAGGAGAAGCCTACTTTCAGCTGCTGCAGGAGGAAAATACAGATCAGTTCCACTAAATTCCACCCACGCCACCTCTCCTGTCCAGGTTCTGAGGCTCGGCAAGGAAGGGTTGTGATTTACCTGTCACCTGCCCACCATTGACAGGTTGCCAACCCCAGGATTAGGGTGTGCCCAGGCACACCTGGCACAACCCTTGCGCACGCCTATGGTATTTGTAGAACAAGCTGGTGCCAGCAATACTAGATTTGTGAAACTTCCTGTCTGTCATTCTGTCCGGCAACTCTGATGAGAGCACAGACCAGGGCGACTTCTCTGTTTCCCAGGATCATTAGAAATCTTTGACATCTACTGAGGGCTAGGTATTAAGGATGAGCTCCGGCGTGTTCGCAAGCTGCACGTGCCGAGCCCGCCAGAAGTCGGCACTGCGCTGCGCTAATCACAGGCAGTGAGACATTTCCCGATCTCTGCAGCCGCACATCGGGACAATGTCTCACTGCTTGTGATTAGCGCTGTGCAGTGCCAAGTTCCTGGCGGGCTCGGCACGTGCAGCTTGTGAACACGCCGGAGCTCATCCTTACTAGGTATTTGCTTGCCTGTGAGGTTAGGGTCTGCTTGAATTAATTTCAAAGCCCTATGATCAGTTGCACTTATTCTTTAATGTCACTTAGAAATATCTAAAAAATCTCTGCAGTGACTCAGTACAAAACTAGAATGTTCTGGGATCGAGTAGGTTTTTATGCATGTAGAAAATGTAAGTCTTGTCAGCAAGTCACTGCACATCTGAGGGGTCTGACTAGTTTCACATCAACAGCTAATGGCAAAGAATTCTAGATTAAAGAATTAATTTCATGCATGTCAATGCATGTGGTGTATGCCCTAGAATGTCTGTGCGGCCTTGTGTATATTGGCTGCACAAAAAGAACCTTAGGCAAAAGAGTGTCAGAGCATATATACAACATACTTCTAGGTTACAAGGAACACAGTGTATTATTACATTTCAGGGAGAAACATGATAGGAACCCAAAGGGCCTCAAGTTTTGGGGTATTGACAAAATACACCCCAACTGGAGAGGAGCCAATATGGTTAGAGAGATATCCAAGCGGGAATCACTGTGGCCAATACATTTAGCCCGAATGGACTTAATATCAAACTAGAGAAAAAAAATGGAATAGCAAATCTCACCACAGGATGGGCTGTGGAGATTCCATATATAGAGCAGTGCCAACGTCCTAAATCTACAAATTCTCAAAAATACACCAAAAGGAGTGGAAAAATGGACTTTGTAGGCACCAATCATAAAATTAAATGTAAATGTTTTATTATACAAAAAAAAAAAAAAAAAAAAACATAAACATGTTAAAACATTGCAATAAATTCAGGAGCAATGACTGGCATTCTCTCAGACGTAGGTCATAGCCTACAGAGGGGTATCCCTTAGAACAAGGAGAGATATAGCCCTCTGTTCAGCATAACCGACATCAAACTACTATAGCTCTACATGTTTCGCAATTGAATGCTTCTTCAGGAGCCCGTTTGAGTCATCTGCAATAGGGAAAGAGAGAGAGAGGACAGACAAAAAAATGATGCAAAATTGTTGATATTAACCTAAGACCTTGTTAATAACGTGTCTCAATCATTATACATGAGCACCATGAGGAAGTCAACCAGTGGACCTGACAGCCAACAAGCATAGGGTGACAAACGTTCACATGCGGGGACGTGTCTGGTAGTAAAGCCATAAGAGGTGTATACTCCGGGAAGGCAATATAATAGAAAGTCCCGGCTGCCCAGGGAAGTTATAAACATTCATAAACTTGGAGGGTGGTAAACTTGTGGGAACACTCCATGTGTCATAAAAACAAAGAGAGAAAGAAAGACAAGGAAGAGAGGGAAGGAAGGGGAGGGGAAAAGGGGGGAAAGGGGGGGGGGGAGGGGGGGAAAAAAGGGGGGGGGAAAGGAAAAGGGGGGGAAAGAAGGGGGGAACAGGGGAAGGGGAAGGAGACAAAGTAAGGAGGTAGACAGACCATGGAGGGAATAGAGGGATTAATGGTGGTACAAAGACAAATGCGATTGAGCCTACCTCTAAGAGAAGTGAAAACTACAAATAGCTGTGAAGTGTGTGTTGCCATAAACAACTTCCGAATAGCCAAGCTGAATAGGATAACCAATGACGTTAATTCTAGGGAGTATAGACATATATATGGTAAGACATAGTAAGATATGCTCTGTGTATATATGGACACACATATATATATATATATATATATATATATATATATAAAAAAAAAAAAGTAATAATAATGATAGGAAGCCAATCCAAGAGATACACCAGAGCCATATAAATGTGTATATAGCAAAATCTCACCTTGTGAGAGGCAATGTAGGCCCAATGAATCTTGTGGACAAAGTCACAAGCTGTGACCCCACTATCCCACCACCCAGGGGAGCATCACCGGCAGGGATGTATTGGGATTTTAAAGTTACGAGCATAAGCAGCTTAGCAGCTTTAGGCTATGACCTACGTCTGAGAGAATACCAGTCATTGCTCCTAAATGTATTGCAATGTTTTAACATGTTTATGTTTTTGTTTTTTTGTATTTTTTGTATAATAAAACATTTACATTTAATTTTATGATTGGTGCCTACAAAGTCCATTTTTCCACTCCTTTTGGTGTATTTTTGAGAATTAATATCAAACTAGACCTGAACTGTTTCATCAGCAATCATTGACGTTATTGTGTTTTCATCAATGAATCTTTTCTCTCCCTCTTTTAAGAAATAATAGCTCAGCAATCCAAATGATGTATTTATTATACAGCTGCTGGTCACCAGAGTTTTTTAGGTAAATTTTTCAGCATGCTGGAAGATTTATATATATTTTTTTTTTCTAAACTATATATGTGGGATCTTAGGCTCGTTTTTAAAAAACAGGGCTTAGCATTTATCCCAGTAGTGAGCGAATTAAGCAGCTACGATAATTAGATCAAATTTTGGGTACCAATTTATTGAATTTTGTTTAGTTTGGACTGAAACTATACTTAATAGTTATGATTCATCTGGGTACTTTAGTAGTTTCTGTTGAATCTGTTCTCTTGTATATGAAACGGATAAATGATTGGTTGTCATGTTTTAATATAAGGGTTGACTTTTGATTTAATTGTATTCTGTATTGTATAGCATTTTAATGTTAATGATCTTATATAATTCATTGTGAACTTGATATGCATGGGTAGGATTAGCCTAGTAGCATAGTGCTAATATGGAGTGATCTTTTGTGAATGGATGGGACGCTGTATTCCAGCTCTTTACCTTCCGCAAAGGGGCAGTAACAAACCCGATGACGCTCGGGGTGACGTTGTTGAAGGTACCCGCCTCCCATGCTATTTAAATGTAGAGTCGTATTGCGTGGCCACGCCCTCTGAAGATGGAATTATGAAACGCGTCAGCTCGTGACCACGCGACCTACCAGCTTGAGACAGGCAGTGTCATCTCGGGACTCATCGTGGTGGGCGAACCGTTCGAAGCTTTGACCAGCGATAATACCATGAGATTGAATTACCCAGACTGAGGAGGACTGAGGTACTTTTGCAGCAGAGGAGCTGATCTATGGGAGAAAGGATATGACAGGCTTGTCTATTTCTTACCTCTGGTAAGCTCACACCCAAAGGGGGCTATTCACGCGGTGATGTGGTGAAGGTGTAGTGACCCTTGGATATGTGCACCCCAGAACGAATAGAATACCTTTTCTTCCTTTCTACTGATGTCCACTGCTTGCAAGCAGTATATGAGCTATTGTGTTTATTCATGTTTAATTGTATCAAGCGCTGTTAATACTATCTTCTATAAGAGAGTATGTATTGTTTTTCATCTTTGTTTTCTTTATAACAGCAGCTAGAAATATTTAATAGGTAGATTTTTTATACTCTCTCTTTTTTCCATTTTGAGCGCTAGGACCAGTGTTGTTTTTTCAACCCTGGTATGTGTGTTCTTTAGTGACTCTGTATAAACATTTTTTTTGGATATCTTTGTAGCTGCTAATATGTTACAAGAAATCTGTATTTTAGGCTGGCTATGAAACAAACTTAAGCCCCAGAGCGGCCCTCTTCCTCTCATAGTAACCATTCCTCCTTCAGAGACCCTTATTTTTTTTATTCATTACTTATATAGTGCTGTCAATTTACACAGCACTTTACATATACAGTCCCTGTCCTCAAGGAGCTTACAATCTAATGTCCCTAACTCCATTACTAGGTCCAATTTAGACAGAAATCAATTAACCTTCCAGCATGTCTTTGGAGTGTGGGAGGAACCCAGAGTACCTGGAGGAAACCCACACAGGTACAGGGAGAACATGCAAACTCCAAGCAGGTAGTGCCGAAGTTGGGATTTAAACGAATTTGCCCAATCACTGCTGGGCAGTAATGCTAACCACTTATGGGGAAATCCATTCTATTTTTTTCTTCTGTCCACCAGCTGAACAAAAAAAAAAAAAAAAAAAAAGTATACTCACCTTTAGATTTACACTACAAAAAAAAATGTGTACCCAGCTTTAGTTAAATGCACCCACAGAGCTCCACCCTCCCAGTTGCCAGCCCTCCTTAATACCACCATCACATCAGTCCTTCTAAAGGTGGGTACAGACGGAATGAAATTAAACCAGTTCAGCAGGGAGCAGAAAAATTTTAATCTGTGTGTGGCTCTACCCCTTCCTGTTAGACAGAATTTGATCGGTAGATTGACTTCTGTCGAACGGTCATGCTAGAAAACTTTCATTTAATCAGTGGCCAAAGCCAAATGACTGCAGCCACTGATCAGTGTATTCTGACAGCGGGGAGTCTCTACTGTTAGAATACAATGGCACAGTGGGGAGGATTCCTCCATCCACCTCACTTGTATGGATGGGAAGAACTTGTTCATTTTTTTTTTCTTCCGCCCACCAGCTGAACAATAAGAGAGCTAACTGTGTATACTCACCTTTATGGGGCGTACACACGGTCGGACCGGACTGGTCTGACGGACGCCGACGGATAATAATCATCAATTGTTCCTCCCTTTCTTTTTGTCCTTTATTTTGTTTTTTGCGTGTTCATTTTGTGAGGACTGTGGCATGGAGTCATCTGCACATCCCCTCTAATGTGCTTTATCATTGTCCATCATTTCTAGGCTGTTTGCCTGCCATGATGGATATGTTATCTAATTTTTCATCCATCTAATTATCTATTATTAGCTTTCTCCAAGGTGGGTTAGTCATGATATGGCCTATGCCTGCATCATGTGCACCCGGCATGACAATATATTCTTCTTCTGGGGCTATTTTGGGATGTGTGTCCGCCATACCATTGTGGACTATTTTTCCCATTTTGGTATCCATGATGACTTTGTTGTCATGAGATGCCTTGTTGCGCCGGCGGGATGCTGCTGTGTCATGCCCCTCCATGGCGCTCTTGCGTGGTGTCACAGCGCATGCACCCTGCCAGCTGCCCGGCGTCACCATACTCTGTGTACTGCACGTGACGTTCCTTGCGCCTGCACCGTGTGGAGGTGCGGCGCAGTGACTTCCCAGGGGAGGATGGGAGGAGATGTCAGGACCCTCAGCTGATCCGCATTATTGCGGACCAGCTGTCTGTCTTGGCTAGTATTTATAGATCGCTCATTTCAGATTAGATAGGGCAGGGGGAGGATGTCTCCTGGACTCGCTGGTAGAACCTGCTGCGGGAAAGATATTGCCTGGGTAAAAAAATCCTTTATACCATGTACATTCATGGTGTTTATAGGTTTGATATTTAGTTTACTTTCCAAAATTTTTTTATACAAAGTACCTTTATTTTTATATATATATATATATATATATCTTTCCCCCTCTTTTCCACATACCTTTGGGGGTGCTCCTTATTTTTTGACAGCGCTCATACCAGACATTACTTCATTAATACACGGGTCTACAGACTCCTGGATCGTTTCTCCTCATTTGCCCATCTGCCTGTGTGTGATATCATCTTTGGACTTAGGTAGGTGTTATCTTTAGATTTGGGTTTCACCTTGGAGGAGACATCAATTTTCTTTCCCTGCCCCTAACCCCTTGTCCGTTTTCTTCCTGCACATTGATACTCACTCTGCCATTCCATTTCTTCTTTTCCAAACTCCCTATTGGCTGGACCTCAGTGTATATGCCAGACGCAGGGGCGGATCCAGGGGGGGCAATGGGGCAATTGCGGGCAGCTCCATCGCATGTTACAGTGCGGACAGCTCCATCGTAGGTGACAGTGCAGGCGGCTCCATCGCAGGTGACAGTGCGGGCGGCTCCATCGCAGGTGACAGTGCGGGCGGCTCCATCGCAGGTGACAGTGCGGGTGGCTCCATCGCAGGTGACAGTGCGGGTGGCTCTATCGCAGGTGACAGTGCGGGTGGCTCGCATCTGGTGACAGGTGACGTGGCAAGTGACAATCTGCAACGTGTGGCAAGTGACAATCCGCAATGTGTGGCAAGTGACGTGACAAGTGACAATCCGCAATGTGTGGCAGGTGACGTGGCAAGTGACAATCCGTAACATGTGGCAGGTGACGTGGCAAGTGACAATCCGCATTTGGTGGCAGGTGACGTGGCAAGTGACAATCCGCAACGTGTAGCAGGTGACGTGACAATTCGCAGCGTGTGGCAGGTGACGTGGCAAGTGACAATCCTCATCTGGTGACAAGTGACGTGGCAAGTGACAATCCGCAACGTGTAGCAGGTGACGTGGCAAGTGACAATTTGCAGCGTGTGGCAGGTGATGTGGCAAGTGACAATCCGCATTTGGTGGCAGGCGACATGGAAAGTGACACACTCAGGGCTCCCACTGATTCTGCATTATGGTGAGTTGAACTATTTCATTTTATATTACAATATAAGAATAGAAATAATGCGCTTCAATCATCCTGACACCATAATAACCATGGTGCCGTGATGATTGAAGCGCCAACACCAGCCGTTTCCCTGATAAATTGCCTGCAAAAAAAAGGTATTTTCTGGCAGTGCCCCTTCCGAGACTAGACTCTGGATCCGCCCCTGGCCAAACGGCTGTTTGTCTGGATTCCCAGACTCCAGAGGAGCTGGTGGGTCTGACCAGCGGATATTTTTACCCCCTTATTTTCCATGGCCCCCCTCTCTTCTCCTTGTTAGCCAAGGTCGACCAGCATCTGGTGGATGGGATTTGTGGGAGACTCTATGCCGCAATGTTTTTCCCTATTTTTTAATCTTGATGGATGCTTAAATGTAAGTGTTTATGATGTAAGTAGTGCCATGCCTGTACTATTCCATGATTATGTAGCTTTTTTTTATGTTAAGGTCTGTTGGCTGACCACTTTACATTTAAATCTCATAGATCCTGTACTCCCTGTGAAAATCCCTGACGAAGGAGACATTTCATCTCTGAAACATCGTTGGGTTAAGGAAGTTTTATCATTCCTCTTTGCTATTTTTCTGTACATTGTATTGCATCCTTGGTCATGTGTTATATATGTATTTTAGATCGTACTTTTTTTTCGATAAATTCCATATATTTTTTCTATAAACTTTGATGTGGTAGTGCCTTTAAAGTCCCACCTTCAGGGGGTTCCTCCTCTTGCATCATTTATTTATATCATTATCACTGTGTGGGAACACCTTTTCATGTTGGCAGCCACTCATTAATTGATATTACATTTGGTTTGTGCATTAGTATACCCGCATTATTTATAAACCATCTTTTAAATATTACCAACAAATTGGATATAATATTGCATTTGTTTACACTAAAATATATCTTAGTGTATTCTTTACTGAAAATATGCAAACAGTTGTGCAAATAACATAAATTGCAACTGTCACCCTTTTACTGTATCTTACAGGTCTTCTGATTCCAGAAAATATAGAATTGTTTTGGGGGTAATTCTCTAGCAAAACATTTAGTTTTTAACTTGTGTGCAAAAAATTAAAAAGATTCCCTGGTGGTTAAATAATTCTGTTAAACATTCTTTGATAAGAAAATTGGTCATATGAATCATCCACAAGTCTGATGAGCATTATCCCATCCCAAAAAAAACTAGAAGGATATAAGATATAAGATAAGATATATAAGATATATTTAACTATGAAGCGTAACAAGCTATTTGCATTCAATTCATCAAAGCAAAATGAAAACGAAAAGATCTGAAAGTAACTGACCTGTGGAGCACAGAAGGAAGAAAAGCCAAACAATTCTTCCATTCATCATGTGGCTTGTTTCTCTCTTTGGTCAAGTGGTGACCACCGTGTCCTTGTTAGCTGTTGAGAAGGTTGACAAACAAGCATTTGCTGAAAGAATCTCGCTACAGCTACAGTCACATCGTTTGAAAGAATGTAAATTGCCTGGAGTGTGGGAGTATCACAGGTGGTCAGATATAAATATTTCACTTTCACTTTTGCATTTTCCAACCTCATATTACACATGAAAAAAAAATGTCTTGCAAGGATGATAGTGAAGTATATCCAGGACATATATGGATTTATACGAAAGCCCATTTCAAAGCAATAGGAAATGTTCTGATATATTGATTATTATATTATATCAGTATTACACCCAAAAGCAAACATATATTGTATGGCAGCTTATCAATTGTTAGATGTGATAGCTGCTTTTGTTTTCTTTTTTAGGCTTTCTTTTGTCTATTTTCATCTGGTATACCAGCTAGCAAGTCTATTGTTTTTCAGAAGCTCAAACTCTCCAGCAGAATGTATAAGTTTACATGGATGAGACAAACCACTTAACACTGGCAGGGGTGCTTACAATTATCAGTTTTTATCGATTAATGTAAAACCTTACGTATCAACACGTGATGAGGTAACGCGCAGGGCGTGGCCGGAGATAGTCGCGGACTGGAAGTGACGCGAGAAGGCGCTTAAACTCTGTGATCTTTATTTCAATGCACTTTTTAACATTTGTTTGATGTAAGCACCCACTTGTCTACAATAAATTGTTACTTGATTTTAATATACTACACTATGGAGGGCATTTTATCTTTTTGATTCCTATGATAACTGGAGCTTATAGCCATATGGTGGAAGTTTAAAGCCTGGCAGTATGAAGCCCGGATATCAGCACTACTCTTTGTATCTCATGAAGCTGTTAATATACCATAAAGGGGAACCTGTGGCGATACAACTACTTGGAGCCTAAAGGTTTGATAGTCCTATATCTTTAAAGGCTTGATATTTCCTTCTTTAACCACTTGCCAACCAGCCGCCGTCATTATACTGTGGCAGGTCGGCACAATCCCGTGAACCGTCATAGCTGTACGTCAGTCCCTTTAAGCGGGATAGCAGGCGTGCGCCCACCACACAGTGGGGGGTACCAATGCGCAAGAGGCAGATCGTGAGTTCCTAATAGCTAGGAACCACGATCTGTCATTTCCTCCAGTCACTCCCATACCCCCTACAGTTAGAACATACACTAGGAAACACAGTTAACCCCTTGATCACCCCCTAGTGTTAACCCCTTCACTGCCAGTGACATTTACACAGTAACCAGTGCATTATTTTAGCACTGATCGCTGTATAATTGTTAATGGTCCCAAATATGTGTCAAAAGTGTCCGATCTGTCCGACATATTGTCTCAATCCCGATAAAAACGCTGATCACCGCCATCACTAGTAAAAAAAAAAAATAATAATAATAATAATGCCATAAATCTTTCCCCTATTTTGTGGACGCAATAACTTTTGCGCAAACCAATCAATATACGCTTATTTGTAAATGGTAAACAAATGCAGCACTAAATATAGTGGATGGCAGGAAGGTGTGTTTTCACATCCTATATCGAAATCACATCCTATATCATATAGTGAGTGACAGGATGGTGTGTTCACATCCTATATAAAATTCATATGGTGACCGTTACAAGTGGTGTTTGTGGACAGAGAATAAACTAAAATCGACAAACATTCACAAATAACTAGAAATTAAAAAAAGTCCATAGTGGTTGATAGTTCATTGACATATATAGTACAGAATTCCTAAAGTGAGGTAAGAACTGGAACCAAGTGCAGATAATGATTTCAATTCAAGCAAAAATCTTCACATATTCGGAATCAAAGTGTAAGTGGCAGAAGTGAACATCCTTACCGGAGGAGATGGACACAATCACCGTACGGTGGAGTGTCATACGAGCTTTTAGGGGTCAAACGATCCCAGGGATATTGCGCTGGAAACTCCTGGTGGTGGGTTCCATCCGGGACAACCGTGGTTGTAGGATGATATATGGATCCGCACTGGATAGAGGGATGACTCTCAGAAGAAGCAGGCTGTTGGAGAAGACGACTTCCACCCCATGAGTGTTCAGTTCATAAGGAAAGAAAAAAAATCTCCACATAGGGCATGAATCCAATATAAAAAGTAGTTTTATTTAAAAGATGTTGGAAAAATCCTTAACACGCACTAAGTTGAGTGAATAAAAAGTGATCACAAAGTAGTAATAAAATCGTGTGGTAGCAGAACATCAGAAGCTTTAGCGACCCGACATGTTTCGGACGATGGTCCACAAACACCACTTGTAACGGTCACCATATGAATTTTATATAGGATGTGAACACACCATCCTGTCACTCACTATATGATATAGGATGTGATTTCCATATAGGATATGAACACACCTTCCTGTCATCCACTATATTTAGCGCTGCATTTGTTTACATTTACATATTTTCTTGCACGGTGCACCACACTGTTATATGCTGGCAGCTACCACTCGGATCTTATCCTAATTTTTGTAATAGCGCAATTATTTATTCGTTTTATCAATATACGCTTATTGCAATTTTTATTACCAAAAATATGCAGAATACATATCGGCATAAACTGAGAAAAACATTAGCCTTTTTAAAAAAAATGTGGGATATTTATTATAGCAAAAAGTACAAAATATTGTGTTATTTCAAAATTGACGCTTTTTTTTGTTTATAGCGTAAAAAATAAAAACCGCAGAGATGATCAAATACCACCAAAAGAAAGCTCTATTTGTAGGAAAAAAAGGACATCAATTTTGTTTGGGTACAGCGTCGCACGACCGTGAAATTGTCAGTTAAAGCAATGCAGTGCCGTATCGCAAAAAATTACCTGGTCATTGAGCAGCCAAATCTTCCGGGGCTGAAGTGGTTAAGGTGAGAGTTCTGAGAGCACAAAACAGTTGTGTGAAGGCACGGAATGAATATTCATTAGAGACAACTTTATCACAAAGAATTTTGTTGGTTTTAGTGTTTTTTGGACTTTATTTGGTGCACTAGTATTGCATTTAATATTTGTGACAATTCATTACTGCGCATAATCACTTTCCCCTCTTTTGCTTTGAGTTTTTGTGTATTGTGAGCACTATAGATTTTGCAGCCAGTTTAGTCATTTATTGTCACGTTTCACATTTATTTTTCACTTGTTTACTTGATAGCGCAAAGGACTTTCACATTTAATACAGAAGGTGTGTTACTGGCCAGATTACCAAGTGAAAACAGAGGGGAAAAAATACTAAACCTTGTACACATAATCGGATTTTCTAAGGGGAATTGGTGTGTGTGATGACAGGCTGTTGGCGGAAAATCCGACCGTGTGTACGCTCCATCGGACAATTGTTGTCAGATTTTCCGCGGGCGAATGTTGGATGGCAGGTTTTAAAATTTTCAAATGTCTGTTGTCGGATTTTCCGATCGTGTGTACACAAACCCGTCGGACAAAAGTCCAAAGTACAAACACGCATGCTCGGAAGCAAGGAAGAGCCGGAAGTGGCCAGTCTTGTAAACTTGCGTTCGTAATGGAGAATTAACATTCGTGACGTGGCAAATTATGAAATCTCCAAATGCAGCGCACAATTCTCTTCTTCTTTAATGGGATAATAATGAAGCTGCTTTGCTGGTGATACTGATGGAGTTTTTGCAAACAAATTTTCACAGGCTTTTTTTTTTCTAGTGATATCAAGAATAATATTATTATGCTTTTTTTTTTTTTTTTTTTTTTTTTGGGCAAGTTACCACAACACCATTATCCCGTAGTTTTTAAGATCAAAGATACAACTGTGTTGGTGTCCCTTGTTAATTTTACATTGTATTTTTTTAAATGTAATGCCTACTTCCAAACTGTCATTTGACATAAAACACACAGCCAAGTATTATTCTACACAATTTTGTATTGTGCATTAAAAAAAGAAAACAAATAAAATTAGAAATGCTATCTGACAAAAGAACATAACAAAAAAGTGCATTCTATGCATCAAAAACCCAAACCATCAAATACCAAACCAAATCATTATTATTCAACCAAAAATAAAATAAAAGCCCCATGCATGGGTCCTGCTTCTTAATATAGGGGATCAACAATGCCAAGAGTTGGTGAAAGCAGGGGTCCGTTCCGGAGATAATCCTGAAAATCATCCAGATTATTCTCCTGGAGCTCCCGCAGCAAAGGCATATGACATAATTGGTCACCATTAATAAAGCAACCAAATTTTTGGTCCAAGAAATCCTCCTCCTCCCGTTCCTGGACTGGACTTGGGTCAAAGCAATAACTCCAAGGCCAATAATAAATAACACGTTATCTCCTCCGATTCCGCAACATGTCTGGTTGATGAACGGCCATTCAGAAACGAACTGAAAAGCGCTAAATGAGAAGCGCAAAATGAAAAGTGGAAACCAACATTCACCAAACATCTACTAACACAAAATTAGCAGAAGGAGCCCAAAGGGTGGCGCTAATGAGCTGAAAAAACACGTAGTACGTCACTACGTTCGTGTTTGTTGGCCGACAATTCCTTGCCCGTTTGTATACAAGACAAAATCCAGGCACACACCTTCGGACAAAGAGGAAAACGACGACAGAAAATCCGATCGTGTGTACGAGGCTTAAGAAAAGAAAACTGATGCAGCCACCACATCTAAGGATTGGTAAACTAATAGATTACATTCTTGGTTTTGGGTTAATATCGCTTCTCCGGGCTCTCCCGTGCCATCCGCCGCTGGATGACGACCATTTCCGGTGACCATCTCAGATGGTCACCAGTCATCGCTATGATTGTTGGAGGCCCGGGCACGACGTTATGATGTCAGGTCCGGGCCGTGGATGTAAACAAAGCATTGATCACGGCTGGTAAGCATGAGATCGTGGATTTTTTTTCCGATCTCATGCTCTACAGCCTGGAGGAAAGATGTGGGGTCTTATTGACCCCGCATCTCTCCATAAAGAAGACCTGTCACAAATGACAAGGGATGTTTACATTCCTTGTAATAGAAGTAAAACTGATCAAAAAAAATGTAAAAGAAAGTGTAAAAAAAAGAAAAAAAAAAAAAAAAAAAAAAAAAGAAAAATAAAGAGAACAGTAAAATGAAAAAAAAAAATTAAAACGCCCCTGACCCGGTAGCTCGCTCTCAGAAGCGAACGCACATGTAAGTCCCGCCCACATATGTAAACGCTGTTCAAACCACACATGTGAGGTATTGCCGCGTGCGGTAGAGCACAAGCAACAATTCTAGCACTAGGCCTCCTCTGTAACTCTAAATATGTAACCTGTAAAAAAATTTAAAGCGTCGCCTATGGAGATTTTTAAGTACAGAAGTTTGGCTTCATTCCATGAGTTTGCGCAATTTTAAAGCGTGACATGTTGGATATCTATTTACTTGGTGTAACATCATCTTTCGCATTGTATAAAAAAATGGGGCTAACTTTACTGTTTTGTTATTTTTTAAATCATGAAACAGTTTTATTTTCCAAAAAAAGCGTTTGAAAAATTGTTGTGCAAATACCGTGCGAGATAAAAAGTTGCAAAAACTGCCATTTTATTCCTAGGGTGTCCGCTAAAAAAAATTATTATATATATATATATATATATATATATATATATATATATATATATATATATATAATGTTTGGGGGTTCCCAGTAATTTTCTAGCAAAAGAAAAATGATGATTGAATGCCAGAATAGGCCCGGTATGGAAGTGGTTAAAGACAAAAGGAAGGGGGTTTGATATACAGGTACACTCTTTGAAACTTGATACTGTTTATATGTTTAGTTTTTGTTAATAATTCCCCTCTAGCTTCATTCAGTTTATGTTGTTAAACTGGTTTGGTAAATAGAGAAGTGATTCTGTGACCATCTGTCCATAGACAGATGTAGCTTGACAGAAAGTGACACTAAACTCTGGTATAAAATACAATCTATTAAAGTTTATATTCTTAAAAAGTTTTTAGCTACCTCAATACCGGGCACTTTTACCCCCTTCCTGCCCAGATCAATTTTCAGCTTTCTGTGATCTCACACTTTGAATGATAATTACTCTGTCAAGCTACACTGTACCCATATGAAATTGTTATCATTTTTTTCACACAAATAGAGCTTTCTTTTGGTGGTATGTATTTACCACTGGGTTTTTTTTTTTTTTGGCGATATAAGCAAAAAAAAGAGTGAAAAATTTGAAAAAACAATATTTTCTACTTTCTGTTAAAAAAAATCCAATAAAATCAAATTTCGTCATAAATTTAGGCTAGAACACGGTATATTCTGCTACATGTCTTTGGTAAAAAAAAAAAATCCTAATAAGTGTATGATAATTGGTTTGTTGTGTGAACCTTATAGAATCTACAAGCTATGCTATGCATTATTGAAAATTGATCAATCCTGATGTACTGTAGGCCTATCTCATTTCTTGAGGCCCTAAAATGTCAGGACAGTACAGAAACCCCCCAAATAACCACTTTTTGGAAAGAAGACAGTTCAGGGTATTTAGTAAGAGGCATAGTGAGTTTTGTAAGTTGCAATTTTTTCCCACAATTGTTTAAAAAATTAAGATTTTTTATGCCCACAAAATTGTCATATTAACAAGTTATTTCTTACATATGGCATAGGCATATTTCCAATGACACCCCAAAATATATTCTGCTACTCCTCCTGAGTATGGCGATACATATGTGAGTCTTTTCCACAGCCTGTCCAGGCAGCAGGCAGGAATACTGTCCATAGTCAGTACAAGCAGCAGGCAGAGATATTGCCAACACAGGCAAAGCATTGGTCCAGGCAGTAGGCAGAGACATGCCAAAGTATTGGTTCTGGCAGTAGGCAAGAACATGGTCCATAGACAGTACAGGTAGCAGGCAGAGGCATGTCAGTTCAGGTGGCAGGCAGAGGCAAGGATGATCAACAGGCCAGGGTCAGAAACATCAGGCTTAGGGACTCGGTCAGGTAAGACTCAGACACTCTGGTTCTCCAGACCCTAATCCGAGAATTACAAAACCCGGAAAAAGCCAAAAACATATTTTTCTCCTCTCTGAAAAACTATTCTGGAGCCCCTCACATACCTGAGACCCCTGTGTTGTCTTGAATCCCACTAAGACAGTGGCAGGGCAAAAGATCAGTTCAGGAGTCAGGCAACAAACATGGTCATTTAACAGGCTGAGGTCAATTCACATGTAAGGCAGAAACGTGGTTGATAGTTAAAGTGACGGGCAGAGGCATCATCAATGAACAGTCAAAGGTCAGTTCAGGTGGCAAGCAGAGGCATAGTTGATAAACCTCCCATGTCATATAGGGAAATAGCAGATAGTGGACTCTGGAAAAATATCTTTACTTCACATATACGGTACTTCACAAATTTTGTAGTGACGTGTGATAGATCCGATAGCGCTCTCCAATACAGAGGACTGGCTAGGAGGAACATTGGGGACAGTAGTATCGGGTGTCACTGTGAATTCCATTCCTGGAACATACACAATATTTTCTTTGGGGTTTGCTGCCTGTTTGAGTAAGAGTATATCGGGGAAATACCTTTCATGGAGTCTTGTCAATGCAAACTTGTTCAGGGGCATGGCCATGCGGATAGAGAATGTTTGTAACAATATCCTCTTGGTATTTCAGGTAGGTTAGGGATCTTTGTGTGCACTTTAGAAAAGATAACATACAAATTGTACAGGGCTAACTGAAACAAGTAAATGGTGACCTTTTTATGCCAAAACAATGATCTCCTGGTGGCTAAGTAGGGCTATAACATCTGGTCTTTCCGGAGGCATAACTCTGACCTTCAGTGCCTTGGTGCAAGAAACCATGAAGGGCCCCCCTAACCTCCCCCCTTCCATCTGAACCCCCGGACTTCCAATTCTGGGAGGGAATTCATGCACATCCTCCCAGAACCCTGCTTCCTGTGTGCCCCCTGGGGCATGCATCCAGCACGCTCTGTGACTTCTGTGTCCTTGGTCCTTATCCCATGTTTGAGAACCATAATCTTTCATTCTATGATTAGTGTAGGACCCACTGAAAATTGAGTACTTTGACACAGTAGTGGGCTTAAGCAGTATATGGCCATATGGTGTGACCAAATCCTCATTTTTGTTCATGTCCAGGTGCTTTTAATAGCCTTGCAGGATTCAATGTCATTTTTGCATGTGTGCGCTGTAATCTCTTGCTCTGTTTGTATGGTCTTATAGCAGCACCATCTTTAATGTAATGCATTGTTAGGGTGGGCCCCCCAAGTCTTTGTTTTTCTGTGTCCTTGGGACACAGCTAAACACGGTAAGGGGCCAATCACAGCGGCCCTTTACCATGTGATCAGTTGATCACATGTAAACAGACTTGCTGGTTATCGGCAGTCCTTTCTGCCAACGCTGTATCTGTGTGAGGAAAGGGGAGCCGTTAACCAGCAAGACTGTCAGTACATTGTTTACACTGATAATCAGGGTACTGATCATCAATGCCCTGATGATATCAGTGCAGCCTATCAGTGCTACCTATCAGTGCAGCCTATCTGTACTCATTAATGCCGCCTATCAGTGCTGCCTATCAGCGCAGCCTATCAGTGTTACCTATAAGTGCTCATCAATGCCGCCTGTCAGTGCCCAGTGTCGCCTATCTGTACTCATTAATGGTGCCTATCAGTGCAGCCTATCAGTGCTCATCAATGCCACCTATCAGTGCTGTTCATCAGTGCCTTCTCAGCAGGACTCTGAACTGAGAGCCCAGAGCCTGGACTGACAATTCCCCCTCCCTCGCACAGTGACAGTTCCCCCTCCCTTGCATACTGTGTACACTGCAGCTGAATTTGATCATTCAGCTGCTGAGCTTCACACTTCCCACGGTCAGAGTTGGTGCAAAGATTTTTGTCTACTTAGGTGAAGGTGCATTTTAGCAACACTTCCAGCGGATCTATGTGAGGTGGTGCGGCCCCTGGCTGTCTCCGCATCCCTCCGGTCCTTATTCTCTGGTCCCCCTGTCCGTCTGTCCTTTGGGTCTGGAAGCAGAGAGGAGGTTGAAGGAGTCCAGGGGGTTCCAGGCTCTGGAAGGCACCGGGGATGTTATGCCCACTGTTGCACGTATCTTTGGAGGTCTTCTCCCTTATACGCTATTGATGTTTGCTCTGCCCTCACTGCTCTCCTTCCCCACGGCCTCTGTCTCCTGGACCGCCCGCTCGCACTGTGGAGAGGGTAGCTGGAGCAGGGTGATATCATCCTGCCAGCACCTTGCTGCCTCCACTGTCCTGCTCCTCGCACCTGCTGTCACCAGACCAGGGCCCTCCACGACCAGGCCCCAGGCCCTAGTGCAGTGCTCTGCAGCTCCATGAACCCATACATTAACCCAGCCTTAGTGAAGGGGCCCCCCGGGTGCTCTAAGGCCCTGCCCGTGGTGCACACAGGAAGTGAGGGATTGGAGAAGGAGCAGATCGGCTCTGTCCCCTACCATCCGTACGAGTAAGGAGGGAGGGGAAAGTGTCAGCGTTGGCTCTGAGAGAGACACTCTCAGCTAGGAGTGGTGCAGACAGTGCCCCCTGACAGTGACGGAATGCCAGGGCCTGGTTGCAAGTGTGACCCTGGTAGTTCCGACCATGGGTCATTCGTATCCAACCCCCCCATGAATAGAATACAATAGTCATGTATGCATTTTGGTTTTCGGATGGGACCTTGTCTTGTCTGAAGTCCCACTGAGGTGTCATCATGTATTGAGTAAAGGATATAGACGTCTCTTTTATCTCTCCACTTAAGGGCTAGTATCTATGCATTCCGCAGACTCACTGTTTTCCCCCGTTTTAGTTTTGTGGTGACCAATCTTTTTGGGAAGCCCTTGCAGTTGGCCCATGCTGTCCCACAGGCCACAGTTTGCTTCACATAGAGATGGCGGAATAGTGGGAGACTTGTGTAGAAATTATCTGCATGCATAAGGTAACCCTTTGTGAACAGGGCTTCTATAAGTTTGCAAATAGAGCTGGGTGAACAGTTCAAGCCAAGCAAAAGTTTGGCCCGAACATCACCTGTTCGCCCGCTCGGCAAACACCCCGAAGTTGCGGGGTGCCTGGCGGGATGTTTGCCTGTCAGGTGCCCCACAATGCACCATTTTGAGGGCATGTGGCCTGGTATGGTTTGGGGGGGGGTGCTCACTCGTTCCCCCCCTATCTGACCTGCCTGGCTGCATGCTCAGATAAGGGTCTAATATGGATTTTGGGGGGACCCCACACAATTTTTTTTTTTTAAATTTGGCGTGGGATTCCCCTTTAAAATCCATACCAGACCCTAAGGGCCTGGTATGGATTGGGGAGGACCCCCACTTTTTTTTTTTACCTTTTTGTATTGCCGGCAATGGTATTGTATCACCAGCAATTTAAATGTAATTTTTTTTCTTTATATACAGTATCTCACAAAAGTGAGTGCACCCCTCACATTTTTGTAAATATGTTATTATATCTTTTCATGTGACAACACTGAAGAAATTACACTTTGCTACAATGTAAAGTAGTGAGTGTACAGCTTGGATAACAGTGTAAATTTGCTGTCCCCTCAAAATAACTCAACACACAGCTATTAATGTCTAAACTGCTGGCAACAAAAGTGAGTACACCCCTAAGTGAAAATGTCCAAATTGGGCCCAAAGTGTCAATATTTTGTGTGGCCACCATTATTTTCCAGCACTGCCTTAACCCTCTTGGGCATGGAGTTCACCGGCGCTTCACAGGTTGCCACTGAAGTCCTCTTCGACTCCTGCATGACGACATCATGGAGCTGGATTTTAGAGACCTTGCGCTCCTCCACCTTCTGTTTGAGGAGGCCCACAGATGCTTAATAGGGTTTAGGTCTGGACATACTTGGTCAGTCCATCACCTTTACCCTCAGCTTCTTTAATCATTAATCAATCACAGCACATGTTTGCATTCATATGAGCATTTTATTTTTTGTATACATCCCTGATACTAATAAGCTGGTGAGCGAACTTGGACCCACTGAACTAATGGCTCAGGTAGCAAAAAGCTCAAACTCAGATGTACCATGCTTCGATGCGAGTAATGGAGACCCAAGCCAAGGTCCAGGAAAAACGATCTCACCAAGGAGGGCCAAAGTTTTCCAGAGCCCGAGAAAAGAAATGTTATGGATGTGGAGAAGTTGGACACTTCCGGGCTGAGTGCCCCAAAGCTGGAATCAGCCCGCAATTGCTCATGGAAGTTTTCAAAGCCTTACAGAAGTTGCTCTTCCAAAAGCCAGTGGGAAACTTCAGGGGACCTCAGTGAAGGAGCTAGTTGAGAGTCCCGTGGACAAACTGTGCTCCAAAGCATCTGTAGCGGGGACACATTTTTGATGTAACCTAATGTTAAATCTTATCCTCTGGCACCATCTAGCAGCCAAAGTGCAAAAGGACAATCTTTATTTTATTTTTGCTTTTCAAGTTGACCTGGAAGTTGTTGTTTGTTTATATCTGGACTTGACCTGCCCACAATGCACAGTGACTCCCACAAGTCTCAGGTGACAGAACTGCATTGTGGGAAGCCTATAAAAGGGCTGGGAGCGGCCATCTTAGGTCTCTTGGACACGCATGGCCAGCCTGGGAGGATCTGTGTGAGGTCTCCAGCACAGTGCGGCCTACCTCCATGGAATAGCGATCCGAGCAGCGGCATTATGATATCCCACAGAGTTGGACTGAGGACAGAGCAAAACTGGGAAGGAGCCAGAGGAGCTTGTCGTTGTCATCTGGGAGTTACGGAGTGTCTTGAGGACAGGAGCGGAGCATCGCAGCATTGCCGGCTGACCGGAGGATGAACGCTGCACATCAGAGCGGAGTCTCCTGACAGCATTGTCCTGGTTGGGTGAGAGGGCTGAGGCCCACAAGTTTCTTGACGCACTTTCATATTTCATACATCAGTCTACACAAGATAGAGTTGCTGGGACCTGTAGTACCACAGGCAAAGTCAAGAGGATTCAACACTAAGCCACTGCATCAAAATTAGTTATAGCTCTGTTGCATCAGGACTTTGCTTTATTTATCAGGTTACTCTGTTACTCTTGGATTATAAAATTACCTTGTTGCTAAGGAGGACTGTTAAGTAACACACTTATTAAGTAGTTAAGTAACACATAAGGCCTTGGGTTATTTTATTATATCAGGGGGTGTAAAATTACCGGAGGGAGCTCCCTAGTGTTGTATTATACTTAATTAAGATAGACATTTGATTTAGTACAGCTGTAAGCGCGCAGAAAATTGGACAGTGCTTAGAGTGAGATACACTCACTCTGACGGTATCCTATTTACTTTGTTATACCTCTCATATATTATTTCAGACATTATACACCTGTATTGTACCTTTGTAAAGTTTAGTTGTCTGTCAGACTATGTTGGTATGACAGTACAACCATTGTAGTTTAACCCTTCTAATACAACTACAGTAAATACGGTTATTATTTAAGTACAACTGTGTGAGTGTTGTTTTACTCTTCATCACCAGCCAAGAGGAGGTTAAGGCATAGTTGCCAACAGTCCCGATTTTCCCGGGACAATCCCGATTTTGGGACCCTCGTCCCGGATGGACGTTGTCCCGAATCGGGATTTTCCATAAGGAAAATCGGGAATGTTTTTTTTTTTGTTTTGGAGCAGCTGGCTCCAGCAAAATGGCGGCCGGCGCCGCCGCTCTATCTTCCCCCTAGTAACTGTCTTGTGTAGTGGAGAGAGGAAGGGGGACTCGATCCGTGCAGCCAATGAAGCGGCTGCACGGCCCCTCCCCTCTCCACTGAAGGAGAAGACAATGCGACGGCGCGGCGTGTCTTGCCGAAACTAAGTTCCCCTGCCCCGTACTGCGCAAGCGCTGCGCCTCCTGCGCAGTACAGGGGGTCCATATTTGACGAGGGGAACTTTCTCGGCAGGCAGAACATCGGCCGGCCGCACCTGCACTGAAGGGGGGTGAGCGGGGGGTGAGGGGGGTCTGCATTGAGGGGGGGTGGCTGCACTAATTGGGGGGGGTCTGCACATATAGAGGGGGGCTGCATTGAGGGGGGGTGACTGCACTAATTGAGGGGGGCTGCATTGAGTGGGGGGGGTCTGCACTTATAGAGGGGGGGCTGCATTGAGGGGAGGGGTGGCTGCACTAATTGAGGGGGGCTGCATTGAGTGGGGGGGTCTGCACTTATAGAGGGGGGGCTGCATTGAGGGGGGGTGGCTGCACTAATTGATGGGCTGCATTGAGGGGGGGTCTGCACTTATAGAGGGGGGGCTGCAATGAGGGGGGGGTGGCTGCACTAATTGAGGGGGGCTGCATTGAGTGGGGGGTCTGCACTTATAGAGGGGGGGCTGCATTGAGGGGGGGTGGCTGCACTAATTGATGGGGGGCTGCATTGAGGGGGGGTCTGCACTTATAGAGGGGGGCTGCATTGAAGGGGGGTCTGCACTTATAGAGGGGGGCTGCATTGAGGGGGCCTGCACTAATAGAGGGGGGGCTGCATTGAGGGGGGGTCTGCACATATAGAGGGGGGGCTGCACTAATAGAGGGGGGGCTGCACTAATAGAGGGGGGGCTGCACTAATAGGGGGGCTGCACTAATAGGGGGGCTGCACTAATAGAGGGGGGGCGGCACTAATAGAGGGAGGGCTGCACTGATGGAGGGGCTCTGCACTGATGGAGGGGCTCTGCACTGATGGAGGGGGTCTGCACTGAAGGGGTCTATACAGACTCTGCCGGGGGCACCTGATGCAAGGACAGACTCTGCTGATCGCAGGCGACATGGCAGGCGACACGCTCAGGGATCCCACTGATTCGGCATTATGGTGAGTTGAATGATTTAATTTTATATTACAATGTAATAATAGAAATAATGCGCTTCAATCATCCTGACACCATAACAACCATGGTGCCGGGATGATTGAAGCGTTAACACCAGGTGTTTGGAGTATCTTTATCTGCTGATTGTTAAACTTTCTGGAATACACATATTTCTATTGTGTAGGATCTGGGGTTGCTGTCCCGTCATTCCCCCTCTCCTTCTCCCCCTTTCCCTCTCCATCCCTCATTCATCTCAGACTCTAACCACACCCTCTTGAGCCACGCCCATTTAAGCCACACCCACTTTTACGCGTAAGCCACGCCCATTTTTCACCAGCCATCCAATCAGCCTGAAGCCTCGTATGGTGATTGGGAAAGTAAGGGCTGCCACCCCAGTGACAGGGGACGACTTAACCCGGAAGGAAAGTGGAAGAGAGCCACTATCCAGTGCCCAAATCTGTCTTCCAAATGGGAAGAAATAATTAAAGCTCAACTAGCTCGGTGGGAGAAAATGTTCTCCAAGAATGACTTTGATGTGGGTTGTACCAGGAGTGCCCAACACCGAATTCAGCTAAGTGAAGATAAGCCTTTCTGGGAGAGAGCCAGAAGAATCCCTCTGTGTGACGTGGAGGACCTTCAAGAGCAGTTGGCTGAACTGAAGAGGTTGGGAGTCATTAAGGAATTCAGGAGCCCTTATGCCTCTCCCATTGTGGTTGGGAGACAGAAAAATGTGTCTCTCCGGATGTGTATTGACTACTCAATTTTGAATTGGAGGACTATTCCAGATCAATACACGACCCCTCGCATAGAAGAGGCCCTGCAATGCTTATCAGGAGCCAAATGGTTCAGTGTCCTGGATCTGAAGAGTGGATATTATCAGATACCCATGCATCCGGAGGACCGGGAAAAGATGGTATTTATCAGTCCTCTAGGATTCTTTGAATTCCACCGGATGCCACAGGAGCTAACAGGGGCCCCTGCCACCTTTCAGAGACTGATGGAGAACACCGTGGGAGACATGAGCTTGATAGAAGTGCTGGTGTATCTGAATGATATCATTGTCTTTGACAAAACGTTGGAGGAGCACAAAGCTCGATTGGATAAAGTTTTCCCAAGATTACATGCCGAAGAGCTGAAGTTGTTAGAGAAGTGTCAATTTTATCAGACTTCAGTCACCTATCTTGGACATGTGGTCTCAGCCGAGGGAGTGGCTACTGACCCTCAGAAGTTGGAGGCTGTTACCTCCTGGCCCAGCCCCAGCACCGTTACTGAGTTGAGGTCGTTTTTGGGTTTCTGCTCCTACTATAAGAGATTTGTGAAGAACTTTTAACAGATTGCAGAAGCAGACGGGTGATGACCTGCAGAAGGCCCACATTGGAGGCCCAAGGAAGCCACTTGAGTCCATTCAAGAGCAATGGACAGTGAAGTGTGAAAGAGGCTTTGAATATTTGAAAGGGAGCCTTATTGAAGCGCCTGTGTTGACCTATGCTGGTTCCTCTAAACCGTACAAATTGCACTTGGATGGCCTAGAGGAGTGTTGTATCAAGAATCGGAAGGAGAACTCTGCCCGGTGGCCTATGTGAGTCGCGGTCTCACTCTCTCTGAGAAGAATTATCCAGTGCACAAATTGGAGTTCCTGGCCCTCAAGTGGGTTGTGGTGGACAAGCTACAAGATCCCCTGTATGGGGCCAGGTTCATGATGAAAAAACGCATAATAACCCGTTGACATACTTGCTGTCCACTGCCAAACTGGATGCCACTGGACATAGGTGGTTGGCCGCTCTGTCTGAGTTCTGGTTCAGTTTGAAATATCGGCCAGGAGTGGCAAACCAAGGCTCTGATGCTCTTTCCCGAAGACCCTACGCCACAGATATTAGTCAGAAGAGCTGGGTCCATTTGCCCTTGGAGGGAGTACTGGCTGTATGCCAAGGAGTAGAGCACAGGCATAAAGGGATGACTGGGGCAGAAGCTGTGGGGGTCACCCCTGCTGAAGTGCCAAGATATTACTGTGACTTGACACAAGTGCGCAGTAAAGAATTGCCTCAATTAACCAGAGAGGTCATGCGGAGGGACCAAAGTGAAGACCCATTGGGTAACCTTAAAGAAATTATTGTCGGCTCGGGATCCTCAGATGATGTCAAGTAGTTCCATTGAGGGAGCTAAAGTAGTCTATAAAGAATGGGAACGAATGTGGTTAGAAGAGGGAGTTGTATACCGGAAAGGCCCATCTGAGGAACTAGAAGGTGCTCCTCAACTGTTCCTTCCTGAGAAACACAGATTGACAGTGTTGACTGCTTTCCATGATTACCATAGCCACTTAGGTCCAGATAGAACCTTTAAGTTAGTCAGGGACCGATTTTATTGGCCGTCCATGAGGGCTGAAGCGGAAAGCTACTGTCGCTCTTGCATCTGATGTATCCAGAGAAAGACTTTACCAGGCAGGGCAGCCCCAAAAGGCCATCTTCATAGTCAGGGACCAGCATCTACACTCAGATCAAGGTCAGGATTTTGAGAGCAAGCTAATTCAAAGTTTGTGTGAACTCTTGAGTATCAAAAAGTCCAGGAACACTCTTTACCACCCTCAAGGAGACCCACAACCTGAGCATTTCAACCGCAATTTGTTAAACATGTTAGGAACCAACATTGGGGAGACCACATTGCTGCAGTGGTTCATACCTACAATAGCACAGGAAATTACTTTACTGGATACTCCCCTTACCGGTTGATGTTTGGCAGGGAAGCTCGCTTGCAGATGGATTTGGCTTTTGGAACATCGTTAGATCACACATCTCAGGCCTCTTACCAAGGGTATGTCGACAGACTTCAAAAGAATTTAAAGACTGCATATGAAAAAGCTAGGGAAGCATCTACTGCCAGAGAGAAAAGAAACAAGAAAAACTTTGATCTCAAAGTTAGGGTTCAATACCTGCAGCCTGGAGATCGGGTGTTGTTGCGCAACCTGGCAATGCCCAGGAAGCATAAGTTGGCTGATCGGTGGCGCTCCCAGCCCTATAGTGTCTGCAAACGATTACCTGGACTTCCCGTGTATCAGATCTGGCCTGAAGGCCAGACTGGCCCCCTGAAAACTTGGCATCAGAATCACTTGCTGTCTATATCTGAGGCCCTTAGAGTGCCTTCATCCCCTTGCCCTGAGGCCTATCAGACTCCTATACTGAGGTCTAGGATTGATCAGGACCATGAACCCATGTCTCCAGATGAGGAGAGTGATGAAGAACTAACTCTGGATTGGCTATGGATTTCCCCATTTGAAGACAATCCTACCCCTCCCCCGACCTCAGGGGGAAACAGTAAGGAAGCGTATTCTGAGAAGAAGACTGGGGTTTCTTCACTGGAAGTTGAGGGATTGGAGCCCCACCCTGCAAAAGGGAAATGAGGTAGTTAAGATGGAACTCAGGGCGACATCTAATATGGTGGAAACTCCTGTTTCCTTTACTAAGGAAGTGGGAGGCGAGAGTATTCCTAACATCCAGGCGGAGCCAGAACCTGAGCCAGAACCTGAGCCAGAGCTTGAACCAGAATCCGGGTGTAGTTTCTAGATCAGATCATGGACTGAAGCCACTGGAATGCATCTATTCTAGGTTAAGACAGAAAATCTGCCCTCCCAAGAGACCTATGACACTTTTGGGGAAAATTCTGATGAACTTATCACCACTGCTCAACATTCTAGTCAAGCACTTGCCTAATTTATCGAACCTTTCATAGAGGATGACCTTGATCCACCTCCTGACACTAGTGGGTGGGCCACTAATTTATTCAGTCATCATATTGGTGAGCCCAACCCAATGGATTGTGGGATCAGTAGTCCTTGTGACCAGCGATTCCATTGCCTAACCATACACTGGGACTACACATCCCAGGGATCCTTTCTACCAGTCGAGGAGACTTCTGGGAAAGCCTATAAAGGAGATAGGAGATTGGCCCCGCGCTCTCTTCTTCCTGGGCCTTGAAGAATGCACACCTCTCCGGACGTTTATTCCCAGGTCACTGTCTGCAAGGAATCTAGTTCGGTTCAGTCGGTGAGAGGGCAATCGATCAGCTTCTGCAATCTTTGCCTGCTTACATTATTTAAACACTGTGTACAGACACCTTTACCTTGGGAACACTTTACTGCAAACTCTATTTGAACACTGTACATAGACACCTTTACCTACAACCATTTCAAGGAGTACCATTAGCCTGTTTAAGCCAGTCAGTTGGATATAATCTAATGATCTCCAACTGCTGGTGAAGACTAGGGATGAGCCGAACACCCCCCGGTTCGGTTCGCACCAGAACCTGCGAACGGACCGAAAGTTCGCACGAACGTTAGAACCCCATTGACGTCTATGGGACTCGAACGTTCGAAATCAAAAGTGCTCATTTTAAAGGCTAATTTGCACGGTATTGTCCTAAAAAGGGTTTGGGGACCCGGGTCCTACCCCACGGGACATGTATCAATGCAAAAAAAACTTTTAAAAACGGCCGTTTTTTCGGGAGCAGTGATTTTAATGATGCTTAAAGTAAAAAAAAAAAAAAAAGTGAAATATTCCTTTAAATATCGTACCTGGGGGGTGTCTATAGTATGCCTGTAAAGTGACCCGTGTTTAGAACAGTCCCTGCACCAAATGTCATTTTTAAAGGAAAAAATCTAATTTAAAACTGCTTGCGGGTTTAATGTAATGTCGGGTCATGGCAATATGGATGAAAATCAGTGAGACAAACGGCATGGGTACCCCCCAGTCCATTACCAGGCCCTTTGGGTCTTGTATGGATATTAAGGGGAACCCCGTACCCAAATTAAAATAAGGAAAGGTGTGGGGCCACCAGGCCCTATATACTCTAAACAGCAGTATACAGGCGGTGCAAACAAGACAGCGATTGTAGGTTTGTTGTTAAGTAGAATCTCTTTGTAATTTTGAACGGGTACATTTTTAACGTGCTTAGCTCCAGCCAAAAAATCTTTTTTAAGCTTTTTGGAAAACATAGGGAAGGGTTATCACCCCTATGACATTTGTTTTGCTGTCTTTCCTCCTCTTCAGAAGATTTCACCTCGCTTTTTGTCCCAATGAAAAATGTTTTTTGAAAATTTGTTTTTTTTTGTGGAACAAGGATTGGAAAGCATCAGTGGAAAGGAGAATTTTTTTTCCCATATTAACTCTTACAGGAGAGAATTTCCCTTCCTAGGGGTAGATTTCATCTCACTTCCTGTTGTCTCCTTCCGTTTGCAAGTAGGAGTCGTTTGTAAGTTAGATGTTTGAAAGTAGGGTCCTGCCCTATATACTCAGCAGAAATTTGGGCCTTAGGTGTTGCTGTGGCCACAACACTGTAAGCCCTCGCAGGGCCCTGCTGTGAAATATTAGATCAAGAATTGTAATTACATGCCCCTGTTGAACAGGAGCAGAAAAATTGGGCCTTGGGCACTGGTGCTGGTGCCACAACACTGCAACCCCTCACAGACACTCTAGTTGGAATGCAGGAACGAGCCCTGCTGCAAAGTATTGCATCAAAAATTATAATTACACGCCCCTGTTAGACAGGAGCAGAAAAATTGGGCCTTGGGCACTGGTGCTGGTGCCACAACACTGCAACCCCTCACAGACACTCTAGTTGGAATGCAGGAACGAGCCCTGCTGCAAAGTATTACATCAAAAATTGTAATTACACGCCCCTGTTAAACAGGGGCTGAAAAATTGTGCCTTAGGCACTGGTGGTGGCGCCCAGAACCAAAAATGTTCTTACAAGCTATCAGCGTGATGATTGAGGAGGAAGAGGATAATTACTCAGGGATAGTCACTCAGCATCAGCATAGGCAGTCTTTGAAGGGATCTGAGATTTCAAAAAAAATTATTCGGTTACATCAGCATCAGGTGCTTGGTAGCTGGTGGTGATCCAAGACTGATTCATTTTTATGAAGGTCAGTCGATCGACCGAGTCGGTGGACAGACGCACCCTGTGATCGGTTACCACGCCTCCAGCAGCACTGAATGTGCGTTCCGAAAGAACGCTGGATGCAGGACAGGCCAGTAGCTCAATTGCATACTGTGCAAGCTCTGGCCAGTGATCCATCCTCAAGACCCAGTAACCCAGAGGATTTTCGGTGGGAAAGGTGTCCAAGTCTGATCTTGCCCCTAGGTATTCCTGCACCATGTAAAACAGACGCTGGCGATGGTTGCTGGAACCGATCATACCTTGGGGCTGCGGACCAAAAAATTGTGTGAACGCATCGGTCAGACGGCCACCTTCTCCACTGCTCCTTCTTTGACTGACTGAAGCCCCAGCAACACGTTGTCCAGAAACAGGAGTTTGTAACCTCCCAGTCTCTGGGAACGCGTTGCACAGACCTTTCTGCAAGGCCTCCCGAAGATGTTTCATCCTCTGCTCCCTCTGCGATGGCAAGATAAGGTCCGCAACCTTACCCTTGTAACGTGGATCAAGGAGGGTTGCCAGCCAGTATTGGTCCTTCTCCTTGATACCACGAATACGAGGATCCTTACGCAGGCTTTGCAGGATCAGGGAGGCCATGCAGCGTAAGTTTGCTGAGGCATTCGGTCCGGAGTCCTTTGGGTCACTAAGGACGACATGGTCCGCAGCCACCTCCTCCCAGCCACGTACAAGTCCATGTGTTTCTTGGGACTAATCCCTTAAAGACTGCTGCTGATGCTGAGTGCCAGGCTCCACCTCCATACTGACACAATCTTCCTCCTCCTCCTCCTCCTCCTCCTCCTCCTCCTCGTCCTCCTCGTCCTCTTCCTGTGTGATCGGCGGGCACGCAGGAACACTGTCTGGATAAAGGGGGCCTTGAGAGCTAAGGAAGTCCTCATCTTCCTGCCTCTGTTCTGCCTCAAGTGCCCTGTCCATTATTCCACGCAGCGTGTGCTCCAACAGGTGGACAAGGGGGACAGTGTCACTGATGCATGCACTGTCACTGCTCACCATCCTCCTGGCCTCCTCAAATGGTGACAGGACAGTGCATGCATCCCTGATCATGGCCCACTGGCGTGGGGAAAAAAAAACAAGCTCCCCTGATCCTGTCCTGGTGCCATAGTCGCACAGGTACTCATTGATGGCCCTCTGCTGCGTGTGCAGCCGCTGCAGCATGGCCAACGTTGAGTTCTACCTGGTGGGCATGTCACAGATTAGGCGGTTCTTGGGCAGGTTAAACTCCTTTTGGAGGTCCGTCAGCCGAGCACTGGCATTATATGACCGGCGGAAATGCACAGAGACTTTCCTGGCCTGCCTCAGGACATCCTGTAAGCCCGGGTACCTGCCCAAGAACCGCTGACCACCAAGTTAAGGACGTGAGCCAAACAGGGCACATGGGTCATTTGTCCCTGTCGGAGGGCAGAGAGGAGGTTGGTGCCATTGTCGCAAACCACCATTCCTGCCTTAAGTTGGCGTGGCGTCAACCACCTCTGAACCTGCCCCTGCAGAGCTGACAGAACCTCTGCCCCAGTGTGGCTCCTGTCCCCCAAGCACACCAGCTCAAGCACCGCATGGCATCTTTTGGCCTGCGTACTTGCGTAGCCCCTTGAACGACTACGGAGCACCGCTGGTTCCGAGGAAGAGGCCATGGAGGAAGAAGAAGAGGAGGGGGTGGAGGAGAGAGGTGTGTCACAATCATTAGCATTTTGGAGGCGTGGTGGTGGAACAACCTCCAACACTACTGCACCTTGTCCTGCATCCTTCCCAGCTGCCAGCAGAGTCACCCAATGCGCCGTGAAACTTAGGTAACGTCCCTGTCCATGCCTGCTGGACCATGAGTCAGCGGTAATATGCACCTTACCGCTGACTGCCCTGTCCAGCGAGGCATGGACATTGCCTTCCACATGCCGGTAGAGAGCCGGAATCGCCTTCCGTGAGAAAAAGTGGCGTTTGGGTACCTGCCACTGAGGAACCGCACATTCCACAAACTCACGGAAGGGGGCAGAGTCTACCAACTGAAAAGGCAGCAGTTGAAGTGCCAGCAATTTTGCCAAGCTAGCATTCAACCGCTGGGCATGTGGATGGCTGGGAGCAAACTTCTTTCGGCGGTGCAGCAGCAGGGGCAGGGAAATTTGCCTGGTACAATCTGACGTTGGTGTACCAAAAGCAGATTGCCCACAAGTACTTGGCTGTGACACACCTAATTCTACACCTTCATTCCTCTCAGTGCAGGTCTCAGAGAGGACTGAAGGTCTAGTGGGGTTGGAAATCTCAGCTGATGAGGAGCAAGGAGAGGTCCTCTTTGTTCTTTGGTGTGGGTCTTTTAGATGCGCTTGCCAACGAACTGCATGGCAGGTCAACATATGTCTGGTCAAGCATGTGGTACCCAAGCGGGAGATGTTTTGGCCACGTGAGATACGCTTGAGACATATGTTGCAAATAGCAGCGGTGCGATCTGATGCACTCGTCTCAAAAAAGGCCCACACCAAAGAACTTTTTGAATAACGCGCAGAGACTGCAGCGCCCTGCACATGTGATGCAGTCAATGTGCTGCCCTTAGGCTGGCCCCTGGAGGGCATCCTGCCTCGTTGGTGATGTGCCGCCTCCTCCTCCTCCTCCTCCTCCTCTCTCCTATCAGGCACCCACGTTGAGTCAGTGACCTCATCATCCCCTCCCTCCTCATCACTGGAGCAAACCTGGCAGTATGCTGCAGCAGGGGGAGCATGACTGCCAGATTGCTGTCCTTCTTGGGCACCCCCTCTGTCCGTGCTCATGTTACTGCCTTCATCGAACTCAGTATCATCATCAGAGCCTTCCAAACGCTGGGCATCCTCCTGGAGCATGTACCCAACACTGTGGTCAAACAGTTCGAGGGACTCCTCAGGAGGACATGGTGGAGCTAGGGAAGGAGTCACTGATGACATTGAGCCGAGGGAAGAGGCCGCTGCTTTGCCAGACAAAGCACCCTGGGCATGGGTGAGAGAGGATGAGGAAGATGAGGACGGCTTGGTCATCCACTCGACCAAGTCTTCCGCATGTTGCGGCTCAACACGGCCAGCTGCCGAAAAAAAAAGGCCAAGCGTGTCCCATGGCCACGTGCTGATGAGGATGCACCGTCTCCACGACCAGCACTAGACACAGAGCCTGCTTGCCCTCTCTTATTGGCTTGTGACTGTCTGCCTCTCCTTCTTGGCCTTCCAGACATACTAATGGCCTGTAGCTGCACTAAGCTGGGATATATATATATATATATATATATATATATATATATATATATATATATATATACTGCAGCTAGCAAAATCAACTACCTGCCTGTAGTATGAGAACACCACCAACCTTCTACAGGTAGCTTTAGCTGAACACTGTGAGGTGGACGCACCCCACTAACTTGGTAACGTTTAGCTGAACACTGTGAGCAGGACGCACTGCACTAACTGTAAATAGTCTAGCTGCCTGACCGTGGTACTAATAGGATCAAAAGAACACCAGTAATTTTCTTTAGGTAGCTGTAAATACTTTAACAAGACAAGCCTGCCTGTCAGTAGGAAGATAACAGGAACGGATCTAGCTGAACACTGTGAGCAGGACGCACTGTACTAAATGTAAATAGTCTAGCTGCCTGACCGTGGTACTAATAGGATCAAAAGAACACCAGTAATTTTCTTCAGGTAGCTGTAAATACTGTAACAAGACAAGCCTGCCTGTCAGTAGGAAGATAACAGGAACGGATCTAGCTGAACACTGTGAGCAGGACACACTGTACTAAATGTAAATAGTCTAGCTGCCTGACCGTGGTACTAATAGGATCAAAAGAACACCAGTAATTTTCTTCAGGTAGCTTTATATACTGTAACAAGACAAGCCTGCCTGTCAGTAGGAAGATAACAGGAACGGATCTAGCTGAACACTGAGCAGGACGCACTGTACTAAATGTAAATAGTCTAGCTGCCTGACCGTGGTACTAATAGGATCAAAAGAACACCAGTAATTTTCTTTAGGTAGCTTTATATACTGTAACAAGACAAGCCTGCCTGTCAGTAGGAAGATAACAGGAACGGATCTAGCTGAACACTGAGCAGGACGCACTGCACTAAATGTTAATAGTCTAGCTGCCTGACCGTGGTACTAATAGGATCAAAAGAACACCAGTAATTTTCTTTAGGTAGCTGTTAATACTGTAACAAGACAAGCCTGCCTGTCAGTAGGAAGATAACAGGAACGGATCTAGCTGAACACTGTGAGCAGGACGCACTGCACTAAATGTAAATAGTCTAGAAGATAACAGGAACGGATCTAGCTGAACACTGTGAGCAGGACGCACTGCACTAAATGTAAATAGTCTAGAATTTAACAGGAACGGATCTAGCTGAACACTGTGAGCAGGACGCACTGCACTAAATGTAAATAGTCTAGAAGATAACAGGAACGGATCTAGCTGAACACTGTGAGCAGGACGCACTGCACTAAATGTAAATAGTCTAGAAGATAACAGGAACGGATCTAGCTGAACACTGTGAGCAGGACGCACTGCACTAAATGTAAATAGTCTAGAATTTAACAGGAACGGATCTAGCTGAACACTGTGAGCAGGACGCACTGCACTAAATGTAAATAGTCTAGAAGATAACAGGAACGGATCTAGCTAAACTGAGTACAGTGTATATATATATATGCAACACCTGGGATGCATATATATATATATACACAATACACTGTAAGTGCAGCTAACTGACTGACTGTTCTGCCTAATCTATCTAACTCAAATCAAATGACACTGTCTCTCTGTCTATCTCTTTCAACGCCGGAACACACACTACACAGGGCCGCCATGCAGGCGGCCTTATATAGTGTGGGGCGTGTACTAAATCCCCTGAGCCATAATTGGCCAAAGCCTGCTTGGCTTTGGCCAATAACGGCTCTCTGTTCAGGCGGCGCTGTGATTGGCCAAGCATGCGGGTCATAGTGCATGCTTGGCCAATCATCAGCAAGCAATGCACTGCGATGCCGCAGTGAATTATGGGCCGTGACGCGCCACACGAATTTGGAGCGAACGGCCCATATCGTTCGCAATTCGGCGAACGACCGAACAGCCGATGTTCGAGTCGAACATGGGTTCGACTCGAACACGAAGCTCATCCCTAGTGAAGACTATCAGGCCTGCACTTCGGGCATTGCTGTTGTTACTATTTAAATGGCCCCTACACTATCCCTATTCTGTCTGATCTCTCATTAGGATTCAAAGGTTGAATAGGCCGGCACGAGGTTCCCCTTTAGAGTGTAACCAACTGCATTGAACATTTAACCCTTTATTGTTGATTAAGAATTAAAATCAAAAAATAAATATCCAATGTCTCTGCTTTCAGACCATATATACTTGGGGGTTTAAAGTGATTGTAAGTGATCACCTTGTAAAAAAACCCATTCAGTTTAAAATAGAAATGAAAGGCAAAATATTTTTGTATAGATAACCTTTCCCCCTTTTTTTTTTAAGTGATCATATTCCCTCTGCTCTCAGCTGCATAAGAGCTGGAGGGAGGAGAAGCTACAGTACACTGATCTTCCCAGTGAATAGCTTTGCAGCGGGTACATGTAAGGACAAGTCTGACCATTGGAGGAGAGTATAATGAGTTCCCAGTATAGCTAGAGAACTGACCACGCTGTGTTCTCCTGCTTAGTGTGGTCAGTTTTTATTGGAAAGCAGAGAGACTGGCAGGAACACCAGGGATTTCACACAAAGGAAGCAAAACAATGCAAAAAGATACTTTCTCGTACAAGTACATGGTACAGCAGGCACATACAGTATCAGAAATAGGAAATGTTGGGGTAACAAAAGCTTTAAGTAATCTTCAGGTCTAAAATGATTAGTTAACCATGTGTGCAAAAATAAAAATGGCTCTGACAGCGATTGTCCTTGGAAACTTTTAAAGAAAACAATTAAATTGGAACTTCACTCTCCCAACAATAATTATGTTTATAATTTGTAATCCTTATGCTGCTAGCAATAATAAATAGATAAGGAAGTATATCATTTGAGGTAAACTGTTTTTTCGTTTTTTTTTAATTTCTTCAGTTACTTCTGGTTTCCAGGCCTAGGCAAATGATGCCATATATCTCAGGATCCTTCAGGAGGGGAGGAGAGGAGGAGGAGGGATTTTCTCAGCTAAGCACACTCTCCTGCATGCGTGCTTCAGTTAAGGGCAGATGGATTCCAGGAAGTAACACTACATTAATCAATTGTCCTTGATCAAGATGGCCACAGCTAGAAATGCCACGGGGGTGTTTTTCAAAGTGATTCTCAACAAGATAAAATATAAAGGCATGGATGAAAGGGTGAGTTTGCTTTGAATATCAAAAATGAATTAAATAGTGTTTTTGGTTTGTGGTGCTCAGATGGAGTGTAGGTCGGTTTTAAACTATGTAAGACAAAGACATAAGCAGCATTTATCAAGAATGTCGAAGTACATTAGGCATATTAAATTTAAGCTTATATACAAAAAAATAAAAATCATACACTCTAATAAACAGACATATGCCAATTTTGTAAAGTATTTCTTCACTGAGTTTCATACAATTTTATTCAATTTTGCATAGTGCTCCAGTAAACTTTGAGTTGCCAAACGACAGCCAAGAAACCCTAAAGCAGATGTAAAACCCTGTCATATACCCAGTGAAGTGAACAGCTTCAGATGATACACATGGATGAAACAAATCCTCCTACATATGTTTTACATGTATATCTGCTTATACAGTGGGATCGGAAAGTATTCAGACCCCCTTAAATTTTTCACTCTTTGTTATATTGTAGCCATTTGCTAAAATCATTTAAGTTCATTTTTTCCCCTCATTAATGTACACACAGCACCCCATATTGACAGAAAAACACAGAATTGTTGACATTTTTGCAGATTTATTAAAAAAGAAAAACTGAAATATCACATGGTCCTAAGTATTCAGACCCTTTGCTGTGACACTCATATATTTAACTCAGGTGCTGTCCATTTCTTCTGATCATCCTTGAGATGGTTCTACACCTTCATTTGAGTCCAGCTGTGTTTGATTATACTGATTGGACTTGATTAGGAAACCCACACACCTGTCTATTTAGGACTTTACAGCTCACAGTGCATGTCAGAGCAAATGAGAATCATGAGGTCAAACGAACTGCCTGAAGAGCTCAGAGACAGAATTGTGGCAAGGCACAGATCTGGCCAAGGTTACAAAAAAAAATTCTGCTGCACTTAAGGTTCCTAAGAGCACAGTGGCTTCCGTAATCCTTAAGCGGAAGACGTTTGGGACGACCAGAACTCTTCCTAGAGCTGGCCGTCCGGCCAAACTGAGCTATCGGGATAGAAGAGCCTTGGTGAGAGAGGTAAAGAAGAACCCAAGGATCACTGTGGCTGAGCTCCAGAGATGCAGTCGGGAGATGGGAGAAAGTTGTAGAAAGTCAACCATCACTGCAGCCCTCCACCAGTCGGGGTTTTATGGCAGAGTGGCCCGACGGAAGCCTCTCCTCAGTGCAAGACACATGAAATCCTGCATAAAGTTTGCTAAAAAACACCCGAAGGACTCCAAGATGGTGAGAAATAAGATTCTCTGTTCTGATGAGACCAAGATAGAACTTTTTGGCCTTAATTCTAAGTGGCGTGTGTGGAGAAAACCAGGTACTGCTCATCACCTGTCCAATACAATGCCAACAGTGAAGCATGGTGGTGGCAGCATCATGCTGTGGGGGTGTTTTTCAACTGCAGGGACAGGATGACTGGTTGCAATTGAGGGAAAGATGAATGCGGCCAAGTACAGGGATATCCTGGACAAAAACCTTCTCCAGAGTGTTCAGGACCTCAGACTGGGCCAAAGGTTTACCTTCCAACAAGACAATAACCCTAAGCACACAGCTAAAATAATGAAGGAGCGGCTTCACAACAACTCCGTGACTGTTCTTGAATGGCCCAGCCAGAGCCCTGACTTAAACCCAATTGAGCATCTCTGGAGAGACCTAAAAATGGCTCATGGCTGTATTAGATCAAAAGGGTGCTTCTACTAAATACTGAGCAAAGGAAAGGGTCGGAATACTTAGGACCATGCGATATTTCAGTTTTTCTTTTTTAATAAATCTGCAAAAATGTCAACAATTCTGTGTTTTTTTGTCAATATGGGGTGCTGTGGGTACATTAATGAGGGGAAAAAATGAACTTAAATGATTTTAGCAAATGGCTGCAATATAACAAAGAGGGAAAAATTTAAGGGGGTCTGAATACTTTCTGTCCCCACTGTATATTCTTTAGAAAGTGCACATCTTGTTAGAGATTTTCTCTTCCTGTTCAGCACTGGAAGTGAAGTCTGGGCATACAGCCAAGACAGCTGTTTGGAGGAAAGGCACACACCCCCTCTCCTCATAGGCAGAGACGTGCAGAGCTGTGCTGTGAATAGACCAGCTCTTTGCTAATCTATTTATAGCAACCTTCCTCGCGACACAATTTTCAGGCTGGTTTTATCTTGGTTGATGGAGAACTTGTCAGATGTTATCATGGTGATAACAGAAGAACGGAGCAGGAGAAAGACACAGGACATAGCTTTGGAGAGAGATAAGAAAACACTGCAAATATATGTGCTTAGGTCAAATTTCATGAATCAGCTTTAGATTAGATTTAGTGCAATTTATTTTGTAACGAATCGAAATTTATCCGAATGTCCAAAAAAAAAAAAAAAACGAATTTCAACTAATGCGAAATAAATTATAGTGAAAATAATGAATGAATTCAACATGATTCGTTCATTTGTTAAAGTGGTTGTAAACCCACATAAAAAAAAAAACCTGCAAGACAAAGGCATAATGAGCTAGTATGCATAGCATACTAGCTCATTATGATTTACTTACCTTAGATCAAAGCCCCCACAGCCGTCCCAGTACAAAGCTGTGGCTGGCGTCATCACTCCCGGAGTTACTTCCGGGTATCGCGGGCTCTGGTGCTGTGATTGGCCAGAGCCGCGATAACGTCACTCCCACACGTGCGCGCAGGAGCCGCCGGCAACGGCACACTAGCTGAATGTCACGGTACTACTTACAGTGAGCCCACAGGCGAGCAGGTGCCACGGGATCCCCCAGGGCGTGGAGTTTAAGGGCCAGCTGGTATTCTGCCAGGGACCCCCTCACGAGGGTTTGGGCTTAGCTGCATGCTGAACCCAGGTCATGGCCCACGGGTTCACCCCGCTTGATAGGGAAGTACTAGAAGACACTGTCAGACAAGGATGGATGGATGAAGCAAAGGATAGCCGGATGGCGAGCTAAGGTCAGGACGGGCTGCAGACAACGTAATCAGAACAAGCCGAGTCGGTACACAAGAGATCAATTGACGTGAGGTCAGGTTAAGGCAAGTACACGAAGGGAGCTCAGAAACTAATGTTGCTCAAGCAACCAGAACTGGTCAGAGAGGGATTTAAATAGAGAAGCACATGAGGGGCTAGACAGGCAGTAGCAGGAAGGAATCATATATTGAGCAACAGGTGAGGGTGGCGACACCCATAGCTGCAGAGTGCAGCAGAGCTGAACACAAGCTAGTGGAACAACAGGTGCCAGCCGGCCTACAGCAGTAAGGATGAGCTTCGAGTTCGAGTCAAACCCATGTTTGAGTTAAACATTACATGTACGACCGTTCGTCGAATTGCAAACGTTATGGGCCATTCACCCCAAATTCGAGTGGCGCGCCACAGCCCATAATTCACTGCGGCATCGCAGTGCATTGCTGGCTGATGATTGGCCAAGCATGCACTATGACCCGCATACTTGGCCAATCACAGCACCGTCTGTACAAGAAGCCGTAATTGGCCAAAGCCAGGGTGGCTTTGGCCAATTAGGGCTCAGGGGGTTTAGTACACGCCCCACACTATATAAGGCCGCCTACACGTTGGCCCTGTATAGTGTTTTCCGGCATTGAGATAGAGAGAGAGAGAGAGAGAGACAGTGTCATTTGATTTAAGTTAGATACAGTGGGCAGGCGAATCAGTTAGCTGCACTTAGTGTATTGTGTATATATATATATATATATATATATATATATGCATCGTGTGTGTGTGTGTGTGTGTGTGTGTGTGTGTGTGTGTGTGTGTGTGTATGTATGTGTATATATATATATATATATATATATATATATATATATAATTGCTGGTGTTCTTCTGATTCTATTAATCCTATTAGCTGCAGTATTTACAGTTAGTGCAGTGCGTCCTCTACACAATGTGCACCTAGATCTACCTGAAGAAAATTGGTGGTGTTCTTCTGATCCTATTAGTACCGCAGGCAGCTGCAGTATTTACAGTTAGTGTAGTGCATCCTCTGCACAGTGTGCACCTAAAGCTACCTGAAGACAATTGCTGTTGTTCTGCCCCTATTAATACCACAGGCAGGAAGCTACAGTATTTACAGTTAGTCTACTGTGTCCTCTGCACAGTGTGCACCTAAAGCTACCTGAAGAAAATTGGTGGTGTTCTTCTGATCCTATTAGTACCACAGGCAGCTGCAGTATTTACAGTTAGTGTAGTGCGTCCTCTGCACAGTGTGCACCTAAAGCTATCTGAAGAAAATTGGTGGTGTTCTACTGATCCTATTAGTACCGCAGGCAGCTGCAGTATTTACAGTTACTGTAGTGCGTCCTCTGCACAGTGTGCACCTAAAGCTACCTGAAGACAATTGCTGTTGTTCTGCTCCTATTAATACAGCAGGCAGGAAGCTACAGTATTTACAGTTAGTGGGCAAATCAAAACCCCACCTTTTACAATAGATGTCCGGAAAAAGTACCCAATAAATATTACCATACACAAGTGGATAAAAAAGTTATGGAGATGCAATACTGAAGTATGGGAAAAATAAAACCTAGAAATGCACTTTCAATGCTAAATAAAAATTCCCCTCATTAAGTGAAAACCAAAATATTTTGTGATGTGAATCTGTGAAAAAATATAACTGACTTCTCAAATAAGATACTCAGAACCAAAGTTCATACAAAAATGATGAATCAGTGCCTTACAGATAAATCAGTGCCTCATAAATAATCACTGTAGATGAAATACATAAATATAAATGATGACTAATATGGTAAAGTGATCCTTAAACGTGAGCTTACGTATATAAATATTCAAGTGACAAATAGTGCAAAAAAATTTTTTTCATATGTTCAGCAAAAAATCTGCAATATATGATAAATACTCAGATAAAAATTTCCAATCGTTTCATAAAGTATTAGTATATAGATAAATTAAGATAAAAATTAAGATAAAGGGTATTATTAACATCAGTGGGGTAGAACTTACCCCAGAGGAAATTAAAGTACTGGATAAGGGATTAAAATTTGCCCCAAAGAAGAATTTGAACAAATTCAATACTTATGTGGACATTAACAAGTTCATCAGAAGTCTGAGTATAAAAAAATACATGATCAGTAACCCACTGGAAAGAATAAAAGAGTATACCAGATAATAATGAAATTATATTTAGCAATTTAAAGAATAAATCTCTTTTTAATCCGCCTACTGGCAAAGATGGACACATTGAAGTTTTTAAAAAAATGGTTTTAAAAGATCTACAAGAATTAAAAGTGAAAAACGTGCAGGATCCAAGAAGTATAAAGAATGGTATAAAAAAACTGGAAACGAGAAAGGATATTGTAATTCGACAGGCCGATAAAGGAGGAGCAATTGTTATCCAATCCAAGGATGATTATTATGAGGAGTTGAATAAACAAGTGAATGATAAAGATACCTATCGTTTACTACTAAGTAATCCAACATCTAGCCTGAAAAAAGAATTGGCGAAAGTCATTCAAAAAGGGGTTAATAAGGGCCTCTTAAATAAAAAGGAGGCTCTCTACCTACAGCCAAAAGCTTGTAAGATACCCGTAATTTATACGGTGCCAAAGATTCACAAGGATAAGGATAAACCCCCAGGACGACCGATAGTGAATGGGATCAATTCAGTAAGTGCAAGAATAGGCGAATACATTGACTGGTTTCTACAACCAGTGGTGAAGATGACTAGATCATATTTGAGAGACACTAAGCACCTTATTCAACTCCTCAATGATGTGACCTTAAGTGATGGACCCATATATTTGGCAACATCCGATGTCTCGTCCTTATATACGATTATTAATCATGATGAAGCTGTACAGGCAACCAAATGGGCCCTAAGGAAATATAGCAGTTTAAAATGTAAACAAAGAAGATTCCTATTAGACTGTCTAAAATTTAGTCTGGAATCCAGCTATTTCTGGCATGATAAGAACTATTACAAACAAATACGGGGAATAGCAATGGGTGCTAAATTTGCACCTAGCGTGGCTAACCTATACATGTCGGAGTGGGAGGAAGAAGTATTATACAAGAATCGACCACACCAGTTGTTAGTATATAAACGGTTCATTGATGACATCTTTATTATCTGGAAGGGAGACAAAGAAAGCCTTAGTGATTTTTGTTTTTATTTGAATAATAATAATAAAAATATAAAACTGTCCTGGGAGATCAATAATGAGAAAATTAATTTTCTTGATCTCGAAATTAAAAAAGAAGGAATTAAATTATGTACTCAAACTTATTTCAAAGCAGTGGATAGAAATAGTTATTTGCCCCTGGACAGTTGTCACCACTCACTATGGTTGAATAATATACCCAAAGGACAACTGGTTAGACTAAGGCGAAATTGTACTAAAAAAGAAGCTTTTATGGAACAGGCTAAAATGATTGGAGAGAGGTTCATCCAGAAAGGATATGACGCAAAATTCATCGAGGAAAAAATTATTGATGTAACACGTCTGGAGAGAGATAAACTAATACAAGATGGAGAAAAGAACCTTATCCAAGAAGACAATGTACCCATTATTATGGACTATAATATGCAATACAAACAAATTGAAAACATTTTCAAGAAATATTGGGACATTGTCAAGACAGATCGACACCTGGGCCCCATTTTATCAAAAACACCTAAATTTATATATAGGAGGGCCCCAACATTGCGGGATCGTTTAGCAAAAAATGTTTTAGATCCACCTCAGAAGAAAAAATTCTCCTTCTTTGAGGGAAAGGGATTTTACCCATGTAAAAATTGCTACGCCTGCAGACATACAAAAGAAAATAAAAAGAAAAAATCAAGTTTCACGTCCACTGTTACTACACAGAATTATGAAATAGAGGATTTTATTTCATGCAGGAGTGAGGGAGTTGTATATCTCTTGGAGTGCCCCTGTCATATCCAATATGTTGGCAGAACTAAGAGGGCACTTTGGATTAGATTGAAAGAACATGTGCAAAATATCAAGAAAAAATTTGACAAGCACAGTCTATCCCGACACTATGTAGAATATCACAATAGTGACCCCTCATCCCTGAAAATATGTGGAATTGAAAAATATAAACCGCATTGGAGGGGAGACAACAAGATTATTAAAATTAGCCAGGCTGAATCCAGATGGATCCATGAATTACAGACTTTATCCCCCCTAGGACATAACGTGGAATTCGATTTAAATTGCTTTATTTCCAATTTTTAGTGGTCAGTTAATTTATTTTAATTCAGCTCTATGTATTTGTTAGTTACATTTCCGCCCATCACCCTCATCCCCAACCCCCCCCCCTTCCTCCCTTTCCTCCCCCCCCCCTCCCCCCATTCCCATCATTAATTTCCCTCCCATTCTTATATAGTTATTTAACCTAGGATCATGTATATTAGCACGTTTACTTTTTCCACACATGAGGATACGTTTATTGTTGGAGATAGATACTTCTCTCCTTTTATTATAATTTTTATACTGCTTTTATATTTTTATGACAATTTTAAATGAAATTGATGCATCTGCACCTAATGAACTGGTCGGCTGTGTATTTTCTGGTGTTATTTATATATTGACCAGTGTTGATATAGGAACACCATTTTTTATGGAATTAGAATGTACTGCATGGATAATTTTAAAAGACAATTTATAAGCCACCACAAGATGGCGATGTCAGTCTTGTGGTTTTATTTAGTACCTATTCTTACTACAGGAATTTACAAAGAATTTTAAAAAGTATAGCACCTAGATGCCTTTTAATCATAGTCTGGAATCAAGAGATGGTATTTACTGATCATGTTAATATATTATTGTTTGTTATTAATGAGTATACTATTGTAATCCTCCCTACGGTGCGGCGTTGAACACAGTAGCTTGGCTTCAAGGATTGTTGATCCGTTGCTGTGACAACGGCGCACGTATAAATGGAATCACTGGCACCGGACTCCTCATCCCTTTGATAAAGTCACGTGCTGTGACGCAACGCGTCAGGGTAGGAGGAGTCAGGTGCCGACGCTTCTCGGGGACGGCCGAACCCGGAAGCTTTGCTTACATCTACCGTTTGCCGCATATTTTAATGTAAGTCACTACGTTTTTTTCAAATAAATATGTTTTAAATACTACACCATGAGACCTCTCCTCTATTCTTAATTACATTGCTGGGACCGCTGAGAGCGCTGGGAGCTGTGGATGAGAGACAGACTCATTTTGGTGTTTAAGGACACGCTGCAGGGAATACATCCTCTCCTAGTTATTATCCACCCGCTCTACTTGGCCCATTGGGGGCCGCTTCTGGAGGTGAGAGGCTGGGGGAAACACCTGGGAGATGCACTAAAACGTGCATAGAAGAGAAAATCACCAGTCACTGCACATTGTTTTTGCACTGTGTTTAAAGACTTTGCTGTGGAAAACACTCATCACTACTGCACATTTTTTTATATGGACTTCATTGCACTATTGTCACTGTTTTGGGACAGCATCTCTGTGGTGGGGTTGGCTGCCCTATTATAATTAATTTTTTATCTTAATTTTTATCTTAATTTATCTATATACTAATACTTTATGAAACGATTGGAAATTTTTATCTGAGTATTTATCATATATTGCAGATTTTTTGCTGAACATATGAAAAATTTTTTTGCACTATTTGTCACTTGAATATTTATATACGTAAGCTCACGTTTAAGGATCACTTTACCATATTAGTCATCATTTATATTTATGTATTTCATCTACAGTGATTATTTATGAGGCACTGATTTATCTGTAAGGCACTGATTCATCATTTTTGTATGAACTTTGGTTCTGAGTATCTTATTTGAGAAGTCAGTTATATTTTTTCACAGATTCACATCACAAAATATTTTGGTTTTCACTTAATGAGGGGAATTTTTATTTAGCATTGAAAGTGCATTTCTAGGTTTTATTTTTCCCATACTTCAGTATTGCATCTCCATAACTTTTTTATCCACTTGTGTATGGTAATATTTATTGGGTACTTTTTCCGGACATCTATTGTAAAAGGTGGGGTTTTGATTTGCCCACTACAGTTTACATTTCTAGTGTTACTATTGATTGATGGAATAGCGCCACATATATTTTTTATTTAATTGTTTTCTGGGGAACTGAGTGGACCTGTCTATGTTGGCGGCTCTCCATCGGGTGTTTTACCGTCAGTTTCAAGATTATCTAGCCCACATTGTGGTTTTGCGCATTAGTTCTCACCTATTTATTTACAGTTAGTGTACTGTGTCCTCTTCACAGTTTGCACCTAAAGCTACCTGAAGACAATTGCTGTTTTTCTGCTCCTATTAATACCACAGGCAGGCATCTACAGTATTTACAGTTAGTGTACTGTGTCCTCTGCACAGTGTGCACCTAAAGCTACCTGAAGAAAATTGGTGGTGTTCTTCTGATCCTATTAATACCACAGGCAGGCAGCTACAGTATTTACAGTTAGTGTACTGCGTCCTCTGCATAGTGTGCACCTAAAGCTACCTGAAGACAATTGCTGGTGTTCTCATACTAATAATACTACAGGCAGGAAGTTGATTCTGCTAGCTGCAGTATCAGTATATATACATCCCAGCTTTGTGCAGCTACATCTCACTGCAGGCCATTAGTATGTCTGGAAGGCCAACAAGGAGAGGCAGACAGTCACAAGCCAATAAAAGAGGGCAAGCAGGCTCTGTGTCTAGAGGCAACAGTGCTGATCGTGGAGACAGTGCATCCTCATCAGCACGTGGCCGTGGGACATGCTTGTCCTTTTTTTCGGCAGCTGTACGTGTTGAGCCACAACATGCGGAAGACTTGGTAGAGTGGATGACCAAGCCGTCCTCATCCTCCTCATCCTCTCTCACCCAGGCTCAGGGTAATTTGTCTGGCAAAGCAGCTGCCAACGCGGCCTCTTCCCTCAGCCCAATGGCATCAGTCACTCCTTCCCTAGCCCCACCATGTCCTCCTGAGGAGTCCCCAGAACTGTTTGACCACAGTGTTGGGTACATGCTCCAGGAGGATGCCCAGTGTTTTGAAGGCTCCGATGATGGTACCCAGCTAGAGGAAGGCAGTAACGTGAGCCCAGAGAGAGGGGGTGCCCAAGAAGGACAGCAATCTGGCAGTCATGTTCCCCTAGCTGCAATATACTGCCAGCTTTGCTCCAGTGATGAGGAGGGAGGGGATGATGAGGTCACTGACTCCACGTGGGTGCCTCATAGGAGAGGAGGAGGAGGAGGCACATCACCAACGAGGCAGGATGCCCTCCAGGGGCCAGCTTAAGGGCAGCACACTGACTGCATCACACCGCAGAGCTGCGCATGTGCAGGGTGCTGCTGTCTCTGCGCGTTATTCCAAAAGTTCTTTGGTGTAAGCTTTTTTGAGACAAGTGCATCAGATCCCACCGCTGCTATTTGCAACATATGTCTCAAGTGTATCTCGCTTGGCCAAAACATCACCCGCTTGGGCACCACATGCTTGAAGAGACATGTCAACCTGCCATGCAGTTCGTTGGCAAGCGTACCTAAAAGACCCACACCAAAGAACAAAGAGGACCTCTCCTTGCTCCTCATCAGCTGGGATCTCCAACCCCACTATACCTTCAGTCCTCTCTGGGACCTGCACTGAGAGGAATGAAGGTGTAGAATTAGGTGTGTCACAGCCAAGTACTTGCAGACAATCTGCTATCGGTACACTGACATCAGATTGTACAAGGCAAATTTCCCTTCCCCAGCTGCTGCACTGCCGAAAGAAGTTTGCTCCCAGCCATCCACATGCCCAGCGGTTGAATGCTAGCATGGCTAAATTGCTAGCACTTCAACTGCTGTCTTCTCAGTTGGTAGACTCTGCCCCCTTCCGTGAGTTTGTGGAATGTGCGGTTCCTCAGTGGCAGATTCCCAAACGCCACTTTTTTCTCACAGAAGGCGATTCCGGCTCTCTACCGGCATGTGGAAGGCAATGTCTTGGTCTCACTGGACAGGGCGGTCAGTGGTAAGGTGCATATTACCACTGACTCATGGTCCAGCAGGCATGGACAGGGACGTTACCTATCTTTCACCGTGCACTGGGTGACTCTTCTGGCAGCTGGGAAGGAAGCAGGTCAGGGTGCAGTAGTGTTGGAGGTTGTTCCGCCACCACGCCTCCAAAATTCTACTAGTGGTGATTCTGCCACACCTCTCTCCTCCACCCCGTCCTCATCTTCTTCCTCCATGGCCTTTTCCTGTGCTGATTTGTCCTCAGAACCAGCAGTGCTCCGTAGGCGTTCAAGGGGTTATCGCATGCACGCAGCCCAAAAGATGCCATGCAGTGCTTGAGCTGATGTGCTTGGGGGACAGGAGCCACACTGGGGCAGAGATTCTGTCAGCTCTGCAGTGGCAGGTTCAGAGGTGGTTGACGCCATGCCAGCTTAAGGCAGGTATGGTGGTTTCTGACAATGGCACCAACCTCCTCTCTGCCCTCCGACAGGGACAACTGACCCATGTGCCCTGTTTGGCACATGTCCTTAACTTGGTTGTGCAGCGGTTCTTGGGCAGGTACCCAGGCTTACAGGATGTCCTGAGCCAGGCCAGGAAAGTCTGTGTGCATTTCCGCAGGCCATATAATGCCAGTGCTAGGTTGGCTGACCTCCAAAAGGAATTTAACCTGCCCAAAAACCGCCTAATCTGTGACATGCCCACCAGGTGGAACTCAACGCTGGCCATGCTGCAGCGGCTGCACACGCAGCAGAGGGCCATCAATGAGTACCTATGCGACTATGGCACCAGGACAGGGTCATGGGACCTTGTTTTTTTTTCCCCACGCCAGTGGGCTATGATCAGAGATGCATACACTGTCCTGTCACCATTTGAGGAGGCCACGAGGATGGTGAGCAGTGACAGTGCATGCATCAGTGACACTCCCCTTGTCCACCTGTTGGAGCACACGCTGCGTGGAATAATGGACAGGGCACTTGAGGCAGAACAGAGGGAGAAAGAGAAGGACTTCCTTACCTCTCAAGGCCCCCTTTATCCAGACAGTGTTCCTGTGTGCCCGCCAACCACACAGGAAGAGGAGGATCCTCGGATTGTGTCAGCATGGAGGTGGAGCTTGGCACTCAGCATCAGCAGCATCTTCAAGGGATCATTTACAGTCCCAAGAAACCCATGGACTTGTACGTAGCTGGGAGGAGGTGGCTGCAGATCATGTCATCCTTAGTGACCCAGAGGACTCCGGACAGAATGCCTCAGCAAACCTATGCTGCACGGCCTCCCTGATCCTGCAAAGCCTGCATAAGGATCCTCGTATACGTGGTATCAAGGAGAGGGATCAATACTGGCTGGCAACCCTCCTTGATCCACGGTAAAAGGGTAAGGTTTCGGTCCTTATCCTGCCGTCGCAGAGGGAGCAGAGGATGAAACATCTTTGGGAGGCATTGCTGAAAGGTTTGTGCAACGCATTCCCAGAGACTGGGATGTTACAAACTACTGTTCCTGGACAACGTGTTGCTGAGGCTTCGGTCAGTCAAAGAAGGAGCGGTGGAGAAGGTGGCCGTCTGACCGATGCGTTCACACAATTTTTTAGTCCGCAGCCCAAGGTATGATCGGTTCCAGCAACCATCGTCAGCGTCTGTTTTACATGGTGCAGGAATACCTAGGGGCAAGATCTGACTTGGACACTTTTCCCACCAAAAATTCTCTGGGTTACTCGGTCTTGAGGATGGATCACTGGCCAGAGCTTGTACAGTATGCAATTGAGCTACTGGCTTGTCCTGCATCCAGCGTTCTTTCGGAATGCGCATTCAGTGCTGCTGGAAGCTTTGTAACTGATCACAGGGTGCGCCTGTCCACCGACTCAGTCGATCGACTGACCTTCATTAAAATGAATCAGTCTTGGATCACCACCAGCTACCAAGCACCTGATGCTGATGTAACCAAATAATTTTTTTTGAAATGTCAGATCCCTTCAAGACTGGCTATGCTGAGTGACTATCCTGTTATGCTGAGTGATTATCCTCTTCCTCCTGAATGATCATGCTGATAGCTTGTAAGAACATTTTTGGTTCTGGGCGCCGCCACCAGTGGCTAAGGCCCAATTTTTCAGCCCCTGTTTAACAGGGGTGTGCAATTATAATTTTTGATGCAATACTTTGCAGCAGGGCTCATTCCTGCGCTCCAACTATAGCATCTGTGAGGGGTTGCAGTGTTGTGGCACCAGTGCCTAAGGCCCAATTTTTCTGCCCCTGTTCAACAGGGACAAGTAATTACAATTCTTGATCTAATATTTCACAGCAGGGCCCATTCCTGCTCCCACCAAGAGTAACTTTGAGGGCTTACAGTGTTGTGGCAACACCACCACCACCAAAGGCCCAATTTTTCTGCCCTTGTTTAACAGGTGCATGTAATTACAATTCTTGAACTAATATTTCACAGCAGGGCCCATTCCTGCGCCCACCAAGAGTAACTGTAAGGGCTTACAGTGTTGTGGCAACACCACCACCAAAGACCCAATTTTTCTGCCCCTGTTCAACAGGTGCATGTAATTACAATTCTTAATATAATATTTCACAGCAGGGCCCGTTCCAGTGCCCACCAAGTAACTGTGAGGACTTATGCCCTGTACACACGGTCGGACATTGATCGGACATTCCGACAACAAAATCCATGGATTTTTTCCGACGGATGTTGACTCAAACTTGTCTTGCATACACACGGTCGCCCAAAGTTGTCGGAAAATCCGATCGTTCTGAACGTGGTGACATAAATCACATATGTCGGGACTATAAAGGGGGCAGTAGCCAATAGCTTTCGTCTCTTAATTTATTCTGAGCATGCGTGGCACTTTGTGGGTCAGATTTGTGTACACACGACCGGAATTTCCGACAACGGATTTTGTTGTCAGAAAATTTTATAGCAAGCTCTCAAACTTTGTGTGTCGGAAATTTCTATGGAAAATGTGTGATGGAGCCTACACACAGTTGAAATTTCCGACAACAACGTCCTATCACACATTTTCCATCGGAAAATCCTATCGTGTGTACAGGGCATTACAGTGTTGTGGCACCAGCACCACCAAAGGCCCAATTTTTCTGCCCCTGTTCAACGATGGCATGTATTTACAATTCTTGATCTAATATTTCACAGCAGGGCCCGTTGCTGTGCCCACCAAGAGTAACTATGAGGGCTTACAGTGTTGTGGCAACACCAACACCAAGGCCCCAATTTCTGCAGAGTATATAGGGCAGGCCGCTACTTTCAAACATCCAACTTACAAACGACTCCTACTTGCAAACGGAAGGGAGATAACAGGAAGCGAGTTGAAATCTACCCCTAGGAAGGGAAATTCTCTCCTGTAAGAGTTAATATGGGAAAAACGTGTCTCCTCTCCACTGATGCTTTATCACCAATCCTTGTTTCACTAAAAACCCCAAATTTTCAAAAAACATTTGTCATTGGGACAGAAAGTGAGGTGAAATCTTCTGAAGAGGTGTACAGACAGCAAAACAAATGTTACAGTGGTGATAACCCTTCCCTATGTTTTCCAAAAAGCTTAAAAACAGATTTTTTGGCTGGAGCTACATTTTAAAAATGTGCCAGTTCAAAATTACAAACAGATTCTACTTAACAACAAACCTACAGTCCCTGTCTTGTTTGCACCGCCTGTATACTGTTGTTCAGAGTATATAGGGCCTTGGGGCCCCATGCCTTTCCTTTTTTTAATTTGGGTGTGGGGTTCCCCTTAATATCCATACAAGACCCAAAGGGGCTGGTAATGGGCTGGGGCAGGGGGTACCCATGCCATTTTTCTCAATGATTTTCATCCATATTGCTGGGACCAGACATTACATTAAAGCCGCAAGCAGTTTTAAATGACTTTTATTCCTTTAAAAATGTCATTTTATGCAGGGACAGTTCTAAACACAGGAAACACGTGCCACTTCACAGGCATACTGTAGACACCCCCAGGTATGATATTTAAAGGAATATTTCACTTTTTTTCACTTCAAACATTATTAAAATCACTGCTCCTGAAAAAACAGCCGTTTTTAAAACTTTTTTTGCATTGATACATGTCCCATTGGGCAGGACCCGGGTCCCCAAACCCTTTTTAGGACAATAACTTGCATATTAGCCTTTAAAATTAGCACTTTTGATTTCGAACGTTCGAGTCCCATAGGCTTTAATGGGGTTCTAAGGTTTGCGCAAACTTTTGGTCCATTTGCAGGTTCTGGTGCGAACCGAACCGGGGGTGTTCGGCTCATCCCTACCCAACACATAGACAAGGCAAAAGCTTCATATTGAATAAAGGATTCTGAAGTAGGCCTAAAGCTAATAAGATTCACTCCTGTTATGAACTCTCCAAGACCTCCAAGGTGTTTTATCATGGTTACATGATAGTTTAAATGTTTTGGGTTTATTTGAGATGTGCAAAAGAGAGATCACACAAACACTTATATGTGTAACGTTTATTTAAGTAATGGCAGACACAGATAACAAATGTAATAATTTTAGAAAATATAACAAAAATACTTAGCTATAGATGCCTTTTTCACCACGGAGTCCCCCGTCCTTATGGTGTGGCACAAATGATCATATTAGATGCGTGTGTAATTTCAGCTCTGAGATGAGACTCACTTTTACAAGTTTTAGCTGTAGTATATACAGGACTAGTGTGTGAGTAAATGATCATTGTTTGTAGAGTGATATCACCTTTTAGGGAATATATTGAGCTTGGTCATATAGTCAGTTTACAATGCCATTCCTATAGCAATAGGTCAGTTAAAGTGGTTGTAAAGGCAGAAGGGTTTTTATCTTGATGCATTCTATGCATTAAAGCGGGGTTCCACTCAAATTTTTAACTTAATCTTACCCCTTTCAGTTAATTGCATAGATGTTCAAATGCCGCACGAAAATTTTTTTTATCGCTGTAATTACCTTTATATTGTACTTTATTGTGGCACTTCCTGTCTCTCCTCCCATGGGAGTAGGCGTGTTTATTGCCTTTCCCCGGCGCCGCACTGTCTCCTGGGAGCTTAGTGTCAGGCTTCCCAAGATTCAGTGCGAAAACAATGAACATGCGTGTGAACAAGCTGTGAATGAACAACATTCACCGCATCCAGGAAATCAATGCTTGTGGGCTTCACATGCCCACAAGCAAGATGGAAACAGCCAGCATCACATTTTTCAAGTTATTCTTCAGTACGAAAACAGACAGAGGCGGAAATATTACACCCAAACTGAGTATTATTTTGGGATAAGCAAAGTGTCTCAATGACCTAAAAAAAAAAAAAAAAACTTTGTGTGTAGCAGCCTCCCCAGCACCCCTTAATTACTTACCTGAGCCCCATCTCTCTCCAGCGATGTCCACGAGTGTCTAAGCCATCCGGGACACTCCTCCTGATTGGCTGAGACACAGCAGCGCCATTGGCTCCCGCAGCTGTCAATCAAAATCAGTCAGCAAATCAGGGGAGAGAGGGGACAGGGCCGGGTCGGGCTCTGTGCCTGAATGGACACAGGGAGCTGTGACTCGTCTCCAGTGCCCCCATAGGAAGCTGCTGACTGTGGGCACTTGATAGGAGGAGCCAGGAGCAGCAAAGAGGGACCCAAGAAGAGGAGGATCTGGACTGCTCTGTGCAAAACCAACTGCACAGAGGAGGGAAGTGTAGTGCTTGGTTGCTACTAGTAACTAACATCTACCATATCACCCAGCTTCCAGAACTCCATCTATCACCTCAGAGACAATGAACAGTCATTTGTATAGTTTTGTTTTTGTTTATTGAGGGATATAACTTGGTTGGGGGAAAGGGAATATGGGATGCCCATAGAACATGTTGCTTTGCCATCATATTAAAGAACTTGAAATGTGGTTGAGCCTTGAAGTACTGATGCACATATAATATCTACAGTCTCTTCCCCTGCATCACTATGCAGACTATTTCCCCTCCTCTGCGTACCTCCTGCAGACTGTTGCTCCCAGAACTTCTATCCTCCTGCCCAAACTTTACTGTAGATCATTATCTTGCCTGTCACATCATTCTCTATGAGCAAAAGAGGCCGCTCTGAACAGTCTCAGTGGCTGGCTGTAATAGTTGTTGTTACTAGGCCAGATGTCTGCAGTACCTCTCTCCAGTGGCCTAGTAATTTAGTAGTTAATTTAGTAATTTAGTAGCACGTGTAGATTGGTGGACTTCCAGCTAGTCCAGTTTGCAAATCCTGCGTCCTCAATCCGCATTGATTTGACACTTTCCCCACAGTCTCTCCTCTGGCTTCACACCCAGCTCCCCTGGCATGCCTCATCCAGCAATCCACTCTGGTCCACTCACCGACCTTCTCCTGCCCCGAGTCCATGATGGAGAACTTTAACTGGACATTAGGTATGAGCTTCGAGTTCGAGTCGAACCCATGTTTGACTCGAACATCGCCTGTTTGACCGTTCGTTGAATTGCGAATGATATAGGCCGTTCGCGCCAAATTCAAGTGGCGCGTCATGGCCCATAATTCACTGCGGCATCACAGTGCATTGCTGGCTGATGATTGGCCAAGCATGCACTATGACCCACATGCTTGGCCAAACACAGCGCCTTGTGTACATAGAGAGAGAACCGTAATTGACCAAAGCCAGGGTGGCTTTGTCCAATTATGGCTCAGGGGGTTTAGTACACGCCCCACACTATATAAGACCTTGTGTAGTGTGCTGTGGCAGTGGAGAAAGATAGATAGACATAGAGACAGTGTGATTTAAGTTAGATAGAGTAGGCAGGTTGAGTCAGTTAGCTGCGCTTACAGTGTATTGTGTATATATATATATATATATATATATATATATATATATATATATATATATATATATGTATATACACACAAACACATACACATACACACACACTGTATTCAGTTTAGCTAGATCCGTTCCCGTTATTCTCTTCCTAATATACTGACAGGCAGGTGTTTTTACAGTATTTACAGTTAATGTACTGTGTACCCTGCACAGTTGCACCTACAGTATAGCAACCTGAAGACAAGTGCTTGTGTTCTTCTTCTGATCCTATTAATAGCACAGGCAGGCTCTTGAAGTATTTACAGTTAGTGTACTGTGTACCCTGCACAGTAGCTCCTATAGCTACCCGAAGACAAGTGCTGGTGTGCTTCTTCTGATCCTATTAATACCACAGGCAGGCATTCTGCTAGCTGCTGTATAATATATATATATATATATATATATATACACATACACATACACACACACACACACATCCCAGTTTTGTGCAGCTACATCTCACTGCAGTGCAGGCCATTAGTATGTCTGGAAGGCCAACAAGGAGAGGCAGACAGCCAATAAAAGAGGGCAAGCAGGCTCTGTGTCTAGAGGCAACAGTGCTGGTCGTGGACACGGTGCATCCTCATCAGCACGTGGACTTGGGACACGCTTGTCCTTTTTTTCGGCAGCTGGCCGTGTTGAGTCGCAACATGCAGAAGACTTGGTAGAGTGGATTAGCAAGCCGTCCTCATCCTCTCTCACCCAGGCTCAGTGCAGTTGTCTGGCAAAGTAACTGCCAACGTGGCCTCTTCCTTTGGCTCAATGGCATCAGTAACTCCTTCCCTAGCCCCACCATGTCCTCCTGAGGAGTCCCCCGAACTGTTTGACCACATGGTTGGGTACATGCTCCAGGATGATGCCCAGCATTTTGAAGGCTCTGATGATGGTACTCAGCTAGAAGAAGGCAGTAACGTGAGCCCAGACAGAGGGGGTGCCCAAGAAGGACAACAATCTGGCAGTCATGTTCCCCCAGCTGCAGCATACTGCCAGCTTTGCTCCAGTGATGAGGAGGGGGGATGATGAGGTCACTGACTCAACGTGGGTGCCTGATAGGACAGAGGAGGAGGAGGCACATCACCAACGAGGCAGGATGCCCTCCAGGGGCCAGCTTAAGGGCAGCACACCGACTGCATCACACCATAGAGCTCCGCATGTGCAGGGCGCTGCTGTCTCTGCGCGTTATTCCAAAAGTTCTTTGGTGTGGGCCTTTTTTGAGACGAGTGCATCAGATCCCACCGCTGCTATTTGCAACATATGTCTCAAGTGTATCTCGCGTGGCCAAAACATCACCCACTTGGGCACCACATGCTTGACCAGACATATGTAGACCTGCCATGAAGTTCGTTGGCAAGCGTACCTAAAAGGCCCACACCAAAGAACAAAGAGGACCTCTCCTTGCTCCTCATCAGCTGGGATCTCCAACCCCACTATACCTTCAGTCCTCTCTGAGACCTGCACTAAGAGGAATGAAGGTGTAGAATTAGGTGTGTCACAGCCAAGTACTTGCGGACAATCTGCTATCGGTACACCAACGTCAGATTGTACAAGGCAAGTTTCCCTTCCCCAGCTGCTGCACCGCCGAAAGAAGTTTGCTCCCAGCCATCTACATGCCCAGTGGTTGAATGCTATCTTGGCTAAATTGCTAGCACTTCAACTGCTGTCTTTTCAGTTGGTAGACTCTGCCCCCTTCCTCAGTGGCAGGTTCCCAAACGTCACTTATTCTCACGGAAGGCGATTCTGGCTCTCTACCGGCATGTGGAAGGCAACGTCTTGGCCTCGCTGGACAGGGCGGTCAGCGGTAAGGTGCATATTACCGCTGACTCATGGTCCAGCAGGCATGGACAGGGACGTTACCTATCTTTCACGGCGCATTGGGTGACTCTTCTGGCAGCTGGGAAGGATGCAGGACAAGGTGCAGTAGTGTTGGAGGTTGTTCCATCACCACGCCTCCAAAATGCTACTACTGGTGATTCTGACACACCTCTCTCCTCCACCCCCTCCTCTTCTTCTTCCTCCATGGCCTCTTCCTGTGCTTTGTCCTCAGAACCAGCAGTGCTCCATAGGCGTTCAAGGGGCTACGCAAGTACGTAGGCAAAAAGATGCCATGCAGTGCTTGAGCTGGTGTGCTTGGGGGACAGCAGCCACACTGGGGCAGAGATTCTGTCAGCTCTGCAGGGGCAGGCTCAGAGGTGGTTGACGCCATGCCAGATTCAGACAAGAAAGGTGGTTTGCGACAATGGCACCAACCTCCTCTCCCCCTTTCGACAGGGACAACTGACCCATGTGCCCTGTTTGGCTCATGTCCTTAACATGCACATGCAGCAGAGGGCCATCAATGAGTACCTGTGCGACTATGGCACCAGGACAGGGTCAGGGGAGCTTGGTTTTTTTCCCCATGCCAGTGGGTCATGGTCAGGGATGCATGCACTGTCCTGTCACCATTTGAGGAGGCCACGAGGATGGTGAGCAGTGAGAGTGCATGCATCAGTGACACTGTCCCCCTTGTCCACCTGTTGGAGCACACACTGCGTGGAATAATGGACAGGGCACTTGAGGCAGAACAGAGGGAGGAAGAGGAGGACTTCCTTACCTCTCAAGGCCCCCTTTATCCAGACAGTGTTTCTGTGTGCCCGCCAATCACACAGGTAGAGGAGGAGGATTGTGTCAGCATGGAGGTGGAGCCTGGCACTCAGCATCAGCAGCAGTCTTCAAGGGATCATTTACAGTCCCAAGAAACCCAGGGACATGTACGTGGCTGGGAGGAGGTGGCTGCGGATCATGTCGTCCTTAGTGACCCAGAGGACTCCGGACCGGATGCCTCAGCAAACCTACGCTGCATGGCCTTCCTGATCCTGCAAAGCCTGCGGAAGGATGGTCATATTTGTGGTATCAAGAAGAGGGATCATTACTGGCTGGCAACCCTCCTTGATCCACGTTACAAAGGTAAGGTTGTGGACCTTATCCTGCCGTCGCAGAGGGCGCAGAGGATGAAACATCTTCGGGAGGCCTTGCAGAAAGGTCTGTGCAACGCGTTCCCAGAGACTGGGAGGTTACAAACTCCTGTTCTTGGACAACGTGTTGCTGAGGCTTTGGTCAGTCAAAGAAGGAGCGGTGGAAAAGGTAGCCGTCTGACCGATGCGTTCAGACAATTTTTTAGTCTACAGCCCCAAGGTATGATCGGTTCCAGCAACCATCGCCTGCGTCTGTTTTACATGGTGCAGGAATACCTAGGGGCAAGATCAGACTTGGACACCTTTCCCACCGAAAATCCTCTGGGTTACTGGGTCTTGAGGATGGATCACTGGCCAGAGCTTGTACAGTATGCAATTGAGCTACTGGCCTGACCTGCATCCAGCGTTCTTTCGGAACACACATTCAGTGCTGCTGGAGGCTTTGTAACCGATCACAGGGTGCGCCTGTCCACCGACTCGGTCGATCGACTGACCTTCATAAAAATAAATCAGTCCTGGATCACCACCAGCTACCAAGCACCTGATGCTGATTTAACCGAATAATTTTTTTGAAATGTCAGATCCCTTCAAGACTGCCTATGCTGATGCTGAGTGAGTATCCTCCTCCTCCTCAATGATCATGCTGATGGCTTGTAAGAATATTTTTGGTTCTGGCCCAATTTTTCAGCCCCTGTTTAACAGGGGCGTGTAATTACAATTTTTGATGGAATACTTTGCAGCAGGGCTCGCTCCTGTGCGCCAACTAGAGTATCTGTGAGGGGTTGCAGTGTTGTAGCACCAGTGCCTAAGGCTTATTTTTCTGCCCCTGTTCAACAGGTACATGTAATTACAATTCTTGATCTAATATTTCACAGCAGGGCCCTTTCCTGTGCCCACCAAGAGTAACTGTGAGGGCTTACAGTGTTGTGGCAACACCAACACCTAAGGCCCCAATTTCTGCAGAGTATATAGGGCAGGCCCCTACTTTCAAACATCCAGCACCATCACCACCAAAGGCCAAATTTTTCTGATCCTGAGTATATAGGGCAGGCCCCTACTTTCAAACATCCAGCACCATCACCACCAAAGGCCCAATTTTTCTGACCCCGTTCAACAGGGGCATGTAATTACAATTCTTGATCTAATATTTCACAGTAGGGCCTGTTCCTGCACCCACCAAGAGTAACTGTGAGGGCTTACAGTGTTGTGGCAACACCAACACCTAAGGCCCCAATTTCTGCAGAGTATATAGGGCAGGCCCCTACTTTCAAACATCCAACTTACAAACAACTCCTACTTGCAAACAGAAGGAGACAACAGGAAGTGAGATGAAATCTACCCCTAGGATGGGAAATTCTCTCCTGTAAGAGTTAATATGGGAAAAACGTGTCTCCTCTCCACTGATGCTTTATCACCAATCCTTGTTTCACTAAAGTCCCCAAATTGTCAAAAAACATTTGTCATTGGGACAGAAAGTGAGGTGAAATCTTCTGAAGAGGTGCACAGACAGCAAAACAAATGTCACAGAAGTGATAACCCTTCCCTATGTTTTCCAAAAAGCTTCAAATAGATTTTTTGGCTGGAGCTACACTTTAAAAATGTACCAGTTCAAAATTTCAAACAGATTCTACTTAACAAATCTATAGTCCCTGTCTTGTTTGCACCGCCTGTATACTGCTGTTCAGAGTATATAGGGCCTGGGGGCCCCACACCTTTCCTTTTTTTAATTTGGGTGCGGAGTTCCCCTTAATATCCATACAAAACCCAAAGGCCCTGGTAATGGACTGGGGGGTACCCATGCCGTTTGTCTCACTGATTTTCATCCATATTGGCCAGGACCCGACATTACATTAAAGTCGCAAGCAGTTTTAAATTACCTTTATTCCTTTAAAAATGTCATTTTGTGCAGGGACTGTTCTAGGCACGGGAAACACGCGCCACTTTACAGGCATACTATAGACAACCCCCAGGTACGATATTTAAAGGAATATTTCACTTTTTTTTTTCACTTTAAGCATCATTAAAATCACTGCTCCCGAAAAAACATCCTTTTTAAAACTTTTTTTTGCATTGATACATGTCCCCTGGGGCAGGACCTGGGTCCCCAAACCCTTTTTAGGACAATACCATGCAAATTAGCCTTTAAAATTAGCACTTTTGATTTTGAACGTTCGAGTCCCATTGACTTCAATGGGGTTCTAAAGTTTGAGCAAATTTTCGGTCCGTTCGCAGGTTCTGGTGCGAAACGAACCGGGGGGGTTCGGCTCATCCCTACTGGACATATGTTCCGGCAGCTTCTCCAGCCCCTCTGTTCCAGGATACTTCACCCATGACTGTGTAAAAATGAAGCTCCCTCCCAGCTCTCCCAGGCTCCTCCACTAGGCCTCGCACCCCCCCAGATGGGCATGGGGACCCTGCTACTGCCTAGCAGTTTATTTTCCACATCTCCCAGCTGACATCCCTCCCCCAGTGGGCTGGACCTGAGCTTATATGGGAGGCCTGCCTACTGCCAATTCCAATTGGGCATTGGTCAGGGCTCCTCACATGAGCTTCCTGCCACTGCAGTCCTGTGCCCTGCCCCTCTTCCAGATCATTCTCCCTGGAAGCAGGGGGCGCCCCAGAACTAGAGCACAGGTGGTCACACCCACTGCTACTCTAACCACTCCCTGCCCACAGATCAAAACAAACAGGCCTATCCTGAGGCATAGGCTTGTCCAAATTTACCTGCTCTGGCAGCTTTCCTACAAAAATCCTCACTCTAGCACCTACCTAAGGTAGAGGGTGCTACAGAAGTATAACATGTTTGTTATTTTTTTAAAGAAAAAAAAAACAGACTTTACAATCACTTTAAGGTAAAACCATACTTATGTCCTTATATGGTCCCTTAACCAGGATTTGGAGGCTCTTATACATTAATGAGCTACAATAAAAGGAGAAATTTATTTTCTCCATCACTGGGGTAACTACAACAGGAACGTGTGAATGTTTCATGAACCTGACTTGTGTTTTATCTGTAGTATGAAATCCCACTTTTGCTAAATTTAAACTGTAGTTTAAATAGCAAGAACACATAAAAAGGTGATTGACTCCTAAAAAGATACGACTTTGAAGGATATGAGGCTGTCACTGAGGTGAGCTCACAATCAAGGTAATATTCTACAAACATTATTAAAATTCCATAAAGATAGATACAATCATATCACAAAGTGTAAACATTAGCACAAAGCTAGAGTTGATATTGATATTTGTTTCCAGCAAGAATATATTGAGTTCATTGATACAGAGAAGTCCAATGCGTTTCACAGAGTGGTGTCTCCGCTTCCTCAGGGAAACTCAGTATATGTCAACTTCATCAAAATATAAGTGCGTATATTTCTATGGATGCAAAGGACCGAGACTGCAAGATAGCCAAGTAGTCCATGGCGTCAGTACCCAGGACCAGGATTGGCAGACACTGGATCGCACACAGGTGGATTCAGGCGGAAGCAGTTTATATGCCCAGAATGCTAACAGATCAGCTCAGCAAAGCACTGCACACAGCTTTGCAAACAATGTCCACCAACGGATATACGTGGATATACTGAGTTTCCCTGAAGAAGCGGAGACACCACTGCAAAACGCGTTGGACTACTCTGTGCCAATTAACTCAATTTATTCTAGCTGGAAACAAGTATCAACTCTAGCTTTGTGCTATTATTTAAGATATAGGAAGCAGGAAAAAGAGGAAGAAGCGCCAGGGCAGTACATGTGCAGCATAAAAAGATTTTATTGTAAAAACAAGATTTGTAACAAAGTGTTATGCACTCACATAGTGCTCTGTAGGTGGGGGGCTTACAGCGGGGCTGAGGAGCCGCGTTTTTTTAATTTGGCGCCATTGGCAGCCGAGTAAACCGGAAGTGACGTTGTGACGTCGCTTCCGTGTTTGCACATAGGAGACTGGAACAAAGCCATTTATGGCTTTGATTCAGTCTCTCTCTAGCCGGTGGAAGTGCCTGATCATGGATCGGGTTGCATGGTGGGTTGGGAGGCCCGGGAACAGCGTCGGAAGGCAGTGGGAGGGGGTTGTCCCCTCCCGCTCCTGTGGCATAACAACCGAGCGGCTTTTAGCCGCAACAGTTGTTATCCCTAAAGAGCCGACCGCCCGCTCTAAAAAACGGTACTGGGGTGATGCCTGCAGCTGCAAGCATCACCCTGGTATAACCCCTGAAAGCCGAGGCTGCATATGTGCGTACGGTCGGCACTAAGGGGGTAAACAAGTTTATATTACCTTGATTGTGTGCTCACCTCAGTGACAGCCTCATATCCTTCAACATCCTACTTTTGTAGGAGTCAATCTCCTTTTTACGTGATCCCACTTTTGCTAATCTGTTCAGATTATTTTTCTGTCAAAGCTTTTTAATGCCTGTAAATAATGCTCACCAATTATGTGTTTAGGTCATTGTAGAAATAATTATATTACAGAATATATACTGAACATTTATATCCATGTGTGCCAATAAACTCCTCTGGTGTCTCACCCGTAAGAAAAGTGGCCATGACTGAATTCCACTAAACAAAGAAACAAAGGGTGATAGACAATGGCCAGAACAGGGTAGATGAAGGTTACATTCACACTGTTGCATGTTGGGAACTCATGCAAAATCACGTACTTTCTCGACATGCACAGAAACCTGCTGCCTTTAGCAGATGTTCAGCAGTGCAATTAATTCTTAATAGCACCCCCACACATCTCCTAATGCACGCACCATGCGGCCCGATTTTGCAAACGGTTCAGGGACTTCTTTTGTATGTTTCTCGCTTGTAGGGCAGCCCATTGAAATGAGGGCCCCCCCCTCCTGAACCGTACCAGGCCGCATGCCCTCAACATGGGGGGGTGGGTGCTTTGGGGGAGGGGGGGCCCTGCGGGGCCCCCCCACCCCAAAGCACCTTGTCCCCATGTTGATGAGGACAAGGGCCTCTTCCCGACAACCCTGGCCGTTGGTTGTCTGGGTCTGCGGGCGGGGGGCTTATCGGAATCCGGGAGCCCCCTATAATAAGAGGGCCCCCAGATCCCGACCCCCACCCTATTTGAATGCGTGTGGGGTATTTCACCTAGGGAAAAAGTGTCAATAATAAAACGCACTACACAGGTTTTTAAAATAATTTATTAAACAGCTCTGGGGGGGGGTCTTCCTCCGGCTTTGGGGGTCTTCTTCCGTCTTCGGGGGTCCCTCCGGTTCCTCTTTTACCGGTGTTCCAGTTCTTCGGCCGGCTCCTCCGCTGCCTTCAGGCAGAGGTCCGGACTTCTTGGCTTCTTTTCTTCCCTCTTCTCTTCTCCAGATGTTGACACGACGCTCTCTCCGGCTGGACTGCTCTCTGAAGGCTCCGTTGTGACTTATATAGGCGGAGACCCCGCCCCCTTATGATGTCACAGTCCCTGGGCATGCTGGGACTGTCACGTTAGGGGGCATGGTCACCAGGTGATGTTGACCACGCCCCCTAAAACGTCACAGTCCCAGCATGCCCAGGGACTGAGACATCATAAGGGGGTGGGGTCTCCACCTATATAAGTCACAATGGAGCCCTCATAGAGCAGTCCAGCCGGAGAGAGCGTCATGTCAACATCTGGAGAAGAGAAGAGGGAAGAAGACAAGAAGCCAAGAAGCCCAGAAGCCCAGATCTCCGCTGGCAAGAGAGCGGCCTGAAGACAGCAGAGGAGCCGGCCGAAGAACTGGAACACCGGGAGAAGAGGAACCGGTGAATCTGGGGGCCCTCTTATTATAGGGGGCTCCCGGATTCCGATAAGCCCCCCGTCCGCAGACCCCGACAACCAACGGCCAGGGTTGTCGGGAAGAGGCCCTTGTCCTCATCAACATGGGGACAAGGTGCTTTGGGGTGGGGGGGCCCCGCAGGGCCCCCCCTCCCCCAAAGCACCCACCCCCCCATGTTGAGGGCATGTGGCCTGGCACGGTTTGGGGGGGGCGCTCGCTCGTCCCCACCCCCTTTTCTGACCGCCCGGGCTGCGTGCTCGGATCGGGGTCTGGTATGGACTTTAGGGGGGACCCCATGCCGTTTTTTCGGTGTAGGGGGGCTTCCCTTTAAAATCCATACTAGACCTAAGGGCCTGGTATGACCCGCGACAGGGCTCGCAAGGTGTCAATCTCGCCGATAAAAGCGGCAAGATTGACTTCCTTTTCTAGTCCCGTCGCACCTGAGTTGCGTTCAAAATGAACGGACTTGTCCATGTGTGGGCAAGTCCGTTCATTCTGAAAGTCCGCCGTAGCTCCGGCGAAAGTCCGTCGAAAAGACGGGCGGACTTAGCCCGCCGGAAAGTCCGGTCGTGTGTGGGCAAGTCCGTCCGTTTTAAAGTCCGGCGCACCTGGCGGACAAAGTCCGACAGAAAGTGTGCCGGACCACGTATGCCAGAAAGTCGTGTGTACGCGGCATTAGCTTCGATAGTGTTCCCTACATCATGCCACTAAACTAAGGCTGACCATACATTATGCAATTTTTTGAAAAAATATTTCCTTTAAATTTACCAAAACCATATAATAGGAGGACAGACCTAAACACTTTCAATTTGTATGTACTTGTACTTGTCCGACAGAACGAATCCGTCGGACAATTCGACCGTGTGTGGGCTTCATCGGACCTTTTCTGACGAAAATGTCACAGACTTTAGATTTGGAACATGTTTCAAATATTTCCGCTGGACCTAGTTCCTATCGAGAAATCCACTTGTCTGTATGCTAGTCCAATGGACGAAAACCGACGCTAGGGCAGCTATTGGCTATGGGCTATGAACTTCCTTAATTTAGTCCGGTCGTACGTCATCACGTACGAATCCGTCGGACTTTGGTGTGATCGTGTGTAGGCAAGTCCGTTCGTTAGAAAGTCTGTCGTAACTCCATCGAAAGTCTGTCGGAAAGACCGTCGGACCTTTGATGCCGAAAAGTCCGCCCATGTGTACAGGGCATTACACTACATAGTTAAGGTAAATCTAAAGGAAATTGAACAAGAAAATTGTATAATGTATGGCCAGCCTAAATCCTTTGTTCAATACCTCCCATAATAGAACAATGATGCAATGCTCCTCTTAGTGAATGAACAAAAGAATAGTGAAATCAAACTGACCTGTATAATAGAGAAGCAAGAGGAGGACGGCTGCCTGTCCATAACCCATGTTGTTCTGAAGGTTCCATACCATTTATTAGTTTTCTTTAAGTTGCTCAGATGAATTTACTTTTGATATTTCTTACTAGTCTTTCCGGTAAGAGATGTACAAAAGGCATCTGATGAATGCCACCTTTCTACAGAGTGGCATACAGGTTACATAGTTACATAGTCAGGTTGAAAAAAGACAAGTCCGGGGGGCAGGAGGCGGAGCCTAGCAGAGCAGACATGCATTGTTAGAGCTCCACACCGCTGAGGAGAGAAGAGAAGGACAAAGCGGAGCCTGCAGGCTCAAAAGGTATCCATTTGAACCTTTTTGCCCCAGGGAACAAACTGTGAAAGTTTGGGCAGGAAATATGGTACTGGGAGGAAACCGTGGCAGAAATAAAAATCACCTCACAAAGAGCTCACAGGCACTCACTGCAACTAAAGCAGCTCCAGTCACCTCACAAGATACAGCATCAGGGAGCTCTCACAGACAGAAAATGTCACAGCAAGACTCTCCATTTGAGTCAGATACAGAACAAATCCTCTCACAAACTTCTCCACAAGCCTCCTCAGTATCCCCAGAAATATTATTACAATTTGAAAAGATGCTTCATAAGGCTTTAAAACAAACCTCAGACCAAATAACAAAAAGCCTAACCAAAGAAATAAGAGAGCTGGGAAACTGCACCGCAGCCTTAGAAAAAAAAAATGGATGAAATTGAAATTACAACCCAAGAAAATATAACAGAATTGGAACAATTAAAAAAAGAGAATTTAATACTTCAAACTAAGCTCGAAGATTACGAAAATAGAGCCAGACGTTCAAACTTACGCATAAGGGGAATACCTGAAACTGTGACAGACCTGCAATCTACTATTACTGCTCTATTACAAGAACTAAAGCCAGATATCCCTATTGAACGTTTAGAACTGGACAGAGTACACAGAGCCCTCACAGCCAAAAAGAAAGATGGACCCCCACGTGATATAATCACAAAATTTCATTATTACAGAACGAAAGAACAAATACTAATTGCTGCAAGAGAAAAAAAGGAACTTAATTTTCAAGGACACAATTATCAAATTTTTGCTGACCTATCCCAACTTACTATTACTAAAAGACGATCCATGAAACCCCAACTAATGGAACTGCAACGCCACAACATTATGTATCAATGGGGCTTCCCCTTTTCAGTCAGATTTAACTACCAAGGTACAATTTACAGAAGCAGATCAGCAGATGAACTACAACAAACCCTTTTAAAATTAAATCTGACAGAACCCACAAGCAGCAACTCTCCCACACGCAGAAGAATGGCGTCATCTTCACCTTCAGGCAGCACCCAGAAAATTTCAGAACAAAATGGGAATCATCATTCTCACAAAAGAGGCCGTTATGCCACATCATCCATGGACCAAGAAGATTCAATGGACTGACATCCTAATTCCTGATATCTCTTCATTTATTATACTAAGAGATGGTTCTCTTTAAAAAACCTATATTTATAACTGAATGTAACTGCAATCTGATAGTCACACACTGTGTGGGATCATGTTACATTCCAGTTATATTTCTTATTACTTCTGATTCATATAGCCTTAGAATATATAAGTGAAATAAGGAAATTCTTGTTCAGTTATATATTTTCAGGTAATAACAATAGATTTATTACTTTTTAGGACAAATATGTTCAATAATCCAGAAGTAATGGAAGCTTTTTCTTTCTTTTCTTAAAACAAATATATTATTAACTAACTAGTTCCTAGAATTATGTTTTTGTTTATTCTAATCTGAAGCAATACAACCTCAATTTTATGAGTTAACATATCTAAACAGTTGCATATGAATAAAATATGTAATTGTTTACTCTAAAAGGGTTAAAATCCCAAAATAATTCAAACTATCTTCATCAATACCAAAGTTATTAACAGTACCTTTCTAACTGAATTATTTAGCCTAGGGAAAGACTAACCATATACAACCACCCTAGAATAAATAATTTCAACAAAAACTATATTCTGCACTCCAATTAATGAAACATCATTTTGATGTCTTTTGACATAGCACTTCTCTCCTGTAAGCGGAAGATCCGTGTACCCCCATTAGCCCTCCTCATTCTCCCAATCATATTATGTGGGAGTGTGACGAAGGCACTTATTCCTCTGAGAGAGATATTTACTCTCTTTCACGGGTAAATTGTGATTACTTGCAAAAAATAATTTATACAATGTATCATTTAATCTCATATGTTTTTTGTTTACTCTTTACTCCAGAATTCACTGGTTTCTTTTCTATCTATTCATCTCTTCAGTCCACACAGGTTGATCTGCACAGTCAGCTCTGCATAACAAAAAGTAAGTCAAAACTATTTGATCTATTGCCATGGCACCACTGAATATACTTTCCCTGAATGTTCAGGGAATAAATGTCCCTCAAAAAAGGACCAAAGCCTTCCGTACTTTCCATAACAAGAAGGCTCACATAGTATGCCTCCAAGAAACACACTTCACCAAAGATTCTACTCCAAAATATATTTCTCCTTTTTATCAACAAATTTACACGGCTTCTGCCTGTACCAAGCAAAGGGGAACTCTAACTGCATTTCACCGATCCACACCATTCACCTTATCATCAGAAATTAAAGACCCAGAAGGTAGATACCTGATACTCATGGGTTATATAATGGATACAGCAATCACGGTGATTTCCTACTACGCTCCTAACAAACAACCTACACCATTCCTCTCACATATATTACAAGTGATTAATACACACAAAATAGGAACAGTGATAATGTGTGGGGATTCAAACCAGGTCCTCCTCCCATTTCTAGATAAATCACCTTTTACACCATCCAAAATAACCTCTAGATTACCTTTTTCTCAACTTCTTTCCAAATACAATCTGGTAGATTCATGGAGAGAAAGTAACCCAATGAAAAAGAAATTCACTTATTTCTCGCACCCTCATCAAACCTTCACCAGAATAGATCATATTTTTCTAACAATAGGAATGATACCAGAAATGATTGCATCAGATATAATTCCGATTCCGTGGTCTGACCATAATGCAGTATACACTACTATAGCCTCAGCCATACCAAAAGCGCATGACCCAACATGGTACTTACCGGACATAATGCTCAAACACCCACTACATCAGATGGCCATTGAACAAGCTTTAAAGGAATACATATCAATTAATAATACAACAGACATCTCCCCAATAACACTGTGGGAAGCTCATAAGCCTGTCTTGCGTGGTACAATACAAAGACAAATGGCACTATTTAAACGGGAACGCAAAAATCTAGCAAAAAAACTAGAACTCAATTTTAATGCAGCCTACATATCATTTCAAGATAATCCATCTCAGAGTACAAAATCTCATCTGGAAAAATCTAGATTGGAATACGATCTATTTCTCACTGAGTCAGTTGATAAATCCCTCAAACGCTCCAAACACAATTTCTACATGAATACAAACAAACCAGGTACATATTTGGCTCGGGCATTAAATTCAACTAACAAATCTTTCAAACCAATACGTTTGAAATTATCAAAAAATGTTTACACTTGTAATCCAGTTAAAATAGTCCATAAATTTCACTCACATCTCGCAACTTTATACAAGACAAACAATGAATTTAATCCTACAGAAGCTGAATCCTTCTTCTCAAAAATAAACTTACCTGAGTTATCTCAGAATCAAAAAAGCAGTTTGGATGAGCCTATAACTATAGATGAAGTTGCTAACGCCATAAAAGACCTAAAACTTAACAAAAGACCAGGCCCAGACGGCTACTCGGCTTTATACTATAAAACATTCTCAGAAATACTCTCTCCCATTCTCACTGAAACTTTTAACAAACTTCTAGATGGACATTCTTTTCGGCAAGAAACACTAATGGCAATTGTTTGTATGATCCCAAAACCCCTTTCTGATGATACTTCCTGTGTGAATTATCGGCCTATCTCTCTGTTAAACCTCGATATTAAATTATTAGCAAAAATAATAGCAAAACGCCTCAATAGCATTATAGGAAAATTAATACATAGAGATCAAGTAGGCTTCATGCCAAATAGACAGGCAGGCGATAATATACGCAGAGCAGTGTTATTGGCACATATTGCTAAAAAACAGAAAATCCCTTTATGTTTTCTATCTCTCGATATTAAGAGGGCATTTGACACAGTATCCTGGCAATATATGCAATATTCATTACAAAAATGGGGTTTTGGACCCCACTTTTTAACATGGATCAAAGCATTATATAATAAACCCAAAGCCTATATAAAATATGCTGGATACAAATCTGAAGCCTTTAATATCGAAAGAGGTACCCGACAGGGTTGCCCATTATCTCCCTTATTATTTGCCCTTATACTCGAACCCATGGCCCAATACATCAGAACAAACCAAACTATAACTGGCATTGAAGTAGGAGGTATTACACACAAATTATGTATATTTGCAGACGATATATTACTTTTTCTATCATCACCACAGGTCTCTGGTCCTAACTTAATACCAGCTCTTGATGGATTTGCAGCCCTATCCGGCCTTATGATTAATCCTAAGAAATGCCTAGTGCTTAATATTTCACTCACAAACATGGAATTGATCCCGGCTAAGGCTGCACTCCCATTCACATGGGCAGAAAAATCAATCCCATATCTTGGAATTCATTTAACAGCATCTCATTCTGACTTATTCTCAACCAATTATCCTCCTGTATTAAGACAGATCACAAATCTAATAAAACAATGGTCGCAACTTCCTTTATCCTGGATAGGGAAAATTAATGCAATCAAAATGACTATTCTACCCAAATTGCTTTATCTATTCAGAGTCCTCCCTATTCCAATTCCTTCCTATTTTTTGAGAATAGTACAAAAAAGAGCAACTTTGTTTATATGGGGCTCTTCTAAACCACGTATACCTATACACACACTACATCTTCCCAAAAATAAAGGAGGCCTGGGATACCCTAATTTTACTAACTACTACAGAGCAGCACATTTGGCCAGTCTGTCCAAATACCATGCAAAACAGGAAATCCCACTATGGGTATTTATAGAGGCTTCAGAAAATGACCCTCTATTAATATCAAATTTATTATGGCTTGATCCTAAAGACCGCTTTAAAATTCATAATCCCATAACTAAACACTTCTTATCTCTCTGGGATAAACTAAAAACCAAATATCAGTTACAATCTCCACACAATCCTCTCCTTTCTTTTATCAGAAATCCGGCCTTTTATCCGGCATGGATCTACCCAAATTCTTTTAAAGCTTGGACAACATCAGGCATTCAGACACTAAATGACTTCATAGCATCTAAATCATTCCTTTCATTCCCATCGCTTAGAGAAAAATATGATCTACCAAACTCTGAGATATTTAGATATCTCCAAATCAAAAATTTCTATACACCATTCCTAAAGGGGGATACACCATTATCCCAATTATCCATTTTTGAATCAATCTGTACAAAAGATCCATTTGCTAAAGGTACAATTTCATCACTTTATAATCAATTATATGGAGTAGCAAATCTTAATAGACCCTCTTACGTTCAGAGGTGGGAGGAGGACCTGGGACGAACTTTAGAAGACACGGACTGGTCTAACATATGGCTCACATCTAAGTCATCTTCACCCAACATCTTAGCACTGGAGACAAATTATAAAGTCCTAACTCGCTGGTACCTTGTACCCGCTAGAGTGGCAAAATATTCACCTAATACCTCAGCTCTTTGTTTTCGAGGATGCCCAGAAATAGGCACATATTTACACATATGGTGGACGTGCCCAGTAATCCAAACCTTCTGGAAGGAAGTTTTCGTGATTGCATCTAAAATATTTAAAAAGATAATACAACCAGATCCATATTTAACTTTACTTAATCTAAAACCGGAATGGTTAACACTCTCTCAATTCAAACTTATGATCCAACTAATAACGGCTGCAAAACAAACAGTGGCCAAGGCATGGAAATCTCCTACATTGGTACTAGCAGAAACAATTCACAGAATGAATAATACAATGTCCCATGCTAAGATGGTAGCCATCGATCAAAATCAAATTCCAAAATTTGAAAAACTTTGGCACCCTTGGATAAAACAACAGTTCCTGTCAAATTTCAATGACTCTGTCCTGTTGCCATGGTAACAGATTAAATGACTTACAGAGACACCCATTCTAAGGCTTCAAAGAGAACTAAAAAGAATAATAAACTGACGAGCGGGACAACCTTGTGGACCATACCTCTACCTTTCAACCCTTTTTCTTCTTTCTCTTTCCTTTTCTCCACCTTACGATTAAAGCTCATTATCAGAATTTATTTGACCTATATACACTCTACTTCTAAACAATATGTATAGTAGGTATAAATCATTTAAATACCTACAAAAGTAACTAAGGAAATGATATATATCTTTAATTTAGGTTTACGTGAACCCAATGTTTAATATTTGAAATTTCATGATATTTACCTATATAAACCCTACTGTAAAACAATGAGCTTACTTTATAGATCCTTGTAAACTTACTTTATGTATCTTTATAACATTGTATACTCAATAAACTTCTTTTGACAAGGAAAAAAGACAAGTCCATCCAGTTCAACCATAAAATATATATATATATATATATATACACACACATACATATACATATATATATATATATATATATATATATATATATATATATATATATATATATATATATATATATATATATATATATATATATATATATATATATATATATATATATATATATATTATATATATATATATATATATATATATATATATATATATATATATACACATACATACACATTGTACAATCCAATATACCCAATTCTATACCTACAGTTGATCCAGAGGAAGGCAAAAAATCCCAGCAGAGCATGCTCCAATTTGCTACAGCAGGGAAAAAAATTCCTTCCTGATCCCCCAAGAGGCAATTGGATTTTCCCTGGATACACTTTACCTATAAATGTCAGTACCCAGTTATATTATGTACATTTAGGAAAGTATCCAGACCTTTCTTAAAGCAATCTACTGAGCTGGCCAGAACCACCTCTGGAGGGAGTCTATTCCACATTTTCACAGCTCTTACTGTGAAGAAACCTTTCAGCATTTGGAGATGAAATCTCTTTTCCTCTAGGTGTAAAGAGTGTCCCCTAGTCCTCTGTGTTGACCGTAAAGTGAATAACTCAACACCAAGATCATTATATGGACCCCTTATAAATTTGAACATGTTGATCATATTCCCCCTTATTCTCCTCTTCTCAAGAGTGAATAAATTCAGTTTCTCTAATCTTTCCTCATAGGTGAGTTCCTCCATGCCTCTTATCAGTTTGGTTGCCCTTCTCTGCACTTTCTCCAGTTCCCTGATATCCTTTTTGAGAACTGGCGCCCAAAACTGAACTGCATATTCCAGATGAGGTCTTACTAATGATTTGTACAAGGGGGCAAAATGATATCTCTCTCTCTGGAGTCTATACCTCTCTTAATACAAGAAAGGATTTTGCTCGCTTTGGAAACCGCAGTTTGGCATTGCATGCTATTATTGAGCTTATGATCTACCAAAACCCCCAGATCCTTCTCCACTACGGATTTCCCCAGTTGTACCCCTAGTATGTATGATGCATGTATATTCTTAGCCCCCAAGTGCATAACTTTACATTTCTCAACATTAAACCTCATCTGCCATATAGACGCCCAATTGGACAGAGCATTGAGGTCAGCTTGTAAATTGGAGACATCCTGTAAGGACATTATTCCACTGCATAGCTTGGTGTCATCTGCAAAGACAGAAATGTTACTTTTGATCCCAGACCCAATATCATTTATATAGATATTAAAGAGTAAGGGTCCCAGCACTGAACCTTGGGGTACACCACTGATAACCTTAGACCATTCAGAGTAAGAATCATTTACCACTACTCTCTGAATTCTGTCTTTTAGCCAGTTTTCTATCCATTTACAAACTGATAGTTCCAAGCCTGTAGACTTTACCTTAAACATCAGCCGTGTGTGGAACTGTATCGAATGCTTTTGCAAAATCCAAGTATACCACATCCGCAGCTATCCCTCTGTCCAAGGTTTTACTTACCTCTTCATAAAAAGAAATTAGGTTTGTCTGACAACTTCTGTCTTTCATGAATCCATGCTGTCTGCTTAAAATGTTTTTTTCCAGCAAGAAATCGTCTATGTGTTCTTTTAATAAACTCTCCAGTATCTTCCCGACTATAGAAGTTAAACTAACAGGTCTATAGTTACTTGGTAAAGACTTTGACCCTTTTTAAATATAGGCACCACGTTCGCCCTGCGCCAATCCAGTGGTACTATTCCCGTCATTAATGAGTCCCTAAAAATTAGATACAATGGCTTTGAAATTACAGAGCTCAATTCTTTTAGGATCCGTGGGTGGATGCCATCAGGTCCAGGTGCTTTATCCACCTTTATACTGTCTAAATATTTCTGGACCATATCACTTTTGAGCCATTGTGGATCATTCGGGGCTGTGTCAATACCACCCCCATTATGGACTTGAGCTTCCCCATGCTCCTTAGTATACACAGAGCTGAAGAAAGTATTTAATAAATTAGCCTTCTCCTTGTCCCCAGTCACCCACTCTAGATTATTTTGTAAAGGGCCTACATGCTCAGACCTGACCTTTTTACTATTAATATATTTGAGGAATTTTTGGGGGTTTGTCCTACTGTCTTTTGCAATCTGTCGTTCATTTTGAATTTTTGCATCCTTGATTTCCTTTTTACATATTCTGTTAAATTCTTTGTAGCATTTAAACGACACTAGTGTTCCTTCATTTTTATATCTTTTAAAAGCTCTTTTCTTATTGTTTATAGCTTTTCTAACTTTGACCGTGATCCACATAGGTTTTATTTTTAGCCTTTTAAACTTATTGCCCATGGGAATATACTTTGCAGTGAGGTCCCAAACAGTCTTTTTGAAGAATTCCTATTTCTGTTCTGTGTTTATCGATGCCAATATTCCCTCCCAGTCTAAATCCTGGAGAGCAGCCCTCATCCTTGGAAAATTTGCTGTCTTGAAGTTAAGTGTTTTTATCTTTCCCGTATGTATCTCTTGTTTACAGCTAACATCAAATGAAATCATGTTATGATCACTGCTACCCAGGTGTTCCTTTATCTGAACATTAGTAATAAGCTCTGCATGGTTTGAGATTACCAGGTCCAACAGAGCTTCATTCCTAGTTGGGGCCTCAATAAACTGGACCATAAAATTGTCCTGTACTAGGTTTATAAATTTTTGCCTTTTAACTGTCCCAGCAGTGCCATTACTCTAGTCAATTTCTGGGTAGTTAACCACTTCAGCCCCGGAAGATTTTACCCCCTTCCTGACCAGAGCACTTTTTACAATTCGGCACTGCGTCGCTTTAACTGCTAATTGCGCGGTCATGCAATGCTGTACCCAAACGAAATTTGCGTCCTTTTCTTCCCACAAATAGAGCTTTCTTTTGATGGTATTTCATCACCTCTACCGTTTTTATTTTTTGCGCTATAAACGGAAAAAGACCGAAAATTTTGAAAAAAAAATGATATTTTCTACTTTTTGTTATAAAAAAAATCCAATAAACTAAATTTTAGTCATACATTTAGGCCAAAATGTATTCGGCCACGTCTTTGGTAAAAAAAATGTCAATAAGCGTATATTTATTGGTTTGCGCAAAAGTTATAGCGTCTACAAACTAGGGTACATTTTCTGTAATTTACCCAGCTTTTAGTTTATGACTGCCTATGTCATTTCTTGAGGTGCTAAAATGGCAGGGCAGTACAAAACCCCCCCAAATGACCCCATTTTGGAAAGTAGACACCCCAAGGAAATTGCTGAGAGGCATGTTGAACCCATTGAATATTTATTTTTTTTGTCCCAAGTGATTGAATAATGACAAAAAAAAAAAAAAATTTACAAAAAGTTGTCACTAAATGATATATTGCTCACACAGGCCATAGGCATATGTGGAATTGCACCCCAAAATACATTCAGCTGCTTCTCTTGAGTATGGGGATACCACATGTGTGGGACTTTTTGGGAGCCTAGCCGCGTACGGGGCCCCGTTTTGGGGTGTAATTTCACATATCCCCATGGCATGTTTGAGCAATATATCATTTAGTGACAACTTTGTGCAAAAAAAAAAAAAAAATTTGTCTCTTTCCCGCAACTTGTGTCACAATATAAAATATTCCATGGACTCGACATGACTCTCAGCAAATAGCTTGGGGTGTCTACTTTACAAAATGGGGTCATTTGGGGGGGGTTTGAACTGTCCTGGCATTTTATGCACAACATTTAGAAGCTTATGTCACACATCACCCACTCTTCTAACCACTTGAAGACAAAACCCTTTCTGACACTTTTTGATTACGTGAAAAAATTATTTTTTTTTGCAAGAAAATTACTTTGAACCCCCAAACATTATATATTTTTTTAAAGCAAATGCCCTACAGATTAAAATGGTGAGTGTTTCATTTTTTTTTTCACACGGTATTTGCGCAGCGATTTTTCAAACGCATTTTTTGTGGAAAAAACACACTTTTTTTGATTTTAATGCACTAAAACACACTATATTGCCCAAATGTTTGATGGAATAAAAAAGATGATCTTAAGCCGAGTACATGGATACCAAACATGACATGCTTTAAAATTGCGCACAAACGTGCAGTGGCAACAAAATTAATACATTTTTAAAAGCCTTTAAAAGCCTTTACAGGTTACCACTTTAGATTTACAGAGGAGGTCTACTGCTAAAAATACTGCTCTCGATCTGACCTTCACGGTGATACCTCACATGCATGGTGCAATTGCTGTTTACATTTGATGCCAGACCGACGCTTGCGTTCGCCTTAGCGCGAGAGCAGGGGGGACAGGGGTGCTTTTTTTTTTTTTTTTTTTTTTTTTTTCTTTATTATTTTTTTGCTTTTTTATCTTATTTTTAAACTGTTCCTTTCATTTTTTTTTTTTTAAATCATTTTTATTGTTATCTCAGGGAATGTAAATATCCCCTATGATAGCAATAGGTAGTGACAGGTACTCTTTTTTGAAAAAATTGGGGTCTATTAGACCCTAGATCTCTCCTCTGCCCTCAAAGCATCTGACCACACCAAGATCGGTGTAATAAAATGCTTCCCCAATTTCCCAATGGCGCTGTTTACATCCGGCGAAATCTAAGTCATAAAATGCTCGTAGCTTCCGGTTTCTTAGGCCATAGAGATGTTTGGAGCCACTCTGGTCTCTGATCAGCTCTATGGTCAGCTGGCTGAATCACCGGCTGCTTTCTCAGGTTCCCTGTTGAGACAGGAGAGCCAGAGAAAAACACGGAAGACGGTGGGGGGGGGGCATTCCCTCCCACTGCTTGTAAAAGCAGTCTAGAGGCTAATTAGCCGCTAGGATTGCTTTTACATGAAAGCCGACCGCTGGCTGAAAAGAATGATACCAAGATGATACCTAAACCTGCAGGCATCATTCTGGTATAACCACTCAAAGTCGTGAATGGCGCATCTGAAGACAAAAAAATGGTTAACAATAAAGCACAGTAAACGGTAAAGTATAAAAAATTGCATACCTGAAAAGCAAACATGATAAAACATAATAACAATAAAACATTGCAGAATAGAATACAGTAAAAAAAGAGCAGAACACCAGAGAGAGAATAGAGAGAGAGAGAACAATAAAACGACAACTATTTATTTTTTTTATTTTTGTTTGTGTTTTTTTTTCAAACTTGTAACTTTTATAACTGTAACCGGTTCCAGGTTCGGGTCTCTCAAAATGCGATGGCATCTTGGGAGACCCTGTGAAAGTGTGCCTAGTCTGTGGAATGCTGTACCCTACGCTAATACTCAACTAGTGAATGGTAGCGTTCAAAACATTCACCAATGCAAAGACCAGGATTGTCAGGACAGGAGGGACAATAATAGTGGGTGTCACGCCTATATCCGCGCTTGCTGCAGACACGTCATCTTTTTTGGGGGGTTCGTTGGGTAGGGGTACTCGGGAGGACATAAAAATGCCTCTCATGCAGCCGACTGCATTTGGTTGGGGATGTGAATGGGGGAAGTACGGGCGCTGCAGAAGCGGTGGGTTCCCAATTATGATTGGCGAATGCAGTAGGAAGGGCACTATGGGCACGACGGGCCTGTGTTTGTCTTTTTGGTGGCAGCGGGACACTACTTGTGCTTGCCACCTCACCAGCTTGAACTGCACTTATGGGACTCGCCACGTCACCAAGTGTTACTGCAGTGCTGGTTTGACTACGACCGGGGTGTACTAGGCCGCTGGTGCTTGCCAGTTCACCAAAACGCTACCAAAAAAACTGTTAGCGATCGCAGGGATCAGGCCTGACTCTGCGAATGCTGCAGTTATGCGTTTAGTGTTCTGTAAGTGACAGTGATCGATCGATACTGCACTTGGGTGGGCTGGGCTGGGCCGGGCGGAGGGGCAAAACGCAGGTGCTAGCAGGTATCTGGGCTGATCCCGCTAACACTGCGTTTTTGGGAACCCTAAACTGCTGGGGACGCTAGTATAGATCTGATCGGATCAGATATTGATCCGTTCAGATACTATACCACTAAGGGAGGTGTACGGTGCGTGCGTGGGTGTTAGCGGTACTGGCGCTAACCTGACGCTGCCTGGGGCGGCTGGTGCTTACCAGTTCACCAAAACGCTACCAAAAAAACTGTTAGCGATCGCAGGGATCAGGCCTGACTCTGCGAACGCTGCAGTTATGCGTTTAGTGTTTTGTAAGTGTCAGTGATCGATCGATACTGCACTTGGGTGGGCTGGGCCGGGCGGAGGGGAAAAACGCAGGTGCTAGCAGGTATCTGGGCTGATCCCGCTAACACTGCGTTTTTGGGAACCCTAAACTGCTGGGGACGCTAGTATAGATCTGATCGGATCAGATATTGATGCGTTCAGATACTATACCACTAAGGGAGGCGTATGCTGCGTGCGTGGGTGTTAGCGGTACTGGCGCTAATCTGACGCTGCCTGGGGCGACGCATATCACCGCCGGGCGATTAGGGGGCTAAACCTTTATTCGGTAATAAACGGCGGGTGCCCTGACACTATAAAAAATAAACGAACTAACCAGCATCACCCGTAACAGTTATACGGTGATCAGTGGTGAAAGGGTTAACTAGGGGGCAATCAAGGGGTTAAAACATTTATTAGATAGTATATGGGGGTCCCTGTCGCTATAAAACGCTGACGGCGAACCTAAATATTTACGTTCCTAACTAGCGTCACCAGCGACACTAATACAGCGATCAGAAAAATGATCGCTTAGCGACACTGGTGACGGGGGGTGATCAAGGGGTTAAAAATTTATTAGGGGGGGTTAGGGGGGTACCCTAGACCTACAGGGGGCTAAACCTAATTGTCCTACCACTTCTAACTGTCACAAACTGACACTATGCAGTAATCAGAAAAAAAAAAAAACCTGCTTGCTGTCAGTTTGTGACGGGGGGGTGATTGGGGGGGGATCGGGGGGCGATCGGGGGTGTTTAGTGTGCCTGGCATGTTCTACTGTGTTGTGTAGTGTTGTGCACTTACTTACATGTCATCTCCCCTCGGCGTTGGAACGGAAACTCCCGAGCCGAGGAGAGATGACATCACATCCTCTGCCTCTGTGTACTATACAGAGGCAGGGGATGTTTCTCATTGGCTGGGAGCGATCGCGAGGGGGGGGCCCACGATCGGATGGCCTCCCCCTCGTCTCTCAACTCTCCCAGCCAAATGCCGACTGCCGCTGGCACCGGGGGGGGGGGTCCGATCTGACCCCCCGCCTGCGGGAAGGCAATCACGTACCAGGTACGTGATTTTGCCTGCCCGTGCCATTCTGCTCACGTATATAGGCGTGAGGCAGTCAGCAAGTGGTTAAAAATCCCCCATTATTATCACCATCCCAGCCCTTGCAGCCCTTTCCATCTGTGCAAGGAGCTGAGTCTCCACCTCCTCGTTAACATTGGGTGGTCTATAACAAACTCCAGTGATTAACTTTGAACTATGCACATCTATATGCAGTTCTACCCATAATGCTACAGACTCATCAGACTCTCCATCAATCAGGTCCTCTTTCACACTTGCTTTGAGATCACTTCTCACATAGAGACAGACCCTGCCACCTTTCCTTTTTACCCTGTCTCTCTGAAAGAGTGCACAGCCAGGAATATTAATAGCCCAGTCATGTTTCAGCAATACCGATTACATCATAGCTCTCCTCATGCACCAGAGCTTCCAACTCACCTATTTTGCTTGGCAGACTTCTGGCATTGGTGAACAAACACTTTAATGCATTATTACATTTTGCTCTGGTGTTTTTCATATCATTTTTAGTAGTACAAATGGCACTATAGTTTCCAATGGCTGTTTGTAACATGGGAACTTTCTTGTCACCTGCCATAACCCTCCCCCCATCTATCCCCATTCCACCCTCCATTAATGTCTGACCCCTAACTGACCTGTCTTCCCGATGTAATTCTAGTTCACCCTCCCCCCTTCCCATAAACCTCTCCCCCAGCACAGCAGACCCCCTTCCATTCAAGTGCAAACCGTCTTTAGCATATAGGTTGCACCCCAATAAAAAGTCAGCCCAGTGCTCTAGAAACCCAAATCCCTCCTCCCTACACCAGGTCTTTAGCCATGCATTCAGCTCTCTAATCACCCCCTGCCTTTCCTGTGTTGCGCATGTCACAGGCAATATTTCAGAGAATATCACCTTGGAGGTCCTTCCCTTCAACTTGCAGCCTAGTTCTTTAAATTGATTCTTAAGGAGCCTCCACCTTCCATGTATACTGTCATTGGTTCCAACGTGGACCAAGACAGCTGGGTCATGCCCAGCCCCTCCCAGTAATTTATCCACCCGATCCACCACATGCCAAACCCTAGCACCAGGGAGACAGCAAACCATTTGGTTGAGGCGATCCTGGTGACAAATTATTCTATCAGTCCTTCTGATTATAGAATCCCCTATTACCACCAACTGTCTAGGCCTACCTGCACTCCCCTCACCACCTCTACTAGATGGGCTGCTCTCCCGGCTGTTAGGGGTAGCAGTGACATCTAGGGCTGCCACCTCTGTGTTTGCCACCTCCACATCTTCACCCAACTTGGCAAATTTGTTTTGATGCACAAACACAGTACTGGCCTTCCTATTCTGCGAGCCCCTTCCACTCCCTCTAACTACATTAACCCATCTTCCTATCTGATAATCCTGACTTGCCCCTCCACATCAACCCTACTGACCACCTGCTCAGCGAGCAGAGGACCCCCTTCAAGGTTGTCCTTTCTGCCTAGTGTTGCAACTTGCTCCTGCAGATCCCTAATGCGAGCTTCCAGAAGGGCAACCTGCTCACATCTGTCACAGTGGTATCCATCCTGGAGCTGTTGCACCAATTTTGCATACATGTGGCACACTGTGCACTGAGCAAAACCTTCAACCCTGCTAGCACTCATTTCCCAGTTACAATACAATTACTTAAGGGAAGTTTAAGATGTTACTTACAGATTAGTAGACTCCTGTTTCAACTCCTGGTTTTTAACTCTCCACTTTAGTTCAAAATTCCACTTGTGTTCACAAAATCCACATGCAAGCCACCATCAGCTGGGAGCAAGCTCCAGGGGAGTTTATATAGACACTTTTATACACCTGTGAACAAATAACCACTCCCCTTAATTAGCAGGAAGGAAAAAAAAGGCTGTTTAAAAACTGTCAGAAAAAAGGAGGAAAATAGTATTTTAAAAACTGATAGCAAACATATTAAATAAAGGAGGAAAAAACCCCAAAAATCAACACATGCAAGCAGTAGAAAAAATGATGGGCTGGAGACACCCGGCTACCGAATTAAGGTTATTGGACCTAGGACAAGTCCAAAGGATTAAAATTACAAAGAAACAAGGGTGAGACCTGGCGCTTAGGATAATGAAATAAAGTCAGAATATACACATAAACAGATATTGCATTGAGTGACGTGAAAAAGTATTTCCTGACGCATCATGGCAGCACACACTGGGTTGTGACTCCGCCCCCACAACCTGACAGGATTGGTTAGCTATAAATTTGAAGGAGAGGCACCCCACTTCATTCTCTTTTTTTTCCTCATCTGACAAGATTGGAAAGACAAGACTTTGCACCCTTACCATATTCGCCCCACCAGGTTAGCCTCTCCTGGCTGGAAGTCTCTCCTGTTCAGCCTCTAAAGGATTCTTTATGGAGGGAGCTCCACTCTGGTGGTCTCAGGGGCAAGGATTTCTGGCACATACAAGCTTTAAAGAAGCTTAAAAAAATCACAGTGGCTTCCTACCTGTCTCCACTCCTTTAAGTGTGTTGTTTCCTTTCATTTTTGTGTGTTTTGAAGTTCTGCTGGGCTCTATAGTTCCACAGGCAAGGGGAATCTCCAAGATGGCTGCAGTGTCCTCATCAGCTCTCTGCAGAGGCGCCGGGGGAAGTGAGGTCATACTACTGGAACTTTTGCCCTTCTCCAAGATGGCGCCCGGGACTACATAGCACTACTGCACATGTCATTTCCGGTGCTGCGGAGGAGGGAAATTTAAAAAGCATTGTAATCTGTAAGTTTATGCTGATGGTTACATATTACAAAAGGATTTTCCTTGGCATTTTTGATGCCCTCAGTCTCAGGTAAGTCCACATATCTTTTGCTTGTGCTAATAAGTGATCTTTTTATGTCTGTGACTACTCGTGCAATCCTATACTGTATGCTTTCTAGATACTGTCTTCTGGTGCACTGTTTTCATGGAAGCCACTGCCCAAGCAGACCATCCTCATCATATGAGGTAAGAGGTGCCAGCATTCATGGTAGATATGAAGGAGAGAAAAAAAGAGTGCATATTCGCTAATCATGCGATTTCTGGTAGCCCTTCCAGGGCTACAGCTACCTATTCCAAGCATCACAGATGCTCCAGTCATACTTCGAGTCATGGGAGATCTAGGAGAAGTCGCTCAAGATCTTCATCTTGCCATGATCACTCTGGTCGCAGCCACTCTCATTATAGTCGCTCACACTGGAGTCGCTCATATAGAAGGTCACCTTCTCCCTGTCACGAAAGGAGCTATCACACCCGCCCTGCAGCAAACGCTTGCTGGGTGTGCGGAGCTCCAGCTTTGCCAGACAAATTGGCCTGCCAGGCATGCTTCAATTAAGCCACCAGACAAAAGGAATCTGTTGTAAGAGAGGTGACTGACTTCATCAGAGAGTCTGTATGGGAGACTATCCTGGAGATATCACTTCCTGAAAAAGACCAAGCCGGCCCGAGCACATCTTCCATAGCTCAGAATGCGCCCATAGATTTGGATTCAGATTCTGACAATGTTGAGGCGGAGGCCGCTACTGGATTTGCCTTTACTCTAGTGGAGCCCTTCAGTCAGTGAAGGAAGCCATAGCATGGAATGAGGCGAAAGAGACCCCTCGCAAGGTTCGGAAGTACTTCCCTAATCTATAGAGGGAATCAGAGTCCTTTCCCTTTATCGAGGAACTGGAATATCTTATCAAGGATGAGTGGGAGAGAATGGACAAGAGAGCTAATCTGAATAATAGATTTACTAAACTGTATCCTTTGAAAGAACAAAAGGTGAATTCGCTATCCCAACCGCCGGTGGTCGATGCTTCCTTGATGCGTCTTGCAAGACACGTTACTTTACCCATAGAGGATGCAGTAACTTTCCGGGACATGTTGGATCGAAAAATCGATCAAGACATGAAAAAAGCATACTGCACAGCAGGTGGCGCATGTAAACCTGTGATGGCATCAGCTGCAGTAGGAAAAGCGATTTCTGGTTGGTCTGCCAATATAGAGAAATCTGTTAGTGAGGGGGCTGACCAGGAGAAGATAATCAGTTCTCTTCAAGAATTGAAACTGGCAGGTGATTTTGTGGCAAAAGCTGCAGTGGATGTAATTTGTTCCTCTGCCAGGGCTATGCTGGCATCAGTTATGGCCAGAAGAGCTCTATGGCTCAAGCCTTGGGTGGCGGATGCTGCATCAAAGTCTAACTGGTGCAAGATCCCTTATAATGGAGTTACCCTCTTTGGATCAAAGTTGGATTTGGCAATCTCCAAAGTAACAGGTGGAAAGTCGGGCCTGATTCTTTCTGACCGGCGTCCCAAACCACAGAAGGGTACTACCTTCAAACGCAATCTCCTGGAGAGATACAGGGAGGCAAAGACATACAGACCAGGTAGAGAATTCAAAAGGAATTGGAATCCTTTTTGAGACTTCAGAAGTCTAATGCCGCGTACACACGGTCGGACTTTTCACCTACAAAAGTCCGACAGCCTGTCCGACATACTTCCGACGTACCTTCGGCGGACTTGCGGCAGACTTTCTTACGAACGGACTTGCACACACACGACCACACAAAAGTACGACAGCCTAGTACGCGGTGACGTACACCAAGTCCGACGAGACTATAAAACGGAAGTTCAATAGCCCGTACGACACCCTTTGGGCTCCTTCTGCTAATCTCGTGTTTATCTCGTGTTAGTAGAAGTTTGGTGAGAGACGATTCGCGCTTGTGAGACTCGTATTTTTCAGTTCGTTTTAACTGTTGTTCAGTCTGTGCTTGTGAGGTTTGTATCTGCTTTTCAGTGCGTTTGGTCAGTTGGCATTGAGAAATCTTTGTTTTATTGGCCGCTCGTTCCTGATTTTCAGGTCGTTCTTCACAGGCCTTGCTGTTCTTCAGTGCGTTCTGTTTAGTGCGTTCTGACCAGCCGACCGTTTTGAAGCCATGTTACCTGTACGTACTCGTCGTAGAGCTCGTGCATTGTATGTGCTTGGTGCTGTAGTTTATTCTTCAGCCCAAGACCAGTCCATGAACAGGGCGAGGAGGAGTTCATGGACCAAGAATTGGTTGCTTCAGCGTGACCAGTTCTGTCACATGCCTTTGCTCCGTGAGATCCGTGAGAATAATCCTGAGGATTTCAGGAACTTTCTCCGGATGACGGACCCCGTTTTTGACCGTTTGTTGGCTTTGCTGACCCCCTATATCAGCAGGCAGGATACCTGCATGAGGCAAGCCATCACTCCGGAGCAGAGGCTGGTCGCTACCTTGCGGTATTTGGCCACAGGGAGAAGCCTGCAGGACCTTAAGTTCTCGACAGGCATCTCCCCCCAGGCTCTGGGGATCATTATCCCAGAGACCTGTTCTGCCATCATACAGGTCCTGCAGAAGGACTATATTAAGGTAAGATATTTTTCTTTTATTAGCATCACATGTTCTTTTATGTAATCTTTGATAATGTAATGTATTTCTTGCTTCAAACACTACTTACCATCATTGCAATATATAGTGTGAATGTCCCCTTTTTATCCTCACACATGCTGGAATTTTTTCCTGTTATTTTTTGTCATGCATGTATATTTTCCTTCAATAACCTTCCCAGCATGAAGTGATGGGAACATATCCACCTAGTCTACTCATTTTGAATGTATTTTGTTGGAGTGTATTTAGTGTGCTTATAATTAGCAATTATCTAGATTTCACAACCCCCCCACCCCCCCCACCTAAACTCACTCCAAATAGTGTGCTGCTAATGAGCAATTATCTAGATTTCACAACCCCCCCACCCCCCCCACCTAAACTCACTCCAAATAGTGTGCTGCTAATGAGCAATTATCTAGATTTCACAACCCCCCCACCCCCCCCACCTAAACTCACTCCAAATAGTGTGCTGCTAATGAGCAATTATCTAGATTTCACAACCCCCCCACCCCCACCCTCGTTAAAATTTGCTTGAATGTTCTGTGGTGTTGATTTGTCTAAAGCAAATATATGTTGCAGTTTGCAAAATGCATGTGCACTCTACAAGTGCATTTGTTCCAGTGCTTTAGTAAATGAGCAGAAGCTCTGCTGATTTCCATCATCAAATCATATGCAAGCCTCAAAGTGTTTTCATTAATTGCCCTTGCCTGTGATTGTGTACTCCTTGCAACATGAATGCCTTTTTACATTACCTCATTTACTGTAAGCTGGTTAGCAACTGCACCTGCAGAGTGCGACAACTGCAGTCTTGTAGCCTTTTTAGTCCCTAAATTCCTGCGTGTCCTAAAAGTAATTTTTTTTAGGGATTTCACAACCCCCTAAAATGTAATCAATGTTCCATCAAAGGGGGTGAGCAATCTGATAAGTGTGCCTTTCCATATTAGTTATTCCAGAAGAATTAAATTATTGAATGTTATACTGATGCTGGGGAATAATGTTTTTAATTGTCTAATTTTCTTGCAATGTTAGCTTCCAAATTAATTGATTTTGGTTTTCTTGTTTGATTCCCCAGTTTCCTTCAACGCCACAGGAATGGCAGACTGTGGCATCCCATTTTGCCAGCCGTTGGGACTTTCCCAATTGTGGAGGGGCTATAGATGGGAAACATGTCCACATTGTGCCACCACCCCATTCGGGGTCATATTATTTTAATTATAAGGGGTTCCACAGTATTGTTTTAATGGCGGTGGTGTCGGCACACTATGATTTTTTATATGTGGACGTGGGGAAGAATGGCCGGATGTCGGATGGAGGAGTATTTGCCCAGACGGAGTTCTGCCAGCGTCTCCAGAGTGGTGGCCTGGGATTGCCACCTGATGAGGATAACGTGGAAGGACTCCCCTTTGTCTTCATTGCCGATGAAGCCTTCGCTCTCAGCAAGCACCTCATGAGGCCATTCCCCCAAAGAACCCTCACCCCGGAGAGGAGGGTTTTTAATTACCGGCTGGCCAGAGCTAGAAGAGTGGTTGAGAATGCGTTTGGAATTCTGGCCAGCCGGTTCCGCCTGTTTCAAACAGCCATTAATTTGGCGGAATACAAACTTAATTTTATCATTTTATCGTGCTGTATTCTGCACAACTTTTTAAACAAGCATTCTATTATATAGGCACAGTTGGGCCTGAGGCCGGACAAATAGAAGCCAACCTTACAGGCCTGGATACTGTCCGTACTGGCTTGGCCCCCCAAAGTTCCCGTCAAGTTAGACAGCAATATGTTAATTATTTTATGGGTAGGGGGGCCATTGCAATGGGCCAGGATATATAATTTTTTACAATAAAAAAAATATTGCTGAAATCTGGCATTATATTTATTGCTTGCCTTTCTTTTGGGCTGTCTCCTAGGTTATGGTCGAGCAGTTGTAGTGCCAACTGTATTTGAATTTTAAAAATGTCTAAATAAGCTCCATTGCCACTGTAAACAACTTTTTTACAATTATAACCAAACTGATACTGAGCCTTGAAATAACAAACCACACATTTTTTAAAATCCTATAAGGAGATGTTTTTATTAATGGTTGTTATGCATTCAGTTCTGCATTTAGTATAAAATGTTCATAGACAAAAATATAATGATATCTTAATAATGTAGCAAAATATAATTATATTTAAATATTTCTACCTAATCCACAAAAAAATATTTTTGGCTTTTTGATTTTCGCAAACAGGCTTTTTTTTTTTTGGAAAATCAAGTTTTGTTTTTTTTTTTTTTTTTTAAAAGCAAGTTTTTTTTATTTTTTTTTTTTTTAATCAAGTTTTTTTCGTTTTTTTTTTGGTTTTTGCAAATCAAGTTTTTTTATTTGTTTTTGGTTTTTTAATCAAGTTTTTTATTTTTTGGGTTTTTTAAAATTAATTTTTTTATTTTTTTTGGTTTTTTAAAATTAATTTTATTTTTTTTGGTTTTTTAAAATCAATTTTTTTATTTTTTTGGTTTTTTAAAATTAATTTTTTTTATTTTTTGGGTTTTTTAAAATCAATTTTTTTATTTTTTTGGTTTTTTAAAATTAATTTTTTTTATTTTTTTTGGTTTTTTAAAATCAATTTTTTAATTTTTTTGGTTTTTTAAAATTAATTTTTTTTTTTTTGGGTTTTTTAAAATCAATTTTTTTATTTTTTTGGTTTTTTAAAATTAATTTTTTTAGTTTTTTGGGTTTTTTAAAATCAATTTTTTTTTTTTTTGGTTTTTTAAAATCACTTTTTTTTTTTTTTTTTTTGTGTTTTTTAGAAAATCAAGTTTTATTTTTTTGTGGATTTTTGAGGTATATACGAGAAACAGCCCTCCTTTTTGACATTAGGTTAAACAGCCATTTATGTTCTGCCAAAAAAAGAAAGAGAAGGCCCAGAATGGGGTCAGCAAAACAGGAAATGAAGGACATGATTGATGTTTTGGGGTTTAAAAAAGGGCATTTAGATTCGACCCAAAACATCAATCATGTCCTTCATTTCCTGCTGCATAAGATCCAGCCGATTACGCATTTCATCAATGTCTTTATTCCAGGCCATTATTTGACCAATTAGCCGTTGGGCACTTTCAGAGGTGAAATAGTCACTTCTTGTTGTTGTACCTAAAGTGGAATGAAACCAAAAAATGTCTTTAGAAATATGCACACATACATAGTTTACCTTACCATAAATAAAGCTGTTGTCTCAGACACTGACCTGGTGGGGTGCCCATGTAGCCTAATTCCTCCACATCCTCGGGGGTGGCACTGTTGCTTGAATGAAGCACAACCAGATCCCCTAAAATAGAGTAGACAAATTAAATTAAACAAAAGGCAGCCATGCATAGATTAACGTAAGCTGGTGTGTCAGACACTCACCTGGTGGGGTGCCCATGTCGCCCACCTCTCCTTCCTCCACATCCTCAATGGGACTTGGGCTGATTGCCCAATCATGTTTTGCTTGGGGTGGACTGTCTTCTTGTTGTTGGCTGAGTGATTTTTCCCCTATGTGAAACAAAAAATTATTAATCTAATTAGCACACAGATATTTTAGGACATAGTAATTTTCCAACATTTGTAGTGAAGTGGTTTGTGTAGAGTTCCTATTTTACCTCAATATTTAAAATTATAAAGACATATCGGATAGATAGATATCAATATCTCAAAATATAGTTAATAATCTTTTGATCTCTCTCTATATCTGGAACAAAATCTCTAAATATCTAACTAAATGTAAAGCAAAAAAATTAAGATAACTTCAAATATTCAAAAAGAATGTTTTACATTTCTATATCTATCTATCTACCTATCTCTATATTTCTCTCTCTCTATATATTTCTCTCTCTCTCTCTCTCTCTCTCTCTCTATATCTATATATATATATCTATATAGATATCTATATATAGATATATCTATATATAGATATCTATATATAGATATATCTATCTATATATAGATATATCTATATATATAGATATATCTATATCTATATAGATATATCTATATATATAGATATATATAGATATATATATGGATATGTAACGAGGTTTATTAAAAGATCGTTTAAAACGATGAACAAAAAATCGTATAGGAAGGAAAAGCACATGGAGCAGTATACAAGGTAATAAACACAAGAGAAAAACACGACAAGTACTTACTTTTTTTAAGAACTTTCCGGATACGTCGGTATTGATCTGGCTCCCTGAGTTTCAGGTCAGACCATCTTTTTCTCAATTGATCTTTGGAGCGCTGGACCCCAAAAGATGCCTGCAAAGTCTCCACGACCTTCGCCATTATTTTGGCCTTGTGCAAATTTGGCCGTGCGTACGGCCCATAATTGCCATCATAGTCGTCTTTGTGAAGAATGGCCACCATCTCCACCATCTCTTTAAAACTCATATTAGAGGCCTTAAATCTAGGCCTCATAGATTTCGTTGATGTTCCAGCCTCCGGGCTGTCTCCACTACCTGAGGTCGTCAACATTTCAGGTGTCTCCGCCATTCTTTAACTCCACTACGCGCCGTAACAAAAAATGGGCGGAGAACATGAGTTAATTTCGAACGTCAGGGGCGGGCGACGCAGGCGGAGTTTCACACATGCGTAGTGTATAAAGAGCCTTGCGCACGTGTCGTACGTACGTTCTGTGCGTCGAATTAGGGGGCGGAGAACATGAGTTAATTTCGAACGTCAGGGGCGGGCGACGCAGGCGGAGTTTCACACATGCGTAGTGTATAAAGAGCCTTGCGCACGTGTCCTACGTACGTTCTGTGCGTCGAATTAGGGGGCGGAGAACATGAGTTAATTTCGAACGTCAGGGGCGGGCGACGCAGGCGGAGTTTCACACATGCGTAGTGTATAAAGAGCCTTGCGCACGTGTCGTACGTACGTTCTGTGGTAGGTGATAGTGGACCAGGACGTTACAAAACGAAGGTAATTTTAGATATATATTTTTTGGGTTTTATGGTCATGACTTTGTAGCAAGCGGCCTATATGGCTTGATAGATTGATGAGGCCTACATAGGGAGAAGATGATGAGGGGTTAGCAGAAACCTATAATAAAAGTGTTTTTTGTCTTGTGACTTCATCTTTTCCAGATATAATGAATCCCCTATTTAAGGATCCAGAGTTCCTTACAGCTTTTATTTCGAAATATCGAGAGATGAGGAATTTGTGGGAGGTAAAACACCCTCAGTATTATGCTAAGCATGTGAGGAAGTCAACGCTGGAGAGACTTCTGTCCTTTGTCCAGGCGACCATCCCGGACGCAACAATGGAGACATTGCTCAAGAAAATTGGGGTCTTGAGGAATATGTATAAGACGGAGCATAGGAAGATCCAGGAATCAATGAGATCAGGAGCATCAGCAGATGATGTTTATGTACCCAGGCTGTGGTACTACAATCAACTACGTTTTCTTGATGACCAGACTGAAGCCAGGGCATCACTTTCAACCCTTCCCTCCACCCTTCCCTCCACCCTTCCCTCCACCCCAGCAGAGGCTGATGAGGAGCAAGCTGGGTCTTCCATCCTGGATGAACCGGATATGACCATCTGGAGTCAGGTAAATTAGTTTAAACAATATTTACTGTACTAATATTAATGAGGTTAACTGGATGTTAGAATTTTCTCACAGATTTTTGCACTCAAAATTGTGTAGACATATCAATTGACAGGAGTAGCTAAATATGTTTGGCACCTGCTAGAAAAAATTAGGGTGTCTGATTAGACTCTTTTATTAAAGAGATGTATTCACATTAAATTTGCTAGTCATGAGAAGCAAATTGTGTGTCATTGATGAACCCCAAAAAATATACTAAAACTATGTCCTTTTTTTATACACAGGATGAGTCCATCCAGGAGGAATGTGTGGAAAGTGGCAGGCAGGAGGAGACCGGGCCCATGGACAGCCTGGAGGAGGCCGGATTCCCCATCATCCTGGAGGAGGCTGGGCCCAGTGTCAGGCAGGAGGTGGCTGGTCCCAGTGAGGTGGCTGGGCCAAGTGAGGTGGCTGGTCCCAGTGAGGTGGCTGGGCCCAGTAGGAGCATGACCCAATCACAAGTGCCTCCCCTCCACCTTCCCAAAAAAAGGGCCAGGAAGGGGGCCGTCACACAGGAGGCATCCCTGCGCCTCATGCAAGAGGCCACACGTTTCTTGAGGAGCCCCCCCGAAGCAGAAGAGGCCTATGGCTGCTACTTAGCCAGCAGGCTTCTTCAAATGGACTGGGAGCAGCGTCTCATTTGCGAGCGCCTATTTGGGGAAACTATCCAGAAGGGGCTGCAGGGCACGCTAACCCGAAACACACAACTACATGAGGCAGCCCCCCCTCCTCCTCCTCCTCCTCCTCCTCCTCCTCCTCCTCCTGCCACAACTGAAACACCACAGCCACAGCCTCCAAAGAAGGCTACAGGGAAGGCTGCAGGGAAGGGTGCAGGGCAGCGTGGAGGGAAGGCTGCAGGGAAGAGAAGAAAGTGATGACCTGGGTTCTGTCTGGTCTGACAGAAGACGCAGGCTGTTGTAGTACCACAGTCTGGGGACATCTAGATCATCTGCTGGTGCTGTTGATCTCTGGGATTCTTGGACCAGATTGTGCTCCCTCTTATATGGACTCCTCAAGATCCCAATTTTCTGGTACACAGACTTTTTCCAGCGTTGACTTCCTCTTTATTTTATTTTGACCATGAATAAATGGATCTTTTTTTGAGTTTAGCAAAAGACTTTATGTGTTTTCTTTTAAATCATTGATTTTACACACAATGTTAAATTATCAAGGGACAACAATCTCATTGAGTTTGCAAAAAACACACCAAAAATACATTACTAATGTTAATAATGTTCGAGTGGTAAGTCTGGGAAAGAACAAAAATATACATAACCAAAAACGGTGCTTTGGGTTAACTTTATCTTAAAAATAAAAAATAATCACTAGAAAAAAAAAAAAATTATAATGGGTTCTTTGTGGTAACTTTACAAACCTAAAAAATCTAAAAAAAAAATTTAAAAAAAAAATCAAAAAAAAAAAATACAAATGGGTTATTTGTGGTAACTTTACAAACACCAAAAAATGAAAATTAAAAATCTAGAGATAAACATATAAAAAAGTTCAACACCAATCATAAAATAAATATCTGGATAAAAATTACAAGAAAATATGATTCCACACAAAAAAAACCAAAAAAAAAAAAGGTAAAAAGTATTATATTAGTATGGAAACATTGTTTTTAAAAAGCATACTATATCATTCATGAGATCAAAGAGAAAAAGAATCCAGAAATCAGTTTGGGAGAACTCTGAATATGAACAGCAAAACACCTTCGTTCTTTATAGCATTCGTAATGAAGAAATAAAATGCGCTGCATTCAACGATCACAGATTTTGCAGCGTGATGAATGTGCTACCTACAATACGAACACTAGTTTTACTAGACCGAGTGCTTCCGTTTAGTTTTTGCTTATGAGCATGCGTCGTTTTTTTGTCCGTCGGACTAGCATACAGACGAGCGGACTTCGGGGTCCGTCGTAGTTACGAAGTAAAGATTTGAAGCATGTTTCAAATCTAAAGTACGTCGGATTTGAGGCTAAAAAAGTACGTTGAAAGTCCGGAGAAGCCCACACACGATCGGATTACCAGCCAGCTTTAGTCCGTCAGCGTCCGTTGGACTTTTGTAGACGAAAAGTCCGACCGTGTGTACGCGGCATAAGACCACCTCGTCAGGGGAAAACCAGAAGTCTTTTTGAGGGTGCACCCATCCTACCTGGGAGAGTGGGAGCCAGACTCAAAAAATTCGAGCAGGTATTGACGGAACACAAAGGACGCGTGGACACTGTCCACAGTAAAGTATGGTCACAGATGGAAGTTTATAGAAGAAACATCAAAAAAACATTTTTAGTCAACCAGACTGCCACCTCCAATCAAGAGGAGATTACTGCTCAAGTATGTGGAGGAGCTAGTAATGAAGGGGGCAATATTGGAAGTTCCAATTTCCCAAAGAGGAAGGGGGTATTACTCCCCTCTATTCCTGGTAAGGAAAAAGACAGGCGACTTACGGCCGGTTATGGACCTAAAGGGACTCAACAAAAGCATTCAAGTAGAACCTCCAATCAATTTTGTTAGCTGTAAACTTAGGAGATTGGATGCTTTCCCTAGAGTTATTGGATGCTTATCTTCACGTGCCCATACACCCCGCTTTTCAAAAGTATCTGTGATTCTCGGTCAACCATCATCATTTCCATTTTCAGTGTCTCCCATTCGGTATCTCCTCCGCTCCCAGGACATTTACCAAGACTTTTCTTCTTGTGATTGCGTTCTTAAGAGAGAAAGGCCTGCGGCCCCATCATTATTTAGACGATATCCTGCTCTTAGCGGACAGTCAGTGTCAGAGTCCTGGATGTGAGGCCGGATTGCAGAGGGGGCGCCCCTTGCGGCTAAGTGCAGCGTAACCCTGGGAGTGAGACAGGGAGTACAGTGCCCAAAGGTACATGGGTTGCCAGAGCGCTGTTGCTGAGTAGCAGATAGCAGGGAGCTTCTGGGGGGTAAGGTTGAAGGGCAACCGTACAAGGAGGGATTCCAGGTATGGAGCCGTGAAGCAACCAGGAGCGGAGTCAGAGCTAGGCCAATGGTCTTTCAGCAAAGGAATCAGTCCAAGGTGAGGTACAGCAGGATAATCAGTAACAGGAAGCAGGTATCACAACAGGCACAAGGAACACAGGAAGCTGATGATAATCCAGCAACCAGCATGCACCAGCAGCGGGCTTAAATAGGCAGAAGGGCGCCACCATGAGGAATACTGGCAGAATTACCCATCCTACAGTTATCACCCTGACAGTCAGGAAACACTGATTCTTCATCGAGATATACTGATCAACACGCTTCAAAGTTTCGGGTGGTTGATCAATTGGAAGAAGAGCAGTCTTCAGCTCACTCAAAATATGACTTTCTTAGGGGCGGAACTCGACACGTTATTAAACAGAATCAGCATACCTCAGGAAAAGATAGGGCCCTTATTACAGAAGATAAGGAGGCTAATGGCGGCAAGATATCTTCCAGCAAGAATCTGCCTGAGCATTCTAGGGTCATTGTCAGCCACTCTACCGATGATCCAATGGGCACAATTGCATATGAGGACATTGCAATACTCATTCCTTACCCAGTGGAGGGGAACATTAATGCTCCAGTTGATCACCATTCATCTAACCATGAAGCAGTAAATTTGGTGGTGGATGCATACAGACAATCTAAGGAGACACAGACCGATAGTCCACCCAGAACCCAAGGTGATCACCTCGGATGCCAGCCAGTCAGGTTGGGGAGCCCATTATCGGAACCAGGCGGCTCAAGCACAATGGCAATTCCAAGCAAGGGATCTGGTGTTGAATGTCCTAGAGCTCAGAGCAGCCTTCCAGGATCTCTTAGCCTTTGGCCCATCCTTGAAGGGAAAGAGTGTTCTAGTCCGGATGGACAACAAGGTGGCAGTAACGTATATACAGAGTAGGGATGAGCTTCGAGTTCGAATCGAACTCATGTTCGACTCGAACATCGACTGTTTGCAAGTTCACGAACAGCGAACAATTTGGGGTGTTCGCGGCAAATTCAAATGCCGCGGAACACCCTTTAAAAGTCTATGGGAGAAATCAAAAGTGCTAATTTTAAAGGCTTATATGCAAGTTATTGTCATAAAAAGTGTTTGGGGACCTGGGTCCTGCCCCAGGGGACATGTATCAATGCAAAAAAAAGTTTTAAAAACGGCCGTTTTTTCAGGAGCAGTGATTTTAATAATGCTTAAAGTCAAACAATAAAAGTGTAATATCCCTTTAATTTTCGTAGCTGGGGGGTGTCTATAGTATGCCTATAAAGGGGCGCATGTTTCCCGTGTTTAGAACAGTCTGACAGCAAAATGACATTTCAAAGGAAAAAAAGTAATTTAAAACTACTTGCGGCTATTGCATTGCCGGTCCGACAATACACATAAAAGTTAATTGATAAAAACGGCATGGGAATTCCCCACAGGGGAACCCCGAACCAAAATTAAAAAAAAAAATGATGTGGGGGTCCCCCTAAATTCCATACTAGGCCCTTCAGGTCTGGTATGGATATAAAGGGGAACCCCGGCCAAAATGTTAAAAAAATGAGGTGGGAGTCCCCCTAAATTCCATACCAGACCCCTCAGGTCTGGTGTAGATTTTAAGGGGAACCCCGCGCCAAAATTTAAAAAAAAACGGCGTGGGGTCCCCCCAAAAATCCATACCAGACCCTTATCCGAGCATGCAACCTGGCAGGCCGCAGAAAAACAGGGGGGATGAGAGAGCGCCCCCCTCCTGAACCGTACCAGGCCACATGCCCTCAACATTGGGAGGGTGCTTTGGGGTAGCCCCCCAAAACACCTTGTCCCCATGTTGATGAGGACAAGGGCCTCATCCCCACAACCTTGGCCGGTGGTTGTGGGGGTCTGCGGGTGGGGGGCTTATCAGAATCTGGAAGCCCCCTTTAACAAGGGGACACCCAGATCCCACCCCCCCTGTGTGAAATGGTAAGGGGGTACCCTACCATTTCACTAAAAAACTGTCAAAAATGTTAAAAATGACAAGAGACAGATTTTGACAATTCCTTTATTTAAATGCTTCTTCTTTCTTCTTTCTTCTATCTTCCTTCATCTTCTTCTTCTTCTTCTGGTTCTTCTGGCTTTTCTAGTTCTTCCTCCGGTGTTCTCGTCCAGCATCTCCTCCGCGGCATCTTCTATCTTCTTCTCCTCGGGCCGCTCCGCACCCATGGCATGGGGGGAGGCTCCCGCTCTTCTCTTCATCTTTTTCTTTTCTTCATCTTCTTCTCTTCTTCACCTTCTTCTCCGGGCCGCTCCGCACCCATGCTGGCATGGTGGGAGGCTCCCGCTGTGTGACGCGTCTCCTCTTCTGACAGTTCTTAAATAATGGGGGGCGGGGCCACCCGGTGACCCTGCCCCCTCTGACGCACGGGACATTACGGGACTTCCCTGTGGCATTACCCGTGACGTCACGGGGAAGTCCCGTCAAGTAACCGTGTGTCAGAGGTGGGCGGGGTCACCGGGTGCCCCCCCGTTATTTAAGAACCGTCAGTAGAGGAAACGCGTCACACAGCAGGAGCCTCCCACCATGCCAGCTTGGGTGTGGAGCGGCCCGGAGAAGAAGAGAAGAAGATGAAGAAGATGAAGAGAAGAGCGGGAGCCTCCCCCCATGCCATGGGTGCGGAGCGGCCCGAGGAGAAGAAGATAGAAGACGCCGCGGAGGAGATGCTGAACGAGAACACCGGAGGAAGAACCAGAAGAGCCAGAAGAAGATGAAGGAAGATAGAAGAAAGAAGAAGCATTTAAATATAGGAATTGTCAAAAACTGTCTCTTGTCATTTTTAACATTTTTGACAGTTTTTTAGTGAAATGGTAGGGGTACTTTTGTACCCCCTTACCATTTCACACAGGGGGGGCGGGATCTGGGGGTTCCCTTGTTAAAGGGAGCTTCCAGATTCCGATAAGCCCCCCGCCCACAGACCCCCACAACCACCGGCCAGGGTTGTGGGGATGAGGCCCTTGTCCTTATCAACATGGGGACAAGGCGTTTTGGGGGGCTACCCCAAAGTACCCTCCCAATGTTGAGGGCATGTGGCCTGGTACGGTTCAGGGGGGGCGCTCTCTCGTCCCCCCCTCTTTTCCTGCGGCCTGCCAGGTTGTGTGCTCGGATAAGGGTCTGGTATGGATTTTTGGGGGGACCCCACGCCGTTTTTTTTTTACATTTTGGCCGGGGTTCCCCTTAATATCCATACCAGACCTGAAGGGCCTGGTATGGAATTTAGGGGACCCCCACGTCATTTTTTTTTTAAATTTTGGTTCGGGGTTCCCCTGTGGGGAATTCCCATGCCATTTTTATCAATGAACTTTTATGTGTATTGTCGGAACGGCAATGCAATAGCCGCGAGTAGTTTTAAATGACTCTTTTTCTTTGAAATGTCATTGTTAGGTACCTGGTAGGAGAGCCTGACTGTAGGAGAAGACCTCTCATACAACGCTGGTTCAGGAGCCACTGGAGTGGGGACAGTGGTCTCCTGAGCGCAGTGGGGTAGGAGTGCCTGTTGGAGTATAGTCTCTGATGTAGAGGCAGAGATCCCTCCTGGGATGGCAGGACTGCAGGTGAGTGGAGACTGGAAGCAGCAGCAGACTTGACACACTGGAGATGAGAGATCACAGGAGCTGAAGCTGAAGGTGCAACAGCAAGTGAGAGCGGCAGGCACAGGCAGAGTCAGACAGTCCGGGTCGGCAGGTAACTGGCACAGGTAATCACAGCAGACAGAGGCAGCGTCGGTGGACATCAGAGGTTGGCAACGGTAGCAGATACAGACAGCAGAATGGTCAGGCAGGCCGGGTCGGGATTGGAGCGGGTCGGATGGTCAAACAAGCCGGGTCAAATCAGGTAGAAGACAATCAGATGCAGGTTCAAGCAGAATCACAGAGCTAAGACGAAGCAGCGATGTTCCCATGGAACAGGGGAACTTTTATGTGCTTAATGGCGCCAAACCGGCGCTAACGCGAACGCGCGAATGCACGCACCCGCCCTGTGCACCCGCGCACGCCGCGCTGATGCACAGCAACAGCAGCAGCTTGATGCCGTGTCTGAACAGGGGCGCGCCGGCGCATAGGCGCATGCAAGTGCCCCGGTCTGGTGCTGGTAGATCCCTGACATTCCCCCCCCAAGGGGCAGCCTCCGGATGCCTAACAACCTCTTCTTCTCAGGATGAGTAGAAAAATAGGCGCGAACTAAACGCCTAGCATGCACATTACTGTCCGGTTCCCACGAGTTACTTTCTGGGCCGTAGCCTTTCCACTTGATTAAGAATTGGTTTTGCCCTTGCCTTCTTCTACAATCAAGGATAGCCTCAACCTCAAATTCCTTGCTGCCATTAATTACAACAGGTTCAGGAGGTCTTGTCCCTCTAGCAGGAAAGGGATCAGGTACAGCAGGTTTGAGCAGAGATACATGGAATACCGGATGTATTTTCAATGAATCAGGTAAAGTCAGTTTATAAGACACTTCATTGATTTTCCTTCTAACTGGAAAGGGTCCCATGAATCTAGGTGCCAACTTCTTAGAAGGACATGCTAATTTGATATTAACGGTAGAAAGCCATACCTGGTCGCCCCTCTGTAAGTTCAGCTCCCCCCTTCTTTTCCGGTCGAAGATTCTCTTACCATCTGCCTGAGCCTTGGACACTGTTTCCTGCAACAACCGATTGTTGTGACTGGGGAACTCCACTGTACTTTGTACTGCTGGAACCGAAGACTCTGAAAGGAAATCAGGTAGAAAGGTTAGGTGAAAGCCATAATTGGCGAAAAAAGGAGATTGACCGGTGGCAGAATGTTTGGCGTTATTGTAAGCAAATTCTGCTAAGGGTAGTAGAGATACCCAATCATCTTGTGTGAAACATGTGAAACATCTGATGTATTGTTCAAGGGTCTGATTAGTCCTTTCTGTCTGACCGTTCGTTTGAGGATGATAGGCCAAGGACAAGGCCAATTCAATTCTTAGGGTTTCACACAGGGCTCTCCAGAAACGTGAGGTGAATTGAACCCCTCTATCAGAAACTATGTTTACAGGTATTCCATGAAGTCTGATGATCTCCTTGACAAATATATGAGCAGTTTCGATGGCAGACGGGGTTCCCCTTAAAGGTAGAAAATGAGCCATTTTGGTTAAACGGTCCACTACCACAAAGATGGCTGAGCACCCTTCAGAACGGGTAACGGTTTTAATAGGCCCCAAGCTCGATTCCTGGATGACTTATTTTGGATGCAGATGGGACAGGAACTGACATACTTTTCACAAAAGTCTTTCAGATTGGGCCACCAGAATGTCCGCTGCACTAGTTCCAGGGTCTTGCGAACTCCAAAGTGGCCCGCCAGTGGATGATCGTGGAGAAGTGTCAAAACCCTGACCCGAACATCTTCAGGAACGAAAATTTGGCTTCCTTTCCAGAACAGACCATCTCTACTTACTAAAGAAATCCCAGTAGGCCTGGCTGACTCAGAGGATGCTTCCTTAATCTGGGAGAGTAAATCTGTTTGTAGCAGTAAGAAACTGTTTGCGGGTAAGATGGTGTCAGGAGTAGATAAGTCCTTAGGATTGTCGTGCATTCGTGATAATGCATCCGGTTTAATATTTTTTGAGCCTGGACGCTAAGTGATATGGAAGGAAAAACGTGAGAAAAACAGAGCCCAGCGGGCTTGTCAAGGCTTCAGCCGTTTGGCAGATCGTAAGTATTCCAGGTTTCCAGGTTTTTATGGTTAGTATAAATTAGTACTGGATGCATAGCCCCCTCCAACAGGTACCTCCACTCTTCCAGTGCAGTCTTAATGGCGAGAAGCTCTCGGTCACCAACGTCATAATTCCTCTCCGCAGGGGAGAGTTTACGGGAGAAGAACCCTACAGGATGCATTACCTCTTTGCTACCTTTACGTTGCGAAAGAATCGCACCTACTGCAATCTCGGAGGCATCAACCTCTAAAATAAACGGTAAAGATGGTTCAGGGTGACTGAGGATAGGTGCTGAAGTAAACGGTCTTTTGAGATTTTCGAAGGCGTCTTGGGCAAGTTGATTCCAGGAAAAACGGGTATTCTGTTTGGTTAACTGCGTGATGGGTGCAATTATGGCTGAGACCCCCTGATGAACTTTCTGTAGAAGTTCGCAAACCCCACAAACCGCTGAATTCCCTTCTTGTCCAGGGGTACCGGCCAGTCCAGAACAGCGGAAACCTTTTGTGGGTCCATCTTGATGCCTGTTGCAGAGATTATTAACCCCAGAAATTGAATGCTCAGTTGCTCGAACTCGCATTTCTCCGCTTTTGCGTACCGTCTGTGTAAGCGGAGACGGCCCAACACCCTGCGGACATGTTCTTGATGCAATTCACGGGATTCTGAAAAAATCAAGATATCATCCAAGTATGCAATTACAAACACATCTAAAAAGTCCCTGAGGACATCGTTAATCAGGTGTTGAAAGGTCGCAGGGGCATTGCAGAGTCCAAAGGGCATGACCAGGTATTCATAATGCCCGAATCGGGTTCGGAACGCTGTCTTCCACTCATGCCCAGCCCGGATACGGATCAAATTATATGCCCCTCTCAGGTCAAGTTTAGTGAAAATGACGGCAGTCCTTAATTTCTGGAAGAGTTCAGGTATCAAGGGTAGAGGATACCGATTTTTGACCGTGATTTTGTTTAGTTCACGATAGTCTATACATGGACGGAGAGACTTGTCCTTCTTAGTGACGAAAAATATTCCGGCACCAGCTGGAGAGGTAGAGTGGCGTATAAAACCCTTGGCCAGGTTCTCATCTATATATGTCTTTAATACTTCCTGTTCTTTCTCTGATAATGGAAAAATGCGTCCGAATGGTATTTCGGATCCAGGCAGCAATTCATTGGGGCAATCGTAGGGGCGATGAGGTGGAAGAGAGTCTGCCCCCTTCTTACTGAAAACATCAATGAATTCATGATACTGTTTAGGTATGACCTGACAAAGTTTCTGGTCGGTGTCCAAACAAAGTAGGGTGGATGAGGAATCCGAATCTTTCTTAAAACAGTGTTCTTGACAGTAAGAAGATGAGAATTTCACTTCTACAGATGTCCAATGAATGTATGTATTGTGGGCCTGCAGCCAAGGAATACCCAGGATGATGGGAAACATAGGAGAGGAGATGCAGTTCCCTGTGTTGGGAGGAAGTAGAAACAGGCAGAGGCAGGGTTTCCTGGGTTACTTGTCCTGATCTGATGCGGGATCCATCAGCTAGAAATACAGCGAGTCCATGGGTCTTGGTTCGTAATGGGATGTTTTGCTGGCTGGCAAAGTTTGAATCAATAAACCAGCTGCATGCTCCGGAATCAATGATGGCGTTGATCGTTATTGTCCCTTCTTGAAGTTGCAAAGACAGAGGAAGGGCAATGTGGGTAGAATTCGCAGACAGAGCAGAGAGACTGGTATACACAGAAGATGGGCACTTACTTATTTTAACTGGACAGTTCAGGACATAGTGCCCAGTCCCACCACAGTAGAGGCACAGATTGAGTTGCCGGCGTCGGGCCCGTTCTTCCGGCGATAAAGCAGGTCGCATCAGTCCTAATTGCATAGGTTCTGAAGAGTCAGGCGTGGCATTAACTGGATTTGAACTGGATGGGGGTAAATTGCGTGTTGCAGGAAGTGGTGCTCTGGCTGTCATCCAAATCGGGCGGGATTGTAGAGCAGATCGTTCAGATCGACGTTCCCGGATACGTCGGTCGATTTGAATAGTCAAGTTAATCAAAGCCTCAAGAGTATTTGGTACACCCACTCGGGCAAGTTCGTCCTTTAGTCCTTCAGATAGACCCAAGCGGAACTGGTGACACAGGGCCGCATCATTCAACTGAGTGTCCGTGCTCCAACGTCTAAAGTCCATGATATAGTCCTCCGCAGGTCTGCGGCCTTGCTGGAGCGCGAGCAGAGCTGATTCAGCTGTGGCAGTCTGTTGAGGGTCTTCGTATAATTGCGCCATGGCTTCAAAGAAGGAAGATAAGGACTGGGTTAGTGCTGAGTCCCCCTCAAGTAGACGATGAGCCCAGGTCTGAGGTTCCCCTTGTAGGAGGGAGATCACGAACCCCACCTTAGTGGCTTCCAGTGAGAAAGTTCGGGGCTGTAATGTGAAGAAGAGCTGGCAGGCATTGCGAAAGGCTCGGAACTTGGCCCGGTCTCCAGAGAATCTATCAGGAGTGGGAACCCTTGGTTCAGGTGGAAGCATTACAACGGAAGGACCAGGAGCCGTCTGTGCAGGAGTTGCGGCTGAAGAGGAGGCCAAGGGGTTAGGTCCTGCAAGGTTCTGGACTTGTTACTCCAATCTGTTGTAGTTATCCTGGAGGGATTGTACGGCTTGAGTGAGGGCCGCAAGGTGGGTGCATATTTCTTTCAATGGAGAGGTATCTCCTGCAGGCTCAGTCATGGCTGCTTCGTACTGTTAGGTACCTGGTAGGAGAGCCTGACTGTAGGAGAAGACCTCTCATACAACGCTGGTTCAGGAGCCACTGGAGTGGGGACAGTGGTCTCCTGAGCGCAGTGGGGTAGGAGTGCCTGTTGGAGTATAGTCTCTGATGTAGAGGCAGAGATCCCTCCTGGGATGGTAGGACTGCAGGTGAGTGGAGACTGGAAGCAGCAGCAGACTTGACACACTGGAGATGAGAGATCACAGGAGCTGAAGCTGAAGGTGCAACAGCAAGTGAGAGCGGCAGGCACAGGCAGAGTCAGACAGTCCGGGTCGGCAGGTAACTGGCACAGGTAATCACAGCAGACAGAGGCAGAGTCGGTGGACAGGCAGAGGTTGGCAACGGTAGCAGATACAGACAGCAGAATGGTCAGGCAGGCCGGGTCGGGATTGGAGCAGGTCGGATGGTCAAACAAGCCGGGTCAAATCAGGTAGCAGACAATCAGATGCAGGTTCAAGCAGAATCACAGAGCTGAGACGAAGCAGCGATGTTCCCATGAAACAGGGGAACTTTTATGTGCTTAATGGCGCCAAACCGGCGCTAACGCGAACGCACGCACGCACCCGCGCGCGCCCGAGCGCCGCGCTAATGCACAGCAGCAACAGCAGCAGCTTGATGCCGTGTCTGAACAGGGGCGCGCCGGCGCATAGGCGCATGGAAGTGCCCCGGTCTGGTGCTGGTAGATCCCTGACAGTCATTTTGCTGTCAGACTGTTCTAAACACGGGAAACATGCGCCCTTTTACAGGCATACTATAGACACCCCCCAGCTACGAAATTTAAAGGGATATTACACTTTTATTGTTTGACTTTAAGCATTATTAAAATCACTGCTCCTGAAAAAATGGCCGTTTTTAAAACTTTCTTTTGCATTGATCCATGTCCCCTGGGGCAGGACCCAGGTCCCCAAACACTTTTTATGACAATAACTTGCATATAAGCCTTTAAAATTATCACTTTTGATTATTCGTGTTCGTGTCCCATAGACTAATGGTGTTCGCGTGTTTGAACAAACTTTTTTCCTGTTCGCATGTTCTGGTGCGAACCGAACAGGGGGGTGTTCGGCTCATCCCTAATACAGAGACAAGGAGGTACCAGAAGTAGTACATTGTTGGAGGAAGTCCGTCCCATCCTAGAATGGGCTCAGATATTTCTATTAGATCTGCGAGCAGTCTATGTCCCAGTAGCTCAGAACCTGCTAGCCGACTGTTTGAGCAGGGAGTTATTATCAAACAACGAATGGTCCCTGAACCTACAAGTCTTCAATCTCCTGACCCAAACTTGGGGAATTCCGGAAATCGATCTGGCAGCAATACCCTCAAACACAAAGTGTCAGAGGTTCCTTTCGAGAGCGGCATACCCATCTGAGGAGGGAGTGGACTGCCTTCTCCATCAGTGGAACTTCCAATTGGGGTACATATTTCCAACGCCTTTGATTGTGAGGTTCCTATCGAAGCTCAGGAGATCTTCGGCATCAGTGATAGCGATCATTCCTTTTTGGCCCAGGAGGCCTTGGTTTACGACTCTGCTACAGCTCAGTCTGGGGGACCCACTACCTCTTCCATTATCACAAGATCTTCTTCACCAAGGTCAGTTCCTCCATCCAGCCCCAGAGAAGCTCCATCTGATGGCCTGGATGTTGTGAGGATTAGGTTCCTAGAGCAAGGTTGCTCACAGGAGGTCGTTTCAACATTACTCCAGGCCAGGAAATACACGACTAATGTCACTTATGACAGAATATGGGACAAGTTCATGTCAATGGCCCGGCAGAATGGTTGGGACCCTTTATCTCCGGAAGTGCCACAAGTTTTGGAATTCCTTCAAGCAGGTTTATCCAGAGGACTCAATTCAAGTACACTCAAAGTACAGGTTTCAGCTCTTTCAGCTAAGACGGATGTCAAGTGGGCCAATCACCCTCTTCTTATACAATTTATAAGAGCGTGTGTCAAGATCAGGCCTCCAAGAAGACCGACTTTCCCAGCATGGGTTTTATCGATAGTCCTGAAAACCCTATCGCAGTCTCCTTTCCATCCATCTGATTCAATCACACTATGGAACTTAACTTTAAAACTAACATTTCTTATAGCTATCACTTCTGCTAAAAGAGTTTCAGAAATACAGGCGTTAATGATTTCAGAGCCATACATGGTCCTTTACCCAGACAGGGTGGTACTGAAACCCTCAGAAAATTCACTCCAAAGGTGTCATCATCCTTCCATTACAATCAAGAAATCAATCTTCCATCATTTACAGATAATCAAGGTCAACCACATGACATTCAGAATCTGCCGGTTCCCGGAGTCATCAGGGCTCATTCAACAAGAGCGGTGGCAGCTTCCTGGGCAGCGTATTGCAGAGACAATTTGAAGGGAGCTACCTGGTCCTCCAGGCATACTTTCATGTCCCACTATAGAGTGGATTTGGCTCAGTTATCAACGGTAGATTTTGGAAGAGCCGTTGTTCGAGCCAATTCTTCAGCTATATAATAAACACTACTACTTTATCTTGCACCTACCCGACTGGCGAGTTATTTCCCAGTGTGTGCTGCCATGATGCGTCAGGATAAACGGAAAATTGTATACTCACCTTTCCGTAAATTTTCTTTCCTGACGCATCCCTATGGCAGCACACAGCATCCCACCCCTTCTTTAGGATGATAGTTACAGAAAATGAAGTGGGGTGCCTCTCCTTCAAATTTATAGCTAACCAATCCTGTCAGGTTGTGGGGGCGGAGTCACAACCCAGTGTGTGCTGCCATGGGTATGCGTCAGGAAAGGAAAATTACGGAAAGGTGAGTATACAATTTTCCGCTATTGGAACTCAGTGTTCAGCGGGGGAAATCTGAAATAGTAGATTGGGTCAAAGCTGTGCACTGGGATTGGCTGTGTGTGAAGTCAGGAGGTGGCATCAGCCGAACATACAAGCAGAGGCAAGGTTGTATATAGAGGGCACTCTGGATTTCAGTAAAGTCAGGATACCATTGTAAGGACTGAGCGGTGGTATGGATGGAAGCTCAGGGAGGAGTGGAAATGAGAGCTGTCTTTTCTTCAGTTTGGGCAGAGTAATGGGAAATGGAGTCAATCCAGAGCCACAACCGGGTTGCAGCATGCGCTTCATGTTTCTGTTGCCTAGCAAGGTTTCGGACAGAGACCCTTTCTCAAGCTTGAAACCTCCCTTTACATTACAGTGTCCTTAGTACAATAAAGGGGAACTATACTGCATCTGACCATCACAAACAAAAAATGCCATTTCATTCATTTTCGATATTCTAAGCAAACTCCCCCATCCATCCGGGTGTCTCCTAGATTTATTTTGCTGAGAAACCATTTTGAACCCCACCAGCATTTCTGGCCATGGCCATCTTGAGTAAGGGCACATGATTACTTACTTCCAGGAATCCATCTGCCCTTAGCTCATGCATGCAGGAAGGAGGATGTGCTTAGCTGAGAAAATCCTCCTCCACTCCTGAAGGCTCCTGGGAGGTATAGCGTCATTTACCTAGGCATGAAAATCAGGAAGTAACTGAAGAAATGTAGAATAAAAAATAAGTTTAAAACAAGTAAATATGATATACCTTCCTATCTGATTACTAATGCTAGCAGCATAAGGATTAAAAATAGCTGATGTTGATGGGGAGTGAAGATCCACTTTAACATGCTGTAGTTGGTTATAGAAATAAATGCTTACTTTTTCAGATGGTCATATAATTGTCCTCATCTCTCCATTCTGAAGATGGGAGGATATACCCAGCATTGGATACACAGCCCCAGAAACTCAGCACTTGGCTTTGTTCCCTACCCACGCATGCACAGTCTGCTTTTATTTCATTCTCTTTTTCAAAATGCTGAGCTGGGAGAGGGAGCAGACTGTGCATGCATGATTCAGGAACAAAGCCAAGTGCTCACTCGTGCATCTGCAACGTATCTGAATTTTTCTGCACAGCTTTTGACATGAACACACGTAATCTATGCAGAAAAACTCTATGCAAATGAAAAAAAATTCTTCTCACCAGTCATGATAGCAACACCCTGCGATAAAACAATCTGCCTGCAGTCCTGCTGACCCACTTATACCATTGCCCTGATGCTGCCCAAATATAAACAAGGGGGAGGGTCGATGATGTCAGTTACCTATTACAGTCAATGACATCGCCCACCCCTATTTTTACACTTGGATGACATCGGGGTGATGTTATATGCGGGCAAAGAAGTGGTGAGTGTAGGTTAGCAGGACTGTGGGTGGCTTGCTCTGGAGACCCCCTTATGTTAACCACTTGCCGACTGGGTTATGGCCAGATCGCAGCTACAGCGCGGTCGTCCAGTTCTTGGTGGCCATCATATGATGGCCTTCTGTGATCGTGCCCGACACGCGCCTGCTGTGGGGCATGGGCGGCTCCTCTGGACACTGCCAAACACAGATTGAGGTACAGAGCCAATCAGCAGGCTCTTTACCATGTGATCAGTTTTGTCTAATCACAGCTGATCACAATGTCAACAGAAGCAGGTTACCAGCTGTCTTCACCGCTCCTTCTCACACTGTCAGTTTGTGGAGGAGAGGAGAAAAGAGCCGATAATCAGCTTCTGCAAAATTGTGCCCACCACTGCTGCCAATTAGTGCCCACCACTGCCGCCAATTAGTGACCAATACTGCTGCCAATCAGTGCCCACCTATGTCTCCTCATCAATGTCACCTATCAGTGCTGCCTATCAATGTCCATCAATGTTGCCTACCAGTGCCCATCAGTGGTGCCTACCAGTGTTGCCTACCAGTGCTCATCAGTGGCGCCTACCAATGCCCATCAGTGTCGCCTACCAGTGTTGCCTACCAGTGCCCATCAGTGTCGCCTACCAGTGCCCATCAGTGGTGCCTACCAATGCCCATCAGTGTCGCCTACCAGTGCCCATCAGTGGTGCCTACCAGTACCCATCAGTGTTGCCTACCAGTGCCCATCAGTGGCGCCTACCAGTGTCCATCAGTTTCGCCTACCAGTGCCCATCAGTTTCACCTACTAGTGCCCATCAGTGTCGCCTACCAGTGCCCAACAGTTTCACCTACCAGTGCCCATCAGTGGTGCCCATCAGTGGCGCCCACCAGTGTCCATCAGTTTCGACTGCCGCTGTGGCATAAGGTGTAGGTCTTTTAAAATCATGTTACTACACGTGTACCCAACGCTGTCTCTACATCAACAATGTCATACAAAAATCACAATTAATTAACACAAATACAAAGTGCCCATTAATTTTCAGTGCCCAAAAAAAAGTATTTTATATTAATGGGCAGTCCTTGTGCAGATGCTATTCATATGCGGTGCTGGGCTTCCCTCCTTATGTGCCCACACTCATCAGATAATGGTGGACTCTGCGCCTGAAAAGAAGCTATTCATCAGATGGTCTTCCCAATGGATGGTCCACTTATCCTTGTAGTTCTCCAGCAGGTAAGGATAGATCCTTGTGTATGTTATGGGAATTATAACCAGCAATAATCCATAGTGTAATACTGTTTTCTTTATTACATTAAAATCGCATTGACAGGCAAATGAAAACTTACACAACACTCCTCTTGTATGTAAGCATATAGTAACGTCATCTTGGAATTCAAAGAGCCGCGGAATGTTTCAAAGGAAAAGTTTATTATATTGCAGCTTACCAATCCTTAGATGTGGTGGCTGCATTTCTTTTCTTTTTTTTTTTTTTTTTAGGATTTCTATCTTTTTTATTTTCTCCTTGTGATTCTGCCAGTAAGTCGGTTGTTTTTCAACAGAACAAGATGCTAGAGGGTTGAGAAAAAAACATTTACTACTGACAGGGGTGCTTACAATGTAAAACATTTTTTATTTTATGTAAAACATTTATTCCAAAAAAGGAACAAAACAGTTGCTGTAACTGCTTAAAAAGTATTAGCTGGAATTTGGCTGCAATTTGTTAGTGTATCAAAATCTGCTAGTACATTTAACACTCCCTTCTCCGCAGACTGACAATGCTGCTGTCCAACGGTGTCTTTGTTTCTCCTTCATCCAGAGTGGGGGGCACTACAAGAGGGGTGTTACTGGCTGGATCATCAGCATCCCAGCATGATCAGAAATACAATTTTTTATAAAAAATATAAATAAGGTTGTAGTGCGCTGCCACCTACTGATAGAAATAAATAGTGTACAGCTGCTGCAATCACTAAATGTGTTCCCACATCCACAGTAAATCAATATGAAAAAGTTTGATCACTCTGCCTCAATAACAAGGTAAAGTATTGACTGGAACGTGACAATAAATAACTAAAAATGTAGACATTTCATATATACAGCTCATAGGTTTACATACCCTGGCAGAATTTATGATTTGTTGGTCATTTTTCAGAGAATATGAATGATAACACAAAAACTTTTCTTTCACTCAAGGTTAGTGTTTGGCTGAAGTCATTTATTATCAATCAACTACTGTATGTTTACTCTTTTTAAATCATAATGGCAACAGAAACTACCCAAATGACCCTGTTCAAAAGTTTACATACCCTGGTGATTTTGGCCTGATAACATGAACACAAGTTGACACAAAGGGATTTGAATGGCTATTATCACCTGTGATCTGTTTGCTTGTAATTAGTGTCTGTGTATAAAAGGTCAATGAGTTTCTGGACTTCCGACAGACCCTTGCATATTTCATCCAGTGCTGCACTGATGTTTCTGCATTCTGAGTCATGGAGAAAGCAAAAGAATTTTCAAAGGACCTGCAGGATTAGGTAGCTGAACTGTATAAAACAGGAAAGGGATATATAAAGATATCCAAGGAATTGAGAATGCCAATCAGCAGTGTTCAAACCAGGGCCATCTTAAGAGCATTATAGGCCCCCGGGCAATACAGTGCACTGGGGCCTTTTGATGGGCACAGTGGCTGCGTTTAAAGGGCACAGTGGCAGTTTTGATGGGCACAGTGGCAGCTTTGATGGGCATAGTGGCAGCTTTGATGGGCACAGTGGCTGTGTTTGGGCACAGTGGCAGCTTTTGAGGGGCACAGACAGTGGCTGTGTTTGATGCACAACTTGAACTTACTTAAGTAGACAGTGTTAGACTTACTTGAGGCCGCCGGCCTGGTGCAGTACAGTGTGTCACTCACAGCAGCAAGGCAGCACCAGTTATCAAGGGCCGTCTTTCCGCTCCGCTCCCTCTCCACGCTGTCTGAAGAACATGGCAGAGGTGGGCAGAGCTTGTTCACTAGCAGCTGGGGCGGCCGCGGCGCACTATGAATGCTGGGGCGGCCGCGGCCTCTGACTGACGTCACTGGTTGCTAGCTAGACACCGGGCGGTCGGCGATTCTAGCAAGTGAGCAACCAGTGCAGTCAGTCAACTAAAGCAGCAAATTGCAGTGCTGAGGATTGGCCCTGGGTGGGGCCCTCAAGACAAGTGGGGCCCCCGGGCAACTGCCCAGCATGCCCAGTGGATAAAACGGCCCTGGTTCAAACTCTAATCAAGAATTGGAAATGAGAGGTTCTGTTGAAACCAAACCACGGTCAGGTAGACCAACTAAAATTTTCACAGCTGCCAGGAAAATTGTTCGGGATGCAAACAAAAACCCACAAATAACTTCAGGTGAAATACAGGACTCTCTGAAAACATGTGGTGTGGCTGCTTCAAGATGCACAATAAGGAGGCACTTGAAGAAAGATTGGCTGCATGGTCGAGTCGTCAGAAGAAAACCATTATTACGCAAATGCCACAAAGTATCCCACTTACAATACGCCAAACAGCACAGAGACAAGTCTCAAACCTTCTGGCACAAAGTCATTTGGAGTGATGAGACGAAAATTTTGCTTTTTGGCCACAACCATAAATTCTACATTTGGAGAGGAGTTAACAAGGCCTATGATGAAAGATACACCACTCCTACTGTGAAACACAGAGGTGGGTCGCTGATGCTTTGGGGATGTGTGAGCTACAAAGGCACAGGAAATTTGGTCAAAATTGATGACAAGATGAATGCAGTATGTTATCAAAAAATACTGGAGGAACATGTGCATTCATCAGCCAGGAAGCTGCACATGGGACATACTTGGACATTCCAACATGACAATGATCCAAAACACAAGGCCAAGTCGACCTGTAATTGGCTACAGCAGAATAAAGTGAAGGTTCTGGAGTGGTTATCTCAGTCTCCTGACCTCAATATCATTGAGCCACTCTGGGGAGATCTCAAACGTGCAGTTCATGCAAGACAGCCCAAGAATTTACAGGTACTGGAAGCTTTTTTTCAAGAGGAATGGGCAGCTTTACCATCTGAGAAGATAAAGAGCCTCATCCGCAAATACCACAAAAGACTTTAAGCTGTCATTGATGTTAAAGGGGGCAATACAGTACATGGTATTAAGAACAGGGGTACGTAAACTTTTGATCAGGGTCATTTGGGTAGTTTCTGTTGTCATTATGATTTAAAAAGAGTAAACACAGTTGATTGATAATAAATGGCTTCACCCAAACACTAACCATGAGTGAAAGAAAAGTTTTTGTGTTATCATGTATAGTCTCTGAAAATGGCCAAGAAATGATAAATTCTGCCAGGGTATGTAAACTTATGAGCACAACTGTATACAATGCCAGTGCAAAATATATGTGTGAACAATTATATTTATATATATATATATAACTATGCTGTCATTTGCTACGGCACAAGCCAATCAGCTGGTCTTGGCTCACTATAGACAGTAGCAATGCACTGCTTTTTTCTCCCTGCTAAGCAGTGAGTAAAAAGTGTTAACCCCTTCCCAGCCAGTGTCCTTAATACAGTGACAGTGTATATTATTAGCACTGATCACTGTATTAGTGTCACTGGTGATGTTAGCATCGGTCAGTCCCTCCCACCAATGTTAGTTAATGTCAGATTTCCCACCGCACTATCACAGTCCCACTATAATATAATTCGCTGATCACCACCATTACAAGTATAAAAAAATAGATACAAATTCCAGTATACTTTATATACCTTCATTTGTAGATGCTATAACTTTCACACAAACCAATTAATATACGCTTATTGGGATTTTTTTTACCAAAGATATGTAGCAGAATAACAACAAGTGGTGGCGCCAAACAATATATTGAAGTGCAATACAATGTGAGTAGAGCTGCCCCTTTTTTAAGTGAGCAAAACACCTTTTAAACAGTTTAAAGATGTATAAAAAGTTTGGCGCTAAACATTTAGTGCATGAAAATAAACATCAAAAAACCCAATAATCTTTAAACAAACAATTTGAAAAAGTCCACAAAGAAAATCCAAACACCAAAAAAGAGAGAGTCTGTGTAGTGACAGGTAATCTTAGTTATCAGGAAGCTTCCTGATGACGTGTTGAGCACGAAATGCATTGAGGCAGTGCGCTCGCCCGCACTGACGTCACTTCTGGTACGCTTGGTTCAGATTTCCGGTGTATTGGAACGCACGCCGTGACTTGGAGGAATGGCGCTTGTCCCTGTTTTACTGGCTGTAGATGTTGGTGCTGACTTATTAGCACATTATAATGTAAGTGCACATGTTAATTTAATTGATACTTGTTCTAAAAAACATATGGCCCTATGTCAATTTCTCTGCTTTTGCCGAGCTTTACAATAATACGAGCATAAGGAGACAGCAAAGGAGTGTATTTAAGTGAAGGATCATCCCCCTTTGATTTATATTGCTTTCCAAAGGATCTGAGTACTACAAGGCTTATTACACTTATGCCTCGTTTCCACTGAGCAGATCGGTTCGGTTCTGTACGGTACGCTATTTTGGGTGTTTCCATTATAAAAGCGGCCCATACAACCGAACCAAACCGCTCCATTCAGGGTCCTGCTTCAGATGTGGGGCCATAGAAAATGGAACAGTTCGGTTAGGGCAGAGCTACGATACATTCCACTGATTGGCTGACAGAAAACCTTCTGCTGTGCTATGCTGAGGCATTTTTCTAAACCCTGTATGGCCCCTTGTGGTCCCACTTGCAGTGGAAACGCTCACCAGAATAGACCGGACCATTCTAGGCCATTCAAACTGTACCGACCCGAACCAATCCGCTCAGTGGAAACGAGGCATTAGTTATCTGGTGAGTTTGTATTTCTCCTACACGAGTGATGGTGGAGCACAGGTAACTAATATTAACTGTCACTACACAGACTCTCTCTTTTTTGGTGTTTGGATTTTACTTTGTGGACTTTTTCAAAATGTTTTGTTTAACCATTATTGTTTTTTTTTTGGTGGTTATTTATCATGCACTAAATGTTTGTTTATAGTGTTATCCTCTCATTTGTTCAGAGTTAGTGCCAAACTTTCGTCTTTAATTCATTTAGAAATTAGATTTTTTTCAATTTGTAATAGGTATGTTTTATAGCAGAAAGTAAAAAATTGTTTTTTGGGTCTTTTTTTGTTTATGGCGCAAATAATAAAAAACTCAGTGGTGATCAAATACCACCAAAAGAAAGCTCTACTTGTGTAAAAAGAATTATATGAATTGAATTTGGGTACAGTGGAATGGGCGAGGAAACAAATTAACTGTAGGCCATGGTCTTTAGCAAATAAATTTAACTGTACACCATGATCTCTAGAAAATAAATTAACAGTAGACCATGATTTCTAGAAAAAAAGAATTAACTGTAGACCACCGTCTCTACAAAAAAAATGTACCCTAGACAATTGCCTCTGAGATACACCAACTTTTGACAGGAGTCAGTCTCTAGGAAATAAAGTAACTGTATACCATGAAATTACCTGTAGATCATTTTCTCTGGGAAATAAATTTAACTGTAGACCATTGTCACTAGGATATAAATTAAGCGTTGACTGCTGTCTCTAGTAAAATAGATTAACTGTAGACAATTATCTCTACAAGATGCAGGGTGTCCCAAAAGTCACCATACATATGAACAATGTGTTGGCTACCTCTTTCTACACACACAAAGGGGTTTATTTACTAAAGGCAAATCCACTTTGCATTGCAAGTACACTTGGAAGTGCAGTCACTGTAGATCTGAGGGGGAAAGGAAAATAAAAAACAGCATTTTTGCTTGTACATGATTGGATGATAAAATCAGCAGAGCTTCCCCTCATTTCAGATCCTTCTTGCAGAAAATACTTCACATTGCTTCACAAAATTCAGAGTGTGGCGCCTTAGGGCGCCTTAGGGTGTTCCCTGCATGGCACTGAACAGAACACTGTCTTAGCTGTAAACTTTTGAAAATTGTAATTCCTGAGAATGGCAGTACAGTAGGGTGCAGGGTGGCAAGTAGAGTTAGCTACATGCACCAAACTGATTGGTGGGTGTGGCCAGGTTATGCTTTAAAAGTGGGAGGTGCTTAAATAATAGGACTTGAGTTACCAGTTAAATACAAATCAATATAAAACAGCAGCATATAAACTGTTTAGACTATAACTATGGCTAGGCCCATTCTCTCTTATCCCCAATAGCGCCATGAATTATTCTATTCTTGCCTAAATGGCCACAGATTCTTTGTGTTACTCGCCACCCTCCTCTTACACCATTACCCCCAGCAGAATCACCGTCCTTTTATTACTTATTTTATTTATTTATTTCAGGTACTTATATAGCGCTGTCATTTTACGCAGTGCTTTACATATATATTATACATTCACATCAGTCCCTACCCTCAAGGAGCTTACAATCTAAGGTTCCTAACTCACATTCATACATAAACATACTAGGGCCAATTTAGACAGGATCCAATTAACTTACCAGCATGTCTTCTGGAGTGTGGGAGGAAACCAGGGTACCTGAAGGAAACCCACACAGGCACAGGGAGAACATGGAAACTCCAGGTAGGTAGTGTCGTGGTTGGGATTTGAACCAGTGACCCTTTTTACTGCTAGGCGAGGTTGTTGAACTCTGAGACTTGCCACCAGCAACTGGCAGTCCTCTGATCAGATGTAGAGTTCAGAAGAGTGACAGCAGATCTCTTCTAGACATGTTTTCAGATAAAAACAAAGTACAATGTGTTTTCCATGAGAATATATTTTGAGGTATTGTTGTAGTATTTGCTTTAGTATATATTGGATATGACCTTTACATTTTAAGAGGCTTGTTCTTTCAGATTTTTGGTATTGTAATAAAGGGTAATTGCATTTTCGTGAAAAAAATATAGCAAGAACAAAAATATAATACAGCCTATACAATTGTTATACAAGCCATGCTGTAATTAAAAATTACCTTTACAATTCAATCTGCAGCACTGTCATTTTCTGGTAAATTCAATGCAATATGGCAGCCTGGAGGCTTTCTGAACACAGTTGGTGTACAGAACGCCCCCCCAGAAATGTAATTTCTGGCTTGTGTGATTGGCTCACTGATTTTTCCAAAAGTCTGTATTAGGATACAAGTCAGATTTTATGCATCCTCTGCAATAGGAATCATATTTTTGATGCATAAGGGTTCATTACATTTCTAATGTAGTCATGAGTAAGGCCAATCCATACATGGTAGGAAATACTTTCTAGATAAGTGGCATTATTGCAAACATTAAAAAATAAAGTGTAATACATGTAAACATCAGTTATTACATTCAGGTCACAGAAAAAAATATTACAGTCATATCACACATGCATTTTTGTTACAGCAACAAAATTTGAAAAGTGGCATGCAACCTGTATCTGTACAGATTTAGATGTGCTGTATATCCAGATATAAAGAGTAACGCTAGGTTCACTGGAATCCGGTGTGGTTTTGTTCACCAGTTCAGTTGCAAAATTTTACTTGAATTTGCACCTGAACCAGACCCAAAATCACACAAGACTCTTTTGAAAAAGGGGCCAAAGCCGCCCCAGACATGTATGAACCAGGTCCATTGAAACCCAGTCCGGTTCACATGTTATGCGAATCGGATACGGTTCAAAACTCCAGAACTAAGCCTTAGAATCTGTCATGGTTGTGTCCACATTGGGCAGATTTCTCCACACTTTCTGTTCTTCTCTGATGACCAGTTCCTCCTAAGGCAGGAAGTGGGGGAAACTCAGCAGTAAAAACTTTAGAAAGGTTAGAAAGATGTTGTTCTGGAGGAGTAGTTCTTCAACATGCATTGGGTCGAGGAGTGGACACGTCAAAGTGGTTGTTACTTAAAGGGATTTTGTTAGATAAAAACGGGCGTATGTTAGTGTGCATTACAGTAACAGCCAGCATGGTGGTATAAGTACACAGCCATGCTATCTTAGGGTCACCACTAACATCTGATTGCACAATCTCCTTTAGATCTACCAATACCTATGTAGTCCGAGGGTCTTTCTAATTGGAAACAGAGTAATTCTATAGTTTAGGTATGGCTTTATATTGGATAGTTTTGGTAGATCTAAGGATGATTGTAAAGGTATTGTTTGTATGGTCAGATAGTAACATGCATGGCGAGCCTTAGGCTTTAGGTAATCGAGCCATGAGCTCAATTAACAATTGGGGGGGAGCTGCTAAGAATGGTCGTATGTAAAATCCGATCAACTTGGGTACATTCAGCCTGCCCATACATGGTTCGAATCGTCTATGGCCAGCTTTAAAGCTTGATATGTTAGACATACTGCCATTGTTTGGTTGTATATTTTGGCTTCCTATATTGTCTATATCACCCATCTTCTCAACCATCCAGTCACAGCACTCTTATTGTTCTTAGGCTCCAGAGTGTAGCCAAGCCATTCATGAAAAGGAGAGTTTCTGGTTTGCTGATGAGCAGGGGGAGAACTTTCTATGTCTGCTATAGTCCCACATTGCTCTTTAAGTTATGGGATTGCATAATGTGGTTGCACAGCATGCTTCCAGCCTGGTGGTAGACACCATGGAGAACCACTGTGAAGATCCAGAACTTGTGTGTGTGTATATATATATATATATATATATATATATATATATATATATATATATATATATATATATATATATATATATATATATATATATATATATATATATATATTGTATACACAGTGCTGTGAAAACTTATTTACCCCCTTCCTAATTTTTTCGCATGTTTGTTACACTTAAATGATTCAGATCATCAAACAAATTTTTATATTACACAAAGATTACCTTAATAAATACAAAATGCATTTTTTAAATGATGATTTTATTTATATAAGGGAAAAAAGCTGCCCAAACCTGCCTGGCCCTATGTGAAAAAGTAATTGCCACCGTTGCTTAATTATGAATGAACTGTGATTAATTACATTTTTTTGGAAATCTGAGTTAAGTTTCACTTGCCACACCCAGGCCTGATTACTGTCAGACCTGTTGAATCAAGAAATCACTTAAACGGAAGCTGTCTGACAAAGTGAAGCATGCTAACAGATCACAAAAAGCCACACATCATTCCAGGGTCTAAAGATATAAAAAACCAAAGGTTAACGCTGCGCTAGAAACCTAGTAAATGATTGGTAAAAATGATTTATCCTTACAAACCTAAATAAAATTGATATGAAAATAAACGAAGACAGGGATTTTAACCCTAAATTACCAAAGCAGCCAGCATCAAAAAGTCAGAAACAAACTCCAGATATAAGTAATAAAAAACAATGCAGCGCTAAGGGTAACCAATATGTGAGAAAGACGTGTAGACAAATTAGCAAAAAGACTTATGAAGCCAAAAAAATAATAAATAAATAACACAATATCATAAAAACATACCATAAAAATATGATCACTGAAAGATTGTGTAATATTCAAATAATCGAGTGATAGTGACATATAAACGGAAGAATGTTCATACAAAAAGTCCCACCACATTTAGTGTAATTTCAAAAAATAGAAAGTTCATAAACATATCAAAAAGAAGGGCTGATCCAGAATCCGTGATAAGAAGAAGATCCAATCTCCCAAAAGGTGAGTGCACCCAAGTGAATATGAGGCTCCTTACCGACTCAGAAGACCACAACCGTCTGACCAAGCATATGGGAGGTTAAAGGTTTCCCAACAACCTATACCGGCATCTGGGTCTGCGGCTAAAGCTCTTTCTGAAGATTGCCATCTACCGAACTGTCATACTGATCCTCTGCTTTCAATACTTTTTTTCAGTGACATTTGCCATTAGTGATATCAGTGCCTTATTATTTTTTTGGCTTCATAAGTCTTTTTGCTAATTTGTCTACACGTCTTTCTTACATATTGGTTACCCTTAGCGCTGCATTGTTTTTTATTAAAGATATTAAAGAACAGATGAGAAACAAAGTAACTGACATATATCACCCTGGAATGGGTTACAAAGCCATTTTTAATGCTTTAGGACTCCAGCGAAACGTGGCGGGAGCCATTATCCACAAATGGAGAAAACTTGAACAGTGCTGAATCTTCCCAGGAGTGGCCGTTGTACCAAAATTACTTCAAGAGCACAACGACGATGACTCATCCAGGAGGTCATAAAGGAACCCAGAACAACATCTAAAGAGCTGCAGGCCTCACTTGTCTCAGTTAAGGTCAGTGTTCATGATTCAACAATAGGAAAAAGACTGGGGAAAAAAAAAATCGCGTCCATGGCAGAGTTGAATGTGAAGGCCACTGCTAACCATATATAACACAAAGGCTTGTCTTACATTTGACAAAAAACATCTTGATTATCCCCAAGACTTTTGGGCAAATATTCTATGAATTGATGAGAAAAAAGTTGAACTTTTTGGAATATGTGTGTCCCGTTACATCTGGCGTAAAACTAACACAGCATTTTATAAAAAGAACATCATACAGGCACACATGGTGGTGGTAGTGGGATGGTCTGGGGTTGCTTTGCAGATTCAGGACCTGGACGATTTGGCATAATTGATGGAACAATTGATTCTGCGTTCTACCAGAAAGTCTTGAAGGAGAATATCCGCCCATCGGTACTGACCTTTAGGCTGGGTTCACACCATTGCGAATTGGATGCGGTATCCCTGCATCCAATTCGCAATAGCAGAAGCTTTTGACCGTCTCTCTATGGAGCCGGTTCACATATTCACATATCTCCGCAGCGGGTCTGGTGTGTTTTGCACAAAAACGATGTGCATCTTTTGGTCCATTTCAGGTCTGAATTCAGCCCAAAATTCGGGCTGAAATTGGACCTGAAACAGTGAACAAGGATGCACTGGACCCCGATATGTGAACCGAGCCTGAAGCTCAAGCACACTTGGGTTATGCAGCAGGGCAATGATCTGAAACATATCAGCAAGTCCACCTCTGAATGACTAAAAAAAAAACAGAAAGAAGGTTTTGTAGTGGCCTAGTCAACGTGCAGACTTAAATTCGATGTAGATGCTGTATCATGACCTTACACAGGCCATTTATGCTCAAAAACCCTCCAATGTGGCTGAATTAAAACATTTTGGCAAAGAAGATTCCTCTTCTTGATCTGTCAATGATGTAGACAAAGAGCTCCCTTGTGTAGATGATTGATCTGCTGGATTTTAATCACCTGTGTGTTGTTTTTCCATCTTCGTCAACAATTCTCCAGAATCTTCTTTTTCATATGAGGAATGGGAGGGATTTTGTGTCAGGTCCTTTACATCCATGTTATTAAAAATCGTGGATTCCTCTTCTTCACCCCCTCTAATTTGGTTCTTTCCTGCAAACATTTAAAATAAAATGAAAGTGTATATGAACACAGAAGATAACATTTACAATGCATTCAATTGTTTTTTATTGCATTCACATCAGTAAATAAAAAAAAAAGTAATAAATATTTTTTTGATGATAATTGTAAAGTGATCACCTGACCACAGTTCAGTGCAGTTAGTATTTCAGGGCTCTGTGGGGTAGGGGTCGCTACTCTTTGTGATGAATGGCAGCTTCCCCCAAAGTCACATATCAAAGGAGCTGTTTCAACTGCTCTGGTGTCTGCATACTGTAGGTGGTTGGGAGCAGCTATCACTCTTTATGGACTATGGGCATATCATTAAAATATGGGAGTATCACTGGTTTATGGGCAAATGATAGAGGACATGAAGCTCACTGTGCTTATGTATGTCATCCTGCTTTCACCAGTGATAGATTAACTGCACATGTCTGCCCATGCTATGAATGATACTTTTGTGAGTATTGACAAAAAAGAGCAGAAAGCAGAGAAGCACACAGGGGATGGGCAGGAGCACAAGGTTTTTGAATTCTTTGGAACATCCCCTTTCCCGAAAAAAAGTAAACACAATATAGAACAGTTTTTGATTAATTTAAGCTTGCATAAATAAAATATAATTGAAATTGTCATTTCACACATCATGGGCATGCTTGGCAGAGGGTGGAGGGGCGTGTGTATGGGCGTGCTTAGCAGAGCTCACGACCCTCCACCCTCTGCCAAGCACGCCCATACACAGCAGCGCCACCCGCTACAGCAAGGCGGCCGCCTTGGGCTGCATGTGTGCGGGGGGCGGGAGCCGGGAATCGGGTGGGGGGACTTTCTCTCATGCGGGGGGGCAGCGTGTGACTCACCCCCCCAATAAGCGGCCGGTGACTGGCGGAGGTGGAGCCTTATGCTCCGCCTACCCTCCTCCGCACTGCTTCTACTCGGCACTGGGGCGAGGTCTGGCAGTGACGTCAGGAGGAGAGAGAGAAGCACAAGGGAACCCCCCAGTACGGCAGGTAAAGTAATTTAATAAATTATATCAGTGTTATGGGAACAGTGTTGGCATTTGATGGGCACAGTGACAGCGTTTGAGGGTACAGTGGCTACAATTGATGGGGCACAGTGACAGCGTTTGAGGGTACAGTGGCTACAATTGATGGGGCACAGTGGCTGCAATTGATATGGCACAGTGGCTGCGTTTGATGGGGCACAGTGGCTGCGTTTGGTGGGCACAGTGGCTGCGTTTGGTGGGCACAGTGGCTGCAATTTGGTGGGCACAGTGGCTGCGTTTGATGGGGCACAGTGGCTGCGTTTGATGGGGTACAGTGGCTGCGTTTGATGGGCACAGTGGCTGCGTTTGATGGGCACAGTGGCTGCATTTGATGGGGCACAGTGGCTGCGTTTGGGGCACAGTGGCTGCGTTTGATGGGGCACAGTGAGGCTTCAATTGATGTCTTTTTTTTCAAAATTTTTTAGTTTGTTTGCCCCCCCAAAAAAAATTTTGAGCACCAGCCGCCACTGGCATGTGTAAAGTGCTCCATGCATGCTAAAATCAATGCAAACCCTTTAAACAGTCCACATTTAGTGAAAGTGCATTAATATGCAGATCATGATATTGCAATAAAGTGCTCCATCAATTCTGAAATCAATGCAAACTCATTAAAGAGGCGTCCCGCCCCCACCCCGTGAAAACATTAAAACTCAAATACTGGAGCTGCTGACTTTTAATATTAGGACACTTACCTGTCCAGGGATCCCGCGATGTCGACACCTCAGCCGATTTTCGGATTGGCTCTCGGGTTTTGCCACCGTCATTCATGGTAAGAGAAACCGGACGGTTCACTACTGCATGTGTGTGCGAAGCGCGTTGCACTTTCTGAATGCCCCAGTGGAGGAAGGAGGAGGGAGGCCGAACTTTAGAGGGGGCTGCGCAGTCTCCAGGGAGTGGGGAAAGGTACCTATCAAAAACAGGTACCTGTTCCCCCCTCCCCCCTGAAAGGTGCCAAATGAGCCCAAAGAGGAAGGGGTGTGGTTTACAGATAGGGTGGGTCTTAAGCAGGAAGGGGTGTGGCCTCGGCAGCAAGGGGTGGGTCATATTTAAATTAGGGAGTGCATGAGTTTAGTCAGGCCTAGGGCAGAACAAAACCTAAATACACCACTGGCTGGAGGTATACCCAGGGTGAATAGGGCTGCACTGCAACTGCCCCGCAACTGTGTGCATTGCGCGGTTGCGGTGTAGTGATGTTGCATTTACGGGCTTAACCACTTGCCGACTGCCTAACGCAGATATACTGCAGGAGAATGGCATGGGCAAGCTAAATCACATATGTGATACGTGACTTGCCTCCCCCGGTGCCCAAGGCGGTCGGCTTCGTTCCAGGAGCAATCCGTGCTGAGGGGGAGGCCATTGATTCATGGCCACCCCCTCGTGATCGCTCCCGGCGAATGAGAATCTTCCTCTGCTGCTGTAATGTAAACAGCGGCAGAGGAAGTGATGTCATCTCTCCTCGTGTCTTTTCGTTCCGGTGCAGAGGAGAAAAGACATCAAGTAAGTTTGCCCCAACACTACACGTACAGTAGAACACGCAGGCACACAAATCACCCCCGATCACCCGCCTGCATTCCCTGTCACAGTGACACCAATAGCAGTTTTTTTTTTTTTTTTTCTGATGGTGTGATTTGTGACTGTTATAAGTGGTAGGGCAGTTAGTGGTAGGCCCCTTTAGATCTCGGGTACCCCCCTAACTCCCCCTAATAAAGGTTTAACCTCTTGATCACCCCCCGTTGCCAGTGTCACTAAGCGATTTTTTTTCTGATTGCTGTATTAGTGTCACAGGTGACTCTAGTTAGGCAGGTAAGTATTTAGGTTCATCGTCAGCTTTTTATAGCGTCAGGTACCCCCATATACTACCTAATAAAGGTTTTAACCCCCTGACTGCCCCCTAGTTAACCCTTTCACCAGTGATCACCGTATAACTGTTATGGGTGACGCTGGTTAATTTGTTTTTTATAGTGTCAGGGCACCCGCCATTTATTACCTTACCCACTGTAAGCTCTCACAGGGCCCTGCTGTGAAATATTAGATCAAGAATTGTAATTACATGCCCCTGTTGAACAGGGGCAGAAAAATTGGGCCTTTGGTGGTGGTAGTGGTGCTGGTGCCACAACACTGTAAGTCCTCACAGATACTCTTGGTGGGTGCAGAAACGGACCCTGCTGTGAAATATTAGATCAAGAATTCTAATTACATGTCCCTGTTGAACAGGGGCTGAAAAACTGGGCCTTAGGCACTGGTGCTGGTGCCACAACACTGGAACCCCTCACAGATACTCTAGTTGGAGCGCAGGAACTAGCCCTGCTGCAAAGAATTGCATCAAAAATTGTAATTACACGCCCCTATTAAACAGTGGCTGAAAAATTGGGCCTTAGGCACTGGTGCTGGTGCCACAACACAGCAACCCCTCACAGATACTCTAGTTGGAGGGCAGGAACTAGCCATGCTGCAAAGAATTGCATCAAAAATTGTAATTACATGCCCCTGTTAAACAGGGGCTGAAAAATTGGGCCTTAGGCACTGGTGGCGGGACTGGCGGCGCCCAGAACCAAAAATGTTCTTACAAGCTATCATCATGATAATTGAGGAGGAAGAGGATAATTACTCAGTATAACAGAATAGTCACTCTGCATCAGCATAGGCAGTCTTTGAAGGGATCTGACATTTCAAAAAAATTTATTCAGTTACATCAGCATCAGGTGCTTGGTAGCTGGTGGTGATCCAAGACTGATTCATTTTTATGAAGGTCAGTCGATCGTCCGAGTCGGTGTACAGAAACACCCTGTGATCGGTTACAAAGCCTCCAGCAGCATTGAATGTGCGTTCCGAAAGAGCGCTGGATGCAGGACAGGCCAGTAACTCAATTGCATACTGTGCAAGCTCTGGCCAGTGATCCATCCTCAAGACCCAGTAACCCAGAGGATTTTTGGTGGGAAAGGTTTCCAAGTCAGATCTTGCCCCTAGGTATTCCTGCACCATGTAAACCAGACGCTGGCGATGGTTGCTGGAACTAATCATACCTTGGGGCTGCGGACTAAAAAATTGTCTGAACGCATCGGTCAAACGGCCACCTTCTCCACCGCTCCTTCTTTGACTAACCGAAGCCTCAGCAACATGTTGTCCAGAAACAGGAGTTTATAACCTCCCAGTATCTGGGAACGCGTTGCACAGACCTTTCTGCAAGGCCTCCCGAAGATGTTTCATCCTCTGCTCCCTCTGCGACTGCAAGATAAGGTCCGCAACCTTACCCTTGTGACGTGGATCAAGGAGGTTTGCCAGCCAGTATTGTTCCTTCTCCTTGATACCACGAATATGAGGATCCTTCCACAGGCTTTGCAGGATCAGGGAGGCCATGCAGCGTAGGTTTGCTGAGGCATTCGGTCTGGAATCCTCTGGGTCACTAAGGACGACATGATCCGCAGCCACCTCCTCCCAGCCACGTACCAGTCCATGTGTTTCTTGGGACTGTAAATGATCCCTTAAAGACTGCTGCTGATGCTGAGTGCCAGGCTCCATCTCCATACTGACACAATCCTCTTCCTCCTCCTCTTCCTGTGTGATCGGCGGGCACGCAGGAACACTGTCTGGATAAAGGGGGTCTTGAGAGCTAAGGAAGTCCTTCTCTTCCTGCTTCTGTTCTGCCTCAAGTGCCCTGTCCATTATTTCAGGCAGCGTGTGCTCCAACAGGTGGACAAGGGGGACAGTGTCACTGAGGCATGCACTGTCACTGCTCACCATCCTTGTGGCCTCCTCAAATGGTGACAGGACAGTGCATGCATCCCTGATCATGGCCCACTGCCATGAGGAAAGAAAGACAAGCTCCCCTGACCCTGTCCTGGTGCCATAGTCGCACAGGTACTCATTGATGGCCCTCTGCTGCGTGTGCAACCGCTGCAGCATGGCCAACGTTGAGTTCCAACTGGTGGGCATGTCACAGATTATGCGGTTCTTGGACAGGTTAAATTCCTTTTGGAGGTCTGCCAGCCCAGCACTGGCATTATATGACCAGCGGAAATGCACACAGACTTTCCTGGCCTGCCTCAAGGCATCCTGTAAGCCCGGGTACCTGCCCAAGAACCGCTGCACCACCAAGTTAAGGACGTGAGCCAAACAGGGCACATGGGTCATTTGTCCCTGTCGGAGGGCGGTTGGTGCCATTGTCGCAAACCACCATTCCTGCCTTAAGTTGGCGTGGCGTCAGATATATAGATATAGATATATATATATATATATATATATATATATATATATATATATATATACATATATACATATATATACACACATATATATACATATATACATACACTGATACTGCAGCTAGCAAAATCAACTGCCTGCCTGTAGTATGAGAACACCACCAATCTTCTACAGGTAGATTTAGATGAACACTGTGTAGAGGTCGCACTACACTAACTTGTAGCTTTAGCTGAACATTGTGCAGAGGACGCACTACACCAACGTTAAAATAATGTAGCTGCCTGCGGTAGTGATAGGATCAGGAAAACACCACCAACCTTCTACAGAGAACTTTAGCTGAACACTGTGCAGAGGTCGCACTACACTAACGTGTAAATAATGTAGCTGCCTGCGGTAGTGATAGGATCAGGCAAACACCACCAACCTTCTACAGGTAGCTTTAGCTGAACACTGAGCAGAGGTCGCACTACACTAACGTGAAAATAATGTAGCTGCCTGCGGTAGTGATAGGATCAGGAAAACACCACCAACCTTCTACAGGTAGCTTTAGCTAAACACTGTGCAGAAGTCACACTAACGTGTAAATAATGTAGCTGCCTGCGGTAGTGATAGGATCAGGAAAACACCACCAACCTTCTACAGGTAGCTTTAGCTGAACACTGTGCAGAGGACGCACTACACTAACGTTAAAATAATGTAGCTGCCTGCCGTAGTGATAGGATCAGGAAAACACCACCAACCTTCTACAGGTAGCTTTAGCTGAACACTGTGCAGAGGACGCACTACACTAACGTTAAAATAATGTAGCTGCCTGCGGTAGTGATGGGATCAGGAAAACACCACCAACCTTCTACAGGTAGCTTTAGCTGAACACTGTTCAGAGGACGCACTACACTAACTTGTAGCTTTAGCTGAACACTGTGCACTACACTAACTTGTAGCTTTAGCTGAACACTGTTCAGAGGATGCACTACACTAACTTGTAGCTTTAGCTGAACACTGTGCAGAGGTCGCACTGCACTAAGTTGTAGCTTTAGCTGAACACTGTGAGGAGGACGCACTACACTAATTTCTAGCTTTAGGTGAACACTGTGAGGAGGACGCACTACACTAACTTGTAGCTTTAGCTGAACACTGTGCACTACACTAACTTGTAGCTTTAGCTGAACACTGTGAGGAGGTTGCACTACACTAACTTGTAGCTTTAGCTGAACACTGTGCACTACACTAACTTGTAGCTTTAGCCGAACACTGTGCAGAGGTCGCACTACACTAACTTGTAGCTTTAGCTGAACACTGTGCAGAGGTCACACTAAACTAACTTGTAGCTTTAGCTGAACACTGTGAGGAGGACGCACTACACTAACTTGTAGCTTTAGGTGAACACTGTGAGGAGGACGCACTACACTAACTTGTAGCTTTAGCTGAACACTGTGCACTACACTAACTTGTAGCTTTAGCTGAACACTGTGAGGAGGATGCACTACACTAACTTGTAGCTTTAGCTGAACACTGTGCACTACACTAACTTGTAGCTTTAGCTGAACACTGTTCAGAGGACGCACTACACTAACTTGTAGCTTTAGCTGAACACTGTGCAGAGGTCCCACTACACTAACTTGTAGTTTTAGCTGAACACTGTGCACTACACTAACTTGTAGCTTTAGCTGAACACTGTGAGGAGGACGCACTACACTAACTTGTAGCTTTAGCTGAACACTGTGAGGAGGACGCGCTACACTAACTTGTAGCTTTAGCTGAACACTGAGCACTACACTAACTTGTAGCTTTAGCTGAACACTGTGCAGAGGTCGCACTACACTAAATTGTAGCTTTAGCTGAACACTGTTCAGAGGACGCACTACACTAACTTGTAGCTTTAGCTGAACACTGTGCACTACACTAACTTGTAGCTTTAGCTGAACACTGTTCAGAGGGCGCACTACACTTATGCCCCGTACACACAGTCGGATTTTCCGGTGGAAAATGTGTGATCGGAGAGTGTTGTCGGACATTCCGACCCTGTGTAGGCTCCATCAGACATTTTCCATCTGATTTTCCGACACACAAAGTTTGAGAGCAGGCTATAAAATTTTCCGACAACAAAATCCGATCGCGTCAATTCCAGCCATGTGTGGCCAGTTCCAACGCACAAAGTGCCACGCATGCTCAGAAGAAATTCCGAGACAGAACAGCTTGGTCTGGTAAAATTAGCGTTCACAATGGATACAGCACTTTCGTCACGCTGCAATGTAAAAAATGGTTTAATACAGCGCACTCTCTTCTTTATAATGTGAGAAGAATGAAGTAGTTTTGCTGCTTATATTCACACAGACTTCTCACAAACTTATTTCTTTATTATTTATCGGGATTCCCTCAATATATTTTGATTTGTCACATCTGTCCATTTTTTTTGTTTGTTTTTATTAATTGTAAAAAAATTTTTTTCAAGGCTGTTTTTTTTTTTTTGTACTTTTTTTTGCTTTTTATTCCAGAATATTTTTGTGTGTGTTTTGTGTGTCAAGTTACCACAACACCATTATTATCTTGTATTATTTAATCTCAAGGAGGTTGTTTGGTGTTGGTGTCTCTTGTTAATTTCACATTGTATTTTTGAAATGTACCTGCCTCCTCACGAACAGTTTTTTTTGAAGGAAAACACACATAGGCAAGTATAATTGAACCAAAAATTCCTTTATTAGGAGCTCACAACCAAACAAAGAGGGAGGCAACGCTGGAGAAACAGCAGAAATTGGTGAAGCCTTGGACCCCCAGGGCACACATTAATTATTTTCACGCAAAATTGGTGGCCTGAGGAGTCCGTATCTAAGGGAGTGCAGTTTGGTCCAGAAGTCCCAGAGATCCGGAAAGCAGCAGATGACATCTGTGTCCCCAGGCTGTGGTCATACAAGAGACTGCATCTTTTGTCAGACCAGACTGAACCCAGGTCATCATTCTCTGATCTTCCTTCCATGCTTCCTTCCAAGCTGTGGCTGTGGTGGTGGAGTTGTGGCAGGAGGAGGAGGAGGATGGTCCAACTCAATCACGTCGGTATTGGGTGTGATTTCGCCACTCACCCCCTTAGTTAGGACTTTATAAATAAGTTTCTCACACATGAGGCGTTGACCCTCCTGCATGCCCTTCAGTTTGGTGCCAGCCATGCAGGCAAAGGCCTCTTCAGGAGTGGGTAAGGCTCTGAGGGATGCAGCAGCCTCCTGAACGAGCCTGAGAGCTGAATCCTGAATGTGACTCCCCTTCCTGGGTCTTTTGTATGGAAGGTGGAGGGGAGGGACCTGTGATTCGGTCAGGCTCTGACTGGTTCCAGGCTTCTCCTGGCTGCCACTTAGCCTCGCCTCCTCCTGGCTGCCACTAACCCCTGCCTCCTCCGGGCTGCCACATTCCACAGCCTCCTCCTGTGTGCCACATTCCAGAGCCTCCTCCTGGCTGAGGTCTTCCTGTGTATAAAAAAGGGACATAGTTTGAGTTTTTGATTCATCAATCACACACAATTTTCACCTCATGACTGTTGCAAATTGAATGTTAACAAATATAACAGACTATCATTCTGAGCCCAGCATTTTTCATTCTTGTCCCAATTTTTTGTGCCCACTACTGTCTATGATATGTAAAACACTTTATAAAATCAGCAATTAGTGATCAATAATAACATCTAGTAAAGATCATTTATTTATTGACGAGAAATCTGAAGAAGAATGCTATACCTGACTCCATCTGGCACTTCTTCCTGGCTGGAAGTCCCAGGTTGGACATCGGAAGCCTCAGCTGGGGTGGAAGGAAGAGTGGAAGGAAGGGTTGAGAGGGATTCCCTGACTCCGGTGTGGTCTGACAGAAATCGCAGTCTCTCATAGTACCACAGCCTGGGGACATAAATGTCATCTGCTCTAGCTCCTGATCTCTGGGAATCCGTGACCTTCTTGCGCTCCCTAAGATAAGTGCTCCTCAGGCCACCAATTTTTGTTTTTAAATAGGGGATGGTTGCTGTGGGGACCACCGGCTTCAGCAACTCCAGCAGTTTCTCCAGTGCTGCCTGCCTCTTTTGTTTATTATTGTAATGTGGATGTCTCACCTGCCACAGACAGGGCAGCTCCCTGTACTTGTCTATGAACAGGGGGAGGAAGTTGTGATCATTGAAGCCATCCATTTTATCTGCAAAACACAACACAAGACAAACCCTAATGTCAGGCAAAACTCTCCTAATCTTGTTACAATATAGGACTCAATCTAGAAGCAGTATAGGCCCAAGTTTAGATCTTACCTTCGTTATCACGATCGGCGCCTCCGATACTCCTTACTCTGCTCACAGATCATATGTACTACGTGCGTGTGTTACGCTTTATACACACTGCGCATGCGTGTAACTCCGCCCGCCCCTGACGTTCTTTCTAGTCTATTCCCTGCCCCTTTTCGTTCGGCACAGTGGGGGAAGAGCACATGGTGAAGACACAGCAGGTGCATGCTAATTATAGCAACGAGGAGGAGGGGGAGGAAAGCCCAGAGCCGGAAACATCTGGAACCAGAAGGAGAAGATTAAAGGCCTCAAATATGTCCTTTGGGGAGATGTTGGAGATGGTCGCCATCCTGAAGAGGGCCGACTATGATAGAAAGTATGGACCTTACCAAAACCCCAATGTCAGAAAGGCCAAGATCATGGCGAAAGTGGTCAAAAGTCTGCACTGGAATTTCGGGGTACGTCGATCGAAAGCTCAGCTCAGGAAGCGGACCTAAAATTAAGAGAACACGAGCAGTACCGAAAGATCCGGAGAGTGCTGCAAAAAAGTAAGTAGTTGTCCTGTGTTCCTATTCTTTATGTTTCTTACGTTCGTGCTGCTCCATGTGCTTTTCTTAACTGTTATCCAGTTTAAAAGGTCAACTTTCATTTTCATGGGCACATTATTCGTTCGTATTAAACATTTTTCTTTCAGCCTATAAAACACCATTGTTTTGGCCATATGCATTTTACCACATTTTTTAAGGCCTACTTGTATGAAAATAATTTGGTTGTGTAGATGGGTTTGTTACTAGAATGAAATGCAAACTAGATTCTGTGTAAGGAGAGGACACTCAGCAGCAGTTTTCACAGCTGGACTCTGGAGCACTAGTGTGGGACACAAGAACACCCTTTTTATTAGGGGGCCCACACAGGTGCTCCAGTGTATATTATAGGGGGGTCTCCATCTGTGAAGCTTGGACAAAACAGGTAAAGTATTGTAGCTTGACAAAGGACACTAAAAATTCTACATCTTGGAACTCTGCCCAAACAGACAATTGTACCCCACTTCCAAGCAATGTTTCATATTTATAGTTCTGCCATCAAATATCTGTGTGCTAAGTATACCATTTTTTTTCACATAGGGGAGAAAAGACTCGGAGGACACCCCTCATCCCAGGAGACCAGAGACCCCCCACCTCTGGAAGAAGGGGAAATCCCCCAAAGACAAGAAGGGCAGGATGAGAAAGACGTGGTGGAAATAGTCACCACAACAGGTGAGTGTCTGCAACCACAGGCTCAGGTAAGAGATGGATGTCGGCATATTTATAATACATGTTTTTTTTTTGTTTCTATCTTTTTAGGTGATCGTGATGTTGTGGATCCAGGGCATTTCACCTCGGAAAGTGCACAGATCCTGATTGGGGAGATCATGAGGTGTAATAGGGACTTGGAAAACATCAAGAAAAGCATCAATGATGTTCTTCAAAAAAATAAGAAGTTCATTGATGTTTTGGGGAGAGTTTAAAACCCCTCCAAAGCCCTTTCTTTTATGGTGTGCTACAATTTAAACATTTTTTGTCTAATTGGAGAAAAGCCAAATTTTGAAGATGCACACAGTGTGTCAACATGTGCTATCTGCCATCACGGGAGATCAATGGACGCGTTTTGGGGGTGCAATCCCTTCCTCAATAATAAAGTAGCTGTGAGGAAGGGGTGGCTCCCCCAAAACATGTCCCTTGATCCCCCATGATGGCAGCTAGCACATGTTATCATTCGGCTATTTGTGTGCATCTTCAAAATTTGGCTTTTCCGGGGGTGACTTCACCCCATTTGAACGCAATATCAAACACCGTTCCTAAATACTCATGTCTGATATTGCCTTCAAGTTCTACCAAATGTGAACTTTGTTGTTGGTTTTAAACATGCCTGTTTTATCTTAAATGGACATTTCTACTTTTTCTATAGAGACCCCAAAAATTGTTATACAACAAACATGTTGGTTTGTTTTAAAAACCTTTTCTAAATGCACATGTGATTGTGCTGGTATTAAAAAGATTGTTAATCAAGAATGTGTGGATTATTGTTTCAACGCTACAACATTTTTTTTGTGCTCTAATTGGTGTTTTCAGTGACAATGGGGGTTATTTCCTAAGGGTAGATCCACTTTGCACTCCAAGTGCAGTTGAAAGTGTCTTTGCCTTTAGTAAATAACACCCAACAATGCTTTGTATAAGGTTACACAATCACGCCATTTTCAGGACTCAACACATTTCTGTCAGGGTCAGCTAAAACAAACACAAGCAGTAAATGTCACCAAAGATTTGCTTTGCCAACATCAAGATAACATTTATTTCTGGGAATTTTTAAACACCAAAGTATAAGGTACACCTATCATATCCCCCCCCCCTCTCATGGGCCATTTCTAACATTATAGGGGGGGGGCTCTTGGACAGGTAACCCTCTCCACTTCATTGAGAGATGAATGCCTAAATAATGTGTATTACTTTGAACAACCCCTCCTTAGTTACACTATTGGCAGCCCACTGGACAGGTAAGAAGTGTCATAATACAAAGATATAAATACACACTGTACACATTTGAGCACATTCGGACATTCTGCTATTACCTAGCAAGATAATAGTATACAAAAACTTTAAACAGTACCATTTGAAAGTATTCAGGCAGGCCCTTGCACTATATGCTTTGGGGAATTCATCCATAAATATGACCACAAAAGAGATGGGTATAGTGTGTATGGGTTTGGCAAAGTCAGCAGATTGATGATTGAGGATAGATAGAGAATTGGTATCAGCTGACTTAGCAGTTGGGGGGAGGGAGGGTTCCAAATGATTTGGGGACCCCCTAAAAAAAGCCTCTGGCACTCTGCCTGAATTTAAAGCACAAATCACATTTCTAAACATGTTAGGGGATGTTTGGGGTAAAGCACTACTATGGAGCTGATAAAACACATTGTTAAGTGACTACATGAGGTGAATATAGGACCAGGAGACCATGCTGGGGAGGTAAGTGAAGGCAAAAATGTATGAAGGAGAAAAAAAATTACATAAAAATCCAGCATGAATGAGGACAAAGGGGTCATTCACAGCATATTACAATCATGGTAATTAGAGAATGAGGAAAGAAATACAATATATTAGCAAACATCATATACAATAAAATGTGATATTAAAGGATAAAAATCGTACCTTCATATACTCCTTCAGCAGGCCCTGGATGATGGCAGAACAGGTCTCTGGGATAATGATCCCCAGAGCCTGGGGGAGATGCCTGTCGAGAACTTCAAGTCCTGCAGGCTTCTCCTCGTCGCTAAGTACCGCAGGGTGGTGATGAGCCTCCGCTCCGGAGTGATGGCTTGCCTCATGCAGGTATCCTGCCTGCTGATATAGGGGGTCAGCAAAGCCAACAAACGGTGAAATACGGGGTCCGTCATCCTGAGAAAGTTCCTGAAATCATCAGGATTATTCTCACGGATCTCACGGAGCAAAGGCATATGACAGAACTGGTCACGCTGAAGCAACCAATTCTTGGTCCATGAGCTTGCTTGCACGCACTGAAGAGCAGATACAAACCCACAAGCACAAACTGAACAGCAGAAAACGATCTGAAAACCACGAGTCTGAAAAAGGGCGAATCGTCTCTCACCAAACTTTTACTAACACGAGATTGGCAAAAGGAGCCCAAAGGGTGCCGCGCTTGGTTCTGAACTGGCCTTTTCTAGTTTCGTCGTACGTGGTTTACGTCACTGCGTTCTTGGCTATTGGAAATTCTGACAACTTTGTGCGACCGTGTGTACGCAAAACAAGTTTGAGCCAACATCCGTCGGAAAAAACCTAGGATTTTGTTGTCGGAATGTCCGATCAATGTTCGACCGTGTGTACGGGGCAAAACGTGTAGCTTTAGCTGAACACTGTGCACTACACTAACTTGTAGCTTTAGCTGAACACTGTGAGGAGGACACACTACACTAACTTGTAGCTTTAGTTGAACACTGTGCACTACACTAACTTGTAGCTTTAGCTGAACACTGTTCAGAGGATGCACTACACTAACTTGTAGCTTTAGCTGAACACCGTGCAGAGGTCGCACTACACTAACTTGTAGCTTTAGCTGAACACTGTGCAGAGGTCACACTAAACTAACTTGGAGCTTTAGCTGAACACTGTGAGGAGGACACACTACACTAACTTGTAGCTTTAGCTGAACACTGTTCAGAGGACGCACTACACTAACTTGTAGCTTTAGCTGAACACTGTGCACTACACTAACTTGTAGCTTTAGCTGAACACTGTTCAGAGGATGCACTACACTAACTTGTAGCTTTAGCTGAACACTGTGCAGAGGTCGCACTACACTAACTTGTAGCTTTAGCTGAACACTGTGAGGAGGACGCACACCCGCTATTATTGTCCCTCCTCTCCTGACAGTCCTGGTCTTTGCATTGGTGAATGTTTTGAACGCTACCATACACTAGTTGAGTATTAGCATAGGGTACAGCACTGCACAGACTAGGCACACTTTCACAGGGTCTCCCAAGATGTCATCGCATTTTTGAGAGACCCGAACCTGAAACTGGTTACAGTTACAAAAGTTACAGTTACAAAAAAAGTGTAAAAAAAAAAAAAAAGTAAAAAAAAAAAAACCACAAACAATTATAAAACAAAAAAACAAAAATAGTTGTCGTTTTATTGTTCTCTCTATATTCTCTCGCTATTGTTCTGCTCTTTATTACTGTATTCTATTCTGCAATGTTTTATTGTTATTATGTTTTATCATGTTTGCTTTTCAGGTATGCAATTTTGTATACTTTACTGTTTACTGTGTTTTATTGTTAACCATTTTTTTGTTTTGAGGTACGCCATTCAGCTGCAGCGCGGATTTATTTATCTGGACAGCAACAGCGTTTGCTCCCACGATACATAAAGCTGTGACTCCAGCGCTGTTGGAGGTGATTTCACCACCACAGTTAAAAAAAAGAGCATATATGCCGAAGCATGGGGGCAGCAGGGGCGGAGGAGCGATCTGCTCCTACCTTTTGCGGGTGGATGCCCCCATGCTTTGGCATATATAAATGGTGCATCTATGCCCATCATTAGAAGTGGGTGGATGAAGGGAGGTATTCTAATGGTGGGCATACCCACCGATCAATCTCTTTTTTTCGTTCGGCCCACAGGTTGCATGAAAAAAAAGATTACAATATATGCCCAACAAGGACCTGCAACGTACTGGTATGTTGCCGGACTTTGAGTGGTTATACCAGAATGATGCCTGGAGGTTTAGGTATCATCTTGGTATCATTCTTTTCAGCCAGCGGTCGGCTTTCATGTAAAAGCAATCCTAGGGGCTAATTAGCCTCTAGACTGCTTTTACAAGCAGTGGGAGAGAATGTCCCCCCTCATACCGTCTTCCATGTTTTTCTCTGGCTTTCCTGTCCCAACAGGGAACCTGAGAATGCAGCCGGTGATTCGGCCAGCTGACCATAAAGCTGATCAGGGACCAGAGAGGCTCCAATCATCTCTATGGCCTAAGAAACCAGAAGCTACAAGCATTTCATGACTTAGATTTCGTCGGATGTAAACAGCGCCATTGGGAAATTGGGAAAGCATTTTATCACACCGATCTTGGTGTGGTCAGATGCTTTGAGGGCAGAGGAGAGATCTAGGGTCTAATAGACCCCATTTTTTTCAAAAAAGAGTACCTGTCACTACCTACTGCTATTACAGGGGATATTTACATTCCCTGATTTAAAAAATGAAAGGAACAGTTTAAAAATAAGATAAAAAAGCAAAAAGAATAATAAAGGAAAAAAAAAAGCACCCCTGTCACCCCCTGCTCTCACGCAAAGGCGAACGCAAGCGTCAGTCTTTCGTCAAATGTAAACAGCAATTGCACCATGCATGTGAGGTATCACCGCAGAGGTCAGATCGAGGGCAGTCATTTTGGCAGTAGAACTCCACTGTAAATCTAAAGTGGTAACCTGTAAAGACTTTTAAAAGCTTTTAAAAATGGACGTAGTTTGTCGCCACTGCACGTTTGTGCGCAATTTTAAAGCATGTCGTGTTTGTTATCCATGTACTCGGCCTAAGATCATCTTTTTTATTTCATCAAACATTTGGGAAATATAGTGTGTTTTAGTGCATTAAAATTAAAAAAAGTGTGTTTTTTCCCCAAAAAATGCGTTTGAAAAATCGCTACCCAAATACTGTGTGAAAAAAAAAATGAAACACCCACCATTTTAATCTGTAGGGCATTTGCTTTAAAAAAATATATGCTGTTTGGGGGTTCAAAGTAATTTTCTTGCAAAAAAAAAAATATTTTTTCATGTAAACAAAAAGTGTCAGAAAGGGCTTTGTCTTCAAGTGGTTAGAAGAGTGGGTGATGTGTGACATAAGCTTCTAAATGTTGTGCATAAAATGCCAGGACAGTTCAAAACCCCCCAAATGACCCCATTTTGGAAAGTAGACACCCCAAGCTATTTGCTGAGAAGCATGTCAAGTCCATGGAATATTTTATATTGTGACACAAGTTGCGGTAAAAAGACACATTTTTGCATAAAGTTGTCACTAAATGATATATTGCTCAAACATGCCATGGGCATATGTGAAATTATACCCCAAAATACATTCTGTTGCTTCTCCTGAGTACGGGGATACCACATGTGTGAGACTTTTTGGGAGCCTAGTCGTGTATGGGGCCCCAAAAACCAAGCACCGCCTTCAGGCTTTCTAAGGGTGTAAATTTTTTATTTCACTCCTCACTGCTTATCACAGATTCAGAGGCCATGGAATGCCCAGATGACACAGATCCTCCCCCCTCAAATGACCCCATTTTGGAAAGTAGACACCCCAAGCTATTTGCTGAGAGGTATGGTGAGTATTTTGCAGACCTCGCTTTTTGTCACAAAGTTTTGAAAATTGAAAAAAGAAAAAAAAATGTATTTTCTTTCTTCATTTTCAAAAACAAATGAGAGCTCCAAAATACTCACCATGATTCTCAGCAAATAGCTTGGGGTTCTACTTTCCAAAATGGGGTCATTTGGGGGGGTTTTGTGCCATCTTGGCATTTTATGGCCTTCAAAACTGTGATAGGTAGTGAGGAGTGAAATCAAAAATCTACGCCCTTAGAAATCCTGAAGGCGGTGATTGGTTTTCGGGGCCCTGTATGCAGCTAGGCTCCCAAAAAGTCCCACACATGTGGTATCCCCATACTCAGGAGAAGCAGCAGAATGTATTTTGGAGTGCAATTCCACATATGCCCATGGCCTGTGTGAGCAATATATCATTTAGTGACAACTTTGTACAAAAAAAAAAAAGTTTGTCATTTTCCCGCAACTTGTGGCAAAATATAAAATATTCCATGGACTCAACATGCCTCTCAGCAAATAGCTTGGGGTGTCTACTTTCCAAAATGGGGTGATTTGGGTGGGTTTTGTGCCATCTGGGCATTTTATGGCTTTCAAAACTGTGATAGGTAGTGAGGAGTGAAATAAAAAATTTACGCCCTTAGAAATCCTGAAGGCGGTACTTAGTTTTCGTGGCCACGTACGCCGCTAGGCTCCCAAAAAGTCCCACACATGCGGTATCTCCGCACTCAGGAGAATCATCAGAATGTATTTTGGGGTGCAATTCCACATATGCCCATGGCCTGTGTGAGCAATATATCATTTAGTGACAACTTTGTGCGAAAAAAAAAAGAGTTTGTCATTTTCCCGCAACTTGTGTCAAAATATAAAATATTCCATGGACTCAACATGCCTCTCAGCAAATAGCTTGAGGTGTCTACTTTACAAAATGGGGTCATTTGGGGGGGTTTGTGCCATCTTGGCATTTTATGGCCTTCAAAACTGTGATAGGTAGTGTTGAGTGAAAATAAAAATGTATGCCCTTAGAATTCCTGAAGGCTGTGCTTGGTTTCCGGGGGCCCCATACGCGGCTAGGCTCCCAAAAAGTCCCACACATGTGGTATCCCCGTACTCAGGAGAATCAGCAGAATGGCCTGTGTGAGCATTGCATGACCGCACACTTAGCAGTTAAAGCGACACAGTGCCAAATTGTAAAAAGTGCTCTGGTCAGGAAAGGGGTAAAACCTTCCGGGGCTGAAGTGGTTAAAACAGGTGAGGAAGCAACATATTGCCTTTTTACTGCCTGTCACATGCCTCTGAAAAGCGATCTGTGCATGGATAGCTTTTCAGAGGACCAGTAGTCCTTGCTGCTATCACAAACCAGCCCTACCAAAGCAGTTATGATGGTACAGGAATAGGGGGGATTAAAAGTAACATACACACACACACAAACACGTGTACCTGCACATACAGACACATGTACACACACTCACATGTACACTCACACACAGACATGTATAAAGCCTTTTTAAAACAATTCTAGCATAATACCTTTCCAGTTTCCTCATTCAGACGGCTGCTGCACTGTAGGGGGAAGCCAATAGAGTGCCAATAAAGTTTGTCAGGGGATCGGGAGATCGGGCTCATCTGACAGCCCTTCTCTCCTCTGATGCCGTGACACACCAGTGCGCTGTGGCACACTGGTTGAGAAAGGCTGCTCTAAATAGACAAGCGCTTTGCTTATCTATCTCTAAGCTCCCTCCCCCGACATAAATTTTCAGCTGCTTTTATCTTGTGTCGGAGAACTTGTCAGAAGTTATCATGCTGATAAATGAGGAAGGGAGCAGCAGAAAGACATGACACTTAGGGCTTTAGAGAAAGATAAGTAAGCACTACAGATATATGTGCCCAGGTCAAATTTAATGAATCGGGATTACATCCAATTTAAACAAGCAGTTTACAACAACAGTTTTTTTTTTTTGGGATCAAGGTTTTACATGAATAAATAAAAGCTGATCATTGTAAGTACCCCTGTCAGTGGTAGATGGTATATCTCAACACTCTATTTGCTACATTTTCAGGATTTGCTTTTTACTTTGGAAAAACAACAGACTTACTGGCTGGATATTCAGGAGAAAATAAAGGAAAGAAAGCCTAAAAAGAAAACAAATGCAGCCATCACATCTAAGAATTGGTAAGCTGCAATATAATAAATGTTTGCTTTTGGGTTTAATACTGCTTTAATGGAAATTGAGCACAAAATGCGTTAATCTGAATAATAAGTGTCGAATAGTTGTCATTAAAATGTCCCACTCACAATATTATGTACAGTAACCGTGAATAATGTACAACTACACATTAGTATTTTGATATAATATGGCAGCACGTCTTACCTTCCACATGTATGGGCCCTGTACATTTCTCTGTCTTACGTTCTGAGTCTGGAAGGTCCACTCTGCAGAGGAATTCTGATCCATCATCTGATTTCTGTACAGGTAATAAAGCCAATTCTGCTACATAATAGTCAGTATATAATCCATTTTTTATTATGGTTGGAATCTTGGAAGCAGATTTTACTTCAATGAACTTCTCAGACGATTTCTCTTTTACATACCATATAACTCTGTGTGTTCCAACCATATAATTAGAGATTCTGCACTCCAATGTTGCCCTTTTCCCTTCAATCAGTTTTGGAACTTTTATATCTTCCATCTTTGGATCAGGCAGTCCTGTAGAAGTTCAGACAGTATGTCAGTGTATAGAAAAGAGTGAATGTTAAATACCGTATACTGTACAACAAGGATTTCTCAGGGTTTTCCCGCTTATATTGAAAGTCTATAGAAGGGAAAAGCTTTTTTTTTCCAGATATTTCGGGAGAATCAGAAAAATAAAATAATAATTAGGGCTGATTAGGATTAGTTACGGGTTAAATAGGAATACATTTTATATAAAATGAAAAACATTTACTTGTAAGATTTCTTTAAGTGATGTGATATACAGATCAAATTTGATTTACATATTAATGAAATAGCAAATAAAATCTGCAAGTGTCATTTTACATGAGAGCTGCTACCTATTGAATGTATGGCTGTTTAATACAAAGTAGAGCTGCACGATTCTGGCCAAAATGAGAATCACAATTTTTTTGCTTAGAATAAAAATCAGGAGTCTCGTAGCGTAACATCATCGTTCACATTATACCAAAAAAATTGGCCTAACTTTACGGTTTAGTTTTTTTTAATGCATTAAAGTATATTTTGTTTTATATTTGTGTTTGAAAGATCGCTGCGCAAATACAGTGTGACATAAAATATTGCAACAAATGCCATTATATTCTCTAGGGTCTCTGCTAAAATATATATATATGTTGGGGGGTTCTAAGTAATTTTCTAGCAAAAAATACCGATTGAACTTGTAAGCAACAAATGTCAGAAAAAGGCTTAAGTTGTTAGGCTGCCCTCATTTATAGACCGAAATTCATCCCTTTGATCTAAATTTAAAAAGAACCAAGTGTTACAATGTTTCTCTTTATCTCTGACTTCGTGATGTTGTGATAAACTTGGCAGGCTGCCTGTTTTTTGTTTTTTTTGACAGCTGTCAGCTGTAAGCAAAGAACTCTTTGCACTGAATCGGGAAAATGCTGTATTAAGATCGCCAGGGGGGGTAGAATTATGATCTCAATTCTTTAACGATTAATTGTGCAGCTCTAGTACAAAGCAATTCTTTTACCACTATTTGCCAGCGATAACAGTGGAGAAAGTGGTGGTAGGGGGAGAAGAGGTGAACATAAGAGATTCTTCCTAAAAAACATAGTTGAAGTCATCCTACTGACAGTAGATAATACGAGGTGTTATCAAAAAGTTTTGAGACTAGCCCTGTTTACAAGAAAGTACATTAATTTTCTACATTTACACATTTACATTTACATTTACACCCCCATGCACAGCAATATAGCTCTATCAGCATTCCTGACACTTCTGGAATGTGTCCTGGAAGTCTTCTTTTCGAAGCGTGTCAAGTACCTCCTGTGATTTGCGCTGGTTCTCAGCAATGGTGTCAAAACAACGACCTTTGAGCTGGATCTTCATCTTTCGGAAGAGGGCGAAGTCTGCAGTTGCCAAATCTGGCGAGTACGGTGGGTGCAGAAGTGAGATTATGTTGTTTCCGATGAGAAACGCATATTTGTTCTGCTGTCAATAATGAAATAGCAGAAGTGGTAACGCACATGGTCAGAATAGCACCAGTTGCACATCTCCCGACGTACACAGGATGATGTCTTTTGGCACATTGATTTATGAAGGTTGGTGCTCCCTGTGGCTGTGCGCGCAGCCTCGTTCTGCCATCTGTTGGCGTGTTACAAGACTAGTCTCAAAACTTTTTGATACTACCTCGTCTAAGGGTAAGAGATTCAGCCCCTCTCAAAAATCACTGGCCATCTAGTGCTGTCAAACCAATAATTGCCCACTTGGGGGTATAAGGGAGTAAGTTCAAGAGATGTGTGTGTGTGTGTGTGTGTGTGTGTGTGTGTGTGTGTGTGTGTGTACAGAACAATCTGTCACCAAATTCGAACTGCATTGCATTTAAGGCAAGTTTAGTAAGTCTCCAAACTTACTAAACAAAGGGCTAGTTTACTGTCCTTTCAGACATTAGGAGGGCCAGACTGTGGCTAGTGGGAGTAGAAATCTCTCATCATTAGTGTCAGTGGGAGGAATAGTGCTCCATCATTGGTATCAGTGAGAGGAATAGTGCTTCCTTATTGGTGTCTATGGGAGGAATAGTGCCCTCAACACTGGAATGAGTGGAAGGAATAGTGACCCATCATTGGTGTCAGTGGGAGGAACAGTGCCCCATTGTTGGTGCCAGAAGCACAATGCCCTGTTGATTGAGTCAGTGGATGGAATGGTGACCCAATGGCCAGATAAAGGCAAGCAAAGGACCACATCTGGCCCCTATGCCATAGTTTGGAGACCTTTGCTGTATATGCTCAATGAAATAATAAAAAAATGTGTTTCTCTGTATTGGGCTGAGGGTAGAGTTTATATATGTAGAGTGTTGCGTGTTAACAACAATAGGAAAGTGGTGTATTCATTTTAAGAATCTTGTGATATGTTTGGTATAGTCAGACGCATGCCGGAAAATTGTTAGTATTTGGCAGTTGCTTTAAATTTTGCATTGGGAGTAATCAATTATCTTGGAAGATAGCATGGACATTAGAGGGAATATTTGGGAATTTGTTATGAACTTCAGCACAGCCTGGTATAAAGTTGTAATTTCCAAACAAGGGTAGGAAAAAGAAAGCAGTGTGCGTAGGTGAGTTTGCTCATGTTGTTTATGCCAAAGGCTCCAAAGTGAATGAATGCAGGGATTGGGGACTGTTCCTTCAGGTAGAAGCTCTTTAGCCACGTGGTGTATGTACCATGGGGTGTAGTGGTAGATACTGTATAAACAATGACCAATGTTAATATTTTTCTAGTAAGATTTAAATCCAATCTGTATGTATTCTGAGGAGAGAGACATGATTATATTGTTATACATCTGGCAGATTTAAACTCATATTAGTGGGTGGTTGTTGGACTAATAAGCGACTGACCTTTGCACATCTTTTCCTTCATATGAATTGTCTAAAAAACATGTTAATAGGTTCAGGTCAGATTGTTTAGGACGAATGGGGAAGTTCTGATTGGGGTAAAGGAGACAGGGAAAGGTCACCAGAAGCACCACTCTGGTGCCTAGATAGGATAATGTGAGACTTGACCACATGATAAAGTCCTTCATTTGTTTGAGCGCTGGTGAAATATTAGTGGTATAGAGATGAGTCGGGTTTTTATGAAAAAGGATGCCCAGATATCTACCATATTTATCGGCATATAACACGCACAGGCGTATAACACGCACATTCATTTTAAGAGGGAAGTTTCAGGAAAAAAACTTAAATTTTAAATAAGGAACTTTGAAGCAAAATAAGGGTCAGTGCCCATCTGCAGCCTCATCATTGCCATCAATGCAGCCTGATCAATGCCCACCTGCAGCCTCACAAGTGCCATCAATGCAGCCTTATTAGTCCGCATCAATGCAGCCTCACCATTTCCATCAATGTAGCAGCCTCGCCATTGCCATCAATGCAGCAGCCTTGCCATTGCCATCTATTGACTTCCTATTACAGAGGCCGCCAAGTAAACAGGAGATTCTCACTGTATGTAATCTGACGTCACTCGTCCCGCCCCCCCCCCCCGCCTCCGAGGCAGCTGAAATTGAAGTATTGGCGTATAACACATACACGCTATTTGCACCCGATTTTCATGGTGAAAAAGTGAGTGTTATACGCAAATAAATACAGTAATTCTATGTTTTGCCCATTGAATGGGTTTGGGTTTTGGTATAAGTAACCCTCTGCTAATTTGCATTGCAGGGCACTTGCAGAGCAGCGCCATTCACTTGAATGGGTTGTGTTCCATAAGGGGTATAATTCATGTTGTGGCTGAGAAGCAAAGTATCGTGGCTGCAGCATGTCTACAACCCCAGGAAGTGCCTCTGCAGCCAAAGGGCGTGGAGGCACCTAGGAGGTGCCCGAATGCCCCCTTCCAGCCATCATAATTTAACCACACCCACTTTTTGTAGGTCTCTGACACGCACCCCCCCCCCCCCGACCGGGCCGCGATGATCGGATTCGCTTCAGAACTGATCAGTCCCAAGGCCCATGATTTCTGGCCTGGACCTGCTGATCTGTCCTGACGAATGAAATCCTTCCCTGCCTCTGTAAGTGTAAACACAGGCAGGGGAAGTGATGTCATCTCCCCTCGTGGAACTCTTTTCCGTTCCAGAGAGAGGAGAGAAGACATCTCAGAGTAAGTTGCACCAACACTACACTCACACAGTACACAAAGGCACACTTGTCACCCCCCGATCGCCCCCTGATCACCCCCGCCCCAGTTAAGCCCTTCACCCCCTGTCACTGTGTCACCAAGTGCAGTGTTCATAATTTTTTTTTTATTCCTGTACTGGTGTCATTTTTGCCAAAAATCAGTGTTAGGGTACTTAGTGGTAGGCCCAGATAGGTCTAGGGACCCCCCTAAACCCTCCTAATAATGGTTTAACCCCTTGATCACCCCCTGTCACCAGTGATCACCATATTAGTGTCATGGATGACGCTGGTTAGCTAGTTATTTTTTTTATAGCGTCAGGGCACCCGCCGTATATTACCTAAATAAAGGTTTAACCCTGTAATCACCTGGCGGGTGATATCAGTTCAGTTAGATTTTAGCGTCAATTAGGGTCTGTGTCGCCCCAGGCAGCGTCAGATTAGTGCCAGTAGCGCTAACACCCAAGCACATACCATACACTTCCCTTAGTAATATAGTGTCCGAACAGATCAATATCTGATCGTGTCAGATCTATACTAGCGTCCCCAGCAGTTTAGGTTTCCCAAAAATGCAGTGTTAGCGGGATCAGCCCAGATACCTGCTAGCAGCTGCGTTTAGCCGCTCCGCCCAGCCCAGCCCACCCGAGTGCAGTATCAATTGATTACTGTCACTTACAAAACACACATAACTGCAGCGTTGGCAGAGTCAGGCCTGATCCCTGCAAACGCTAACAGTTTTTTGGTAGCATTTGAAGCAGTCACTGACAGTCAGGTGCTTTTTTTTCCTTTGAGTCTCACTACTGTACCAGTAAATTTAGAGGTCAAAATGTCCAATGGAAGGTACACTAGTGAAGAGGCCTACATGTTTCTGAGCATGACAGATAGTGAAGAGGAAGTCACTCATCTGTCAAATTCAGGCTCAGAATATGAACCTGTAGACAGCAGCAGCACCCTGACAGATAGCTCTGACAACGGAGTAGTGGTCCCTCCCAAGGTCCGACTCCGTTCTTCTGCTGTTGTTGAGGTGCAAGAACCACAGGGCTCTTGTATGGAGCAGAGAGCCAGTACTAATGCTGCTCATCCTTCTGGTGAACTGGCAAGCACCAGCGGCCTAGTACATCCTGATCGTAGTCAAACTAGCACTGCAGTAACACTTGGTGTTACTGCACCATAAGTGCAGTACAAGCTGATGAGGTGGCTAGCACAACTAGTGTCCCGCAGCCACCAAGAAGAAGACAAACACAGGCCCGTCAAGCCCATAGTGCCCTTCCTGCTGCATTTGCCAATCCGAATTGGGAGCCCACCACTTATGCAGCACCCATACTTCCCCCATTCACTGGCAAACCCGGAATTCAGGTGGAAACAGTTGATTTTACGTCACTTGATTTTTATTCGCTGTTTTTCACGGAAGAGCTCTATAGATCTATTGTGGACCAAAGCAATTTGTATGCTGTTCAATTCATCGCCACTTATCCCCAGTTGATCCTTGCCAGAGATTGGAGACCTATTACGGTCTCTGAATTTAAGACCTTCCTGGGCCTATCCCTCCTCATGGGCATTACTAAAAAGAACGAGTTGCGGTCATATTGGTCCACTGACCCATTTCACCATATGCCCGTGTTCTCTGCCTCCATGACCAGGACACAATACGAGCAGATCTTGTGGTTCATGCATTTCAATGACAATGAACTCTGTCGTCCTTGGGGTGACCCTGGATACGATCGGCTCCACAAAATTCGGCCCCTCGTAAACCACTTCAACCAGCAGTTTGCAGCCTTGTTTACTCCCCGCCAAGTTGTCTGCGTTGATGAGTCCCTGATTAAGTTTACTGGCCGCTTGTCTATGAAACAGTGTCTTCCCAGCAAGCGTGCCAGATATGGGGTCAAGATGTAAAAGCTCTGTCAGGATGGGTGTGTGCTTTTTCTGCTGAGGTGGGGTGGAGCACAATTGTGGGGCCAGCCTGACTGAGTGGATGAGGGAGACACCAGGTGGACAAGCTGCAGCCAGCAGCGTGAGAGGCCGGGACATGTGGCAGAGGTGAAAGCCCACTGCACCCCCAGAACATCACCAGGACAGTGGGTGCTCAAATTAGCAGCCGGCTTGATGTTGGAGGAGGTAGGGGTGGGATGGCAGCCTTGAGCACAGGAGAGAACACGGAGCGACACACCTAGAGGACCCCCTCCTACACCCCCCTCCCCCTTGAGACTTGGATGGAATACACAGGGGGAGAGGTGAGCAGACAGTTATGAGCTTTGTATGTGATCAACCTATGCACTGCTAACTGAACATGAAACTTTGTTAAAAGAGTGAAATTTGCATTTGCATTTGAAAACCTAATTGATTGAGAAACCTGGCAAGTGTATCCTCCTGTCTGCACCTGTGTGATCCTCTAATAGGGAATACATATAAGGGAGCAAATGGATTAATGGACTGTGTGCAGTAATCATTACCCTTACAGTGGGGATGGAAAGTATTCAGACAACATTAAATTTTCCACTCTTTGTTATATTGCAGCCATTTGCTAAAATCATTTAAGTTCATTTTTTTCCTCATTAATGTACACACAGCACCCCATATTGACAGAAAAACACAGAATTGTTGACATTTTTGCAGATTTATTAAAAAAGAAAAACTGAAATATAACATGGTCCTAAGTATTCAGACCCTTTGCTCAGTATTTAGTAGAAGCACCCTTTTGATCTAATACAGCCATGAGTCTTTTTGGGAAAGATGCAACAAGTTTTTCACACCTGGATTTGGGGATCCTCTGCCATTCCTCCTTGCAGATCCTCTCCAGTTCTGTCAGGTTGGATGGTAAACGTTGGTGGACAGCCATTTTTAGGTCTCTCCAGAGATGCTCAATTGGGTTTAAGTCAGGACTCTGGCTGGGCCATTCAAGAACAGTCACGGAGTTGTTTTAATTCCATATTTTTATTAGTTTTCATAGGAAATACAATGTACAATTTAACATTGTACGTCGTGCAATGACGTCTGAGTAGATAGTTCAAGATATAAACTTATTCAAGATATAAACTTTTATCCACAAACAGGAATCCGATGTAACAAGTAGTGAACGAGTACCTATAAACAATTCAAGAAGTGTAAGTGGTCCACTTCACTAGTGTGTCACCCCATGTGGGAGCTCTAGTGCCACAGGAGTGAAGCGGACCATCTTGCTGTCAAATACATGGTAGCGGAGGTTAGTTAGAAGTTACCAGCTAATACACATAACATATCATTTTTATGAAGCAGTTGGTATTGCTCGGTCAAGAAAGAAGGGTCTGTGATTCAGTACTTTTGTACGTGAGGCACGCAGTGTCTAGTCCAGTCAGTCCACAGTTGCCAGTTAGTGTGTATTTTTGTTGATTGGCCAGTGTATGCAGCTGATGTAGTCTCATAGCTAAAATGCAGGGATACCAGGTCAGTGACTTGGCCTAGTGTCAGAAGTGTGTCGGACTTCTCAGTGTCCCAGTAAGTTTGTAATTTGGAACATGACCAGAAAACATGGAGTAGGTCACTTGGGGAAGATTTACATCTCCAGCAAGTGTTGGGGATTTGAGGATTAAAGGATGTTATTCTGGCTGGAGTCATATACCAGCGTATCGAGATTTTCTGTGCGAGTTCCCAAAGGGCCGCGCATTTGGTGGCTTTATAAATAGACTTAAGGGCTTGTTGCCATTAAGTGTCGGTGAACTTATGGGCTAGATCGATTTCCCAGCTGTGGTGTGGGTTTAGTTTGGTAAAGGTGTGTTTTTGGTGCAGGGTGTTGTAAAAATAGGAGATACCCTTGATTTTCGTGGCAGGGTTGGTAAGGTAATCCCAGGTCTTGGGTTGAATGCTGTATAGAGGAAGAGGTATAGTATTCAGGCAATGATGTATACAGAGATAGGTAAAGTATTCAGATGCAGGTAGAGCGTATTCGGATTGTAGTTGGGAGAATGTTTTGATGAGGTTGTCTTGTATTAAATTTTGTAGGGAACGTATGCCTTTGTGGGTCCATAATGATAATGAGAGTTCAGGGTATTTAAAGGAATATGGAGTTGTGGCGTGTTGGGAGTGAATGTCAGTAGGGTTGACGCTTTTTTCCAAGCTTGTGCTGATACTTTCATGGTTGGAGATAGGGACGTTGGTACTGAGGAGCCCAGCAGTGTGTTTAGTAGCCAGGTTTTCAGATTGGGCCGTGTGAGTGAGGAGTGCTCAATTTGTCCCCACAATGTGGTCGGGGATGGTTGGAACCAACATGGTAATTGGGCAAGGATAGCTGCTAGGTGATAATCCTCAAAATCTATAGAACCCGTGCCACCCACTAGTTTGTGTTTGATCAGTTTTAGATGGGCACATCTAGGTCATTTACCATTCCAAAGGAATATGTTAAAAATCGTATGGAGGGATCTGAAGAAGGTGGCGGGTAGAGGGTTGGTTAAGGTTCTGAAATAGTAGAGTATTTGGGGAAGACAGATATTTTAAAGGCCGCAAGCTTACCCATCCAGGAAAGTTTGTGTTTTGCTAGTTGTTGTGAGGTTGATTGTATGTTTTGGAGGAGTGGAAGGAAGTTGCATGAATACAGATTCTTAGTTTTCCTCGGGAGTTTAATGCCCAAGTAGGATATGTCAGTATTTGCCCACACAAATGGATATTGTAGTTGTAGGAGGTTCTTTATGGTAGTGTCTATATTTATGTCTAAAATGAAGGATTTGGATGTGTTGACCTTGTAGTATGAGACCGAGCCAAACCAATTGAGCATTTTTTGTACTTCTGCCAGGGAGAGAGTTGGATTAGTAAGGATGAGAATTACATCATCCGCGAATAGACTGATTTTGTGGTGTGTAGATCCAATTTGGAGGCCAGAGATGTTGGGGTGAGAGTGGATACTCTCTGCTAGGGGTTCCATGAGCATATTAAATATGAGGAAAGATAGGGGACATCCCTGACGGGTGCCGTTGGTAATGGGGAATAGACGTGAGAGCATGCCCCCTGTGTAGACCTGGGCTTCGGGGTTGGAATACAATGCCATAATGGCTCTAAGAATTTGATCTTGAAACCCAAACTTCTGGAGGACCACTTTGAGGTAGGTCCAATGAACCCTATTGAACACCTTCTCTGCATCCAAAGATAGGAGCAGAGAAGGCATTACGGTGGATTCAGCATGATGAATTAGGTTAAGCATCCTTCTAGTGGTATCTGAAGATTGTCTGCCTTTTGTGAATCAATCCTGTCTGGTCTTGGTGTATAATAGTGGGCATAATTTTAAGTAATCTTGTTGCTATATTTTTGGCGTATATTTTGAGGTCGAGGTTGAGCAAAGAGATTGGGTGGAAATTTTGAGGGACATTTCACTGTTTCAATGGCTTCGATATTGTAATAACTAACGCTTTCAAGTATTCTTTCGAAAAAGCAGAAGAGGAGGCAGCATGCTTGTAGAGGTCAGTGAGATGTGGGGTTAGCTGTGAGGAAAATTGTTTATAGAATTCCCCTGTCAGTCCATCAGGGCCTGGTGCTTTGCCACTTGGTAGCGAGTCAATTGTTGTTTTGATTGCTTGTTCCGTGAATGGGGCGTTGAGGGCGGTCAGTTGTGCATCAGTCAATTTGGGTAGGTTTAGGTTGCGGAGAAATTGGTCAATGTCATCTTGTGTGGGTTATGGGGTATGGGGGTCTTATTTCAGGTTGTAGAGGTCCACATAATAGACACTGAAGGCATTGGCTATGTCTTGGGGGTTGCTCAGTGGGGTTTTCGTGTGGGGGTGGATGAGTTGGGTTATTTTAGTTTTGGTGCGTCTACCCTTAAGTCGTTGTGCAAGTTTCTTCCCTGCTTTGTTAGAGGTGGAGTATGTTGTCGCTTTAAATTTCCTTTGAAGGAATTCGTAGGAATGGAGGAGTAGGGTTCTAAGTTCCTGCCTAAGGGATAGTAGGTTGTTTGTCTGCGGGTCTTGAGGGTTAGTTTTGTGTCTCATTTCTAGGGCCGCTATCTGAGTTGTTAATTCGTCTACACGCTGCGTCCTCTTTTTCTTATAAAAAGAACTCGAGTTTGATTAGCATTCCTCTCATATATGCTTTGTGCTTGCTCCACACCACTGCAGGGTCGGGTACCGAGCCTTTGTTCAGTGAGAAAAAATCAGTAATGTGTTCTGATATGTCTGGCGCGTATTTGTCATGTTGAATAATATAATTGTTTGCTCGCCAGAGAAATGTGTTTTGCTGCAAGTTGGAATCTTGTATGGTAATTGAGATTGGGGCATGGTCCGACCATGTCGTGGTGTGGATCACAGATTTAGATATTTTTTGCAGAATATACTTGTCGGTTAGGAACAGGTCTATTCTCGAATATGAGCGGTGCCTGGAGGAAAAGAAGGTGAAGTCCCGTTTGGAGCCGTGATGGCAGCGCCAAACATCGTATAAATCCTGGGAGGAAATACATTTTTTCAAAAGTGAGTCCCATTGGGTTGCTGCTGAGGTGGAATCGATGGATACGTCTGGGACCAAATTGAAGTCTCCACAGAGTATTGTGTGGCCTTTTTGAATGGGTTTGGCCGTGCGTAGGACTCTGTGCAGAAATTTCATTTGATAGGAATTCGGGGCATAGACATTGATTATTGTATAATTCACTTTATTGATGGTGCAGGCAAGAATAACAAAAGTGACCTTTGGGGTCTGGCGCTATGTCTAGTAGTTGCAAGTCTATGGTATCTTTGATTGTAATCATGACTCCTCTAGTTTTGGTGGAGTGCGTGGCGTGGAAGATACGAGGAAATTGGCGGTTGTTACACAGGGATTTACTGGTGGATAGTAGGTGGGTTTCCTGGACACAAAGAATGTCACTGTGGAGAGCCATGGTGGTTTTCCAAAGTGAGTGTCTTTTGGCGGGATGATTTAGCCCGTTGCCGTTCACCATACTTTCTCTAAACGCCATCTTGTGGTTGTTAGGTTGGTGGGTGTTGTGCACAACACTTACGGTTAGTCACTGAAGGTTGGATCCGAAGGTACCTGGGAATGAGATTCAGAAGCTGGGGAGTGGAAGTCCAGGGTCAGAGAGTAGGTTGTACCAGTAGAGGTTAGGCGTTGCAGCTTGGTTCTGGAGAATCCTGGGCCCAGGACTCGGTAGTAGGTTAGTGGCGTTCCGAGGGTCTAAAAGTAAAGTGGACTAGGATACTGCGGATAGATCAATATGTTAGGCATCAAAGAAAGTAATTCAAGGAGAGAACATTGATGTGGAATATATAAAACAATTAAAAGGAACTGGTAAGGTGATCCGTTAGTGGAGGGTGTGATGCAGTTGTTGATGGTGGTTTCAACAAAAAGAGACTTAGAGGCGGTGTTTAACACCGTGAAATTCTCTATTTGGGGGTACAAAGAGTCAGTAACACTGGAAGGAGAGGGCAGGAGTAGCAGGTTGCCAGAGCTCAGGGGAGCTGTAATGACTGTTGATGGCCAAGTGTAGTGTTGAAAGGTGCATCCTTCATATGGGGTTACGGCCCTGTTGTCTGTGGGGCGTAACTAATGTCTTGAGGAGCTGATTTGGGTAGGTCAGGAATTATACCCCAAGAGTGAAGGAGTTTTAGGCCTTTGTCTAGATCTCCAATCGCATGTGTTTGCCCATTGTGCACAACGAGGATGGTAGCGGGGTAATGCCATTTATATTGTATCTTATAATTTTGCAGTCCCTTGGTAATCGGGTTCAGTTGGCGTCGCAGTTGGAGGGTGTACTTGGACATGTCAGGAACAGTTGGATCCCAGTATACGGAGCAGGTAAGGGTGATTTAGCTCTGAGGCCCACGAGGAGTTTTTCTTGGATGTGGTAGAAATGGACCCTCATCAATACGTCTCTGGGGACTGAGGCTGCCAGATGGGATGGTTTGGCGATTCTATGGATCCTGTCTATTATAGCATCTTGCGGGGACGCCTTAGGGATTACTATGTGTATCAATTCTTTTGCATATCGTGGCAGGTCCGCAGGTAGTATGGTCTCTGGGATGATCCCTCAGCTTGACATTGTTCCTGCGGGACCTGTCTTCTAAATCTGCTAGTTTGGCGCGCATCCATGACTGTTCTTCTTTAACAGTGTCATAAGCATCAATGATTTCATTCACTGTGGAGGTACATGCATACTGTAAGGTAAACTGGACTTCCACCATCAAAAGGCCAGTACAGATACCTGCTCATTCTCGCACACATTGCACCCATGCTAATATTCGTGAGCAAAAGACCAACAGAATGCCCGCAATGCTAGTTCGTCGTTCACGAGTGTGCGCGCATGGGAGTGTGCGTGCACTCGCTCGTGCACACACCAATTAGCACTTGGCGCCCAGTGGCCTATTTAAACTTAAGCTCTGTTACTGCGAACAAGTGCTGGATGATCTTCAGCTCTCCCTGAACCACCAAGTCCTGATCCTATGTTCCTGTCTGTTTGTGTATGACCCGGCTCGTCTTGGACTTCCCCTCTGCTTGCTCCTTCACCTGTTACCTGCTATCCTGACTTCGGCCTGTTTATTGGACTTGATGTGCCTGCTGACTTGGTACCGCATTGCCTGGCTGTTACCCGACCTTGGCCTGCCCTCCGGACTTCCTTTTGCATGCCGATTCAGTGACCTGCTGCCCGGTTATTGCTGACTACTGCTCTTCTCCTGGTTCTGCTCCTGTCCATGCTCCGGTGCCCAGCTGCTTCCGCTTCCTGTTACAAGGATCTTGGCTGCCAGCTCTACCCACCTTCGGAGGGGACATCACCAGCCAGCTACCTGGCACTCGTGCCACTCCTTGCCTTTACACTTTCTGTTCCCACCTTCAGGAGTGTAGGCGGGAGGAGCAAGGGAGGCCTCCATCACATTCCAGTCTCCACCAGGTACGTGATACATACAGCCCCCTCTCAGCGTTAGTAACCCTCTCATCTAGTATGTGAATATCAGAGGTGATCCTGTGAAACATGGATGAGAGATCAGACATGAGGGAGGTCTGCAGGGAGATGAGCATATCCTTCAGGGTTGTGTCCATGACTGGCTGGCCTGAGGTAGAGAAGGAGGCCATGGAGGAATGCAGGGCCTGGTCAAGGGAGAAGGGAATAGGAGCCTGGGCCTCAATTTGCGCTATGTCCACTGTGGCGGCGTATCCAGCTGCATCTTGGCCTTAGCTGGGCTGCTAGGGAGAGGGTCACACTCCAGGGCCTGTAATGTGTCAGCAACGGTACCTGTGTCCAGCTGTTCGTTTGGGATATCATGTATGGATCGTGCTACGCGGCCCAGCCGGCGCCATCTTGGGATTCCCAGCCCACCGGCTTGTAGGCAAATTCTGTCAGTCTTTGGGGCTTGTGGTCCGTGAATCTTTTCCTGGACGACTGCATCTTGGTCTCCTGGATGTATGGATCAAGGATGGGTGCGGATGGAGTCGTGGTGGTGGCCGATTGCACTGGATTGTGTCCCCTGGCTGCTGAGCTATGTAATTAAGCGTCCATCTTCTTCTCCGGTTAGCCACGCCCCCTCACAGAGTTGTTGTGAAGCCACTCCTTTGTTATTTTAGCTGTGTGCTTAGGGTCATTGTCTTGTTGGAAGGTAAACCTTCAGCCCAGTCTGAGGTCCTGAGCACTCTGGAGAAGGTTTTTGTCCAGGTTATCCCTGTACTTGGCTGCATTCATCTTTCCCTCGATTGCAACCAGTCATCCTGTTCCTGCAGCTGAAAAACACCCCCACAGCATGATGCTGCCACCACCATGCTTCACTTTTAGGACTGTATTGGACAGGTGATGGGCAGTGCCTGGTTTTCTCCACACAGAATTAAGGCCAAAAAGTTCTATCTTGGTCTCATCAGACCAGAGAATCTTATTTCTCACCATCTTGGAGTCCTTCGGGTGTTTTTTAGCAAACTCCATGCGGCTTTCATGTGTCTTGCACTGAACAGAGGCTTCCGTTGGGCCACTCTGCCATAAAGCCCCGACTGATGGAGGGCTGCAGTGATGGTTGACTTTCTACAACATTCTCCCATCTCCTGACTGCATCTCTGGAGCTCAGCCACCGTGATCTTTGGGTTCTTCTTTACCTCTTTTACCAAGGCTCTTCTCCCCCGATAGCTCAGTTTGGCTGGACGGCCAGCTCTAGGAAGGGTTCTGGTTGTCTCAAACGTCTTCCATTTAAGGATTATGGAGGCCACTGTGCTCTTAGGAACCTTAAGTGCAGCAGAATTTTTTTTTTTTTGGTAACCTTGGGACTAGGAAACCTTGGTGAAAACCCGTTGAATGTGAAAAAAATCTGCATCTTTAACTGCAATACCCTGCTGGCTGTGAAAACCTCATTTGTGCATTTTGTGTGCATTTTTTCACCTGTTCTAGTGACCCCCCTAAATAAGAGAGGTGAGTATACTGATGAATGGATTGTGAGCAGGTGGTATTATTTTTGCATGGGTTTTGCAAGAAATATGTCTATGTCATGGCAAGCAGACTGTGAAATTCTGTTGAAGGTGAAATCTAAGTACCTGCACTCTGCAAACCTGGATAATGTGAAAATTCAGTATATGTATCCATCTGCCTGCCCCAGTGTGACCCCCCCCTAATGGAAGTACTTATAGGGGAACAGGCAAAGGACTGTGAATAGCAAGAACTATTTATATATATATATATATATATATATATATATATAAGCTATGCTTGTAATTTGCTGATGAGTTGGTAATTGATGGCGAAATTCTGTTGAATGTGAAAATCTTGCACCCTGAACTTGCTTTCGCAAACCCTGCTAAAGGTAAAAAAACAGGGCATATACACCCTGTCATTTGTTACAATGCGACCCCCAGATAGGAAATACCTTCAAGGGAGAGATGAGCAAACGGACTGTAAGCAGCAAGTAAAAACCCTTAAACATATCTTGTACGTAATCTGCTTATGCACGGGTGATTGAATGTAAAACCTTGTTAAATGGGAAAACCCTGCACCTGCCTATGGGCCCGTAATTGACAGTGAAACCCTGTTACATGTGAAAATCTTGCATTTGCCTGCGCAAACTTTACTGATTGTGAAAAAATTTGAATGCACATCCGTGTGTCTGCCACAGTGTACCCCCTGAAATCTGTTGATGCACGGTGAATTGACTGTGAAACCTTGTTGAATGGAAAAATCTTGCAGGTGCATTGGCAAACCCTGTTGACTGTGAAAACCCTGCATCAGTCTTCTTTCTTATCTTTATAAATATTAGAATGAGAAGCAGAAATACAAAAGAAACCGTGCCTAAAACCCCAAGGGAAAGCTTGAACACTAGTACGATCCAAAAATATTTAACAACAGAGGAAAATTCAAAAAGCCCTGTCCTTGAAAAACAACAAGCGACTACAGAAAAGAAAAAAGCGTCTGCGAAAAAGAAAGGAGAAATACAGGAAAAAACTAAAGCAGACGTCAGGATGGACAATTAAGCAGGTGCAGGAGAGCAAAGTACTTACGCCCAATTGTCAACTAAATCAGAAATAATAGAGATGTTTGAAAGATTAGAAAAAAGATTAGAAAATTCTTTTAAGACAGAAATCGCAACAATGTGAGCTGACTTGGGCCATCTGCTAAAAAGGGTAGAGGAAACGGAGGACAAGAACGAAAAGCAAGCCTCAAAAATACAAGAACTAAAAGAAGAAGCAAAGAAGCGGACAGAGCAGTTGAGAAGCCTGGAGCGATCCGGGGAAGAGCGGTGCGCCCACCCAACGTGAGAGGGGGGTGGGTGGGACGGCGGTAAAATGGCTGCCACGGTTGGAGTAACACCCCAAGGGTGGGAGACTCGTAGGAGGAAAATGGATAGGGACTCTGTTTGCGAGTCAAGAGACGGAGAGAGGTGGGGTGGAGGGGGGGAGGGAAGTGGGAGGAGGGGGGGACAAAACCTAGACCCCAAGAATAATCGTAAACTAAGAAATAGATTACATCTATATGAAAATAGGATGCAAATAACCCATCTCTATGAAAACAGGCTTCGAATAACTATACCATGACTACAGTTAATTTTTTGACCTACAATGTGCGAGGGCTGAATATACCAACAAAAAGTCATAAAATCTAGAAAGAGATCGAGCATTATGGGGCCAGGGTGGTCTTCTTACAGGAGACACACCTATCTCATGAAACTAATGTGAGGTTGTATTCCCATGAACTCCCAACCTGGTACGATGGTGACTCAATGACAAATAAGGCAAAAGGGGTTGCAATGGGAATAGGTAGGGGAGTTTGGTTCTCCTTGGAGGACAGATTAACTGACCTGGAGGGAAGATTTCTCTTCTTAGGGGGGAAGCTGTTGGGAATGGAATGCACATTGGCTAATATTTATTGCCCTAATACCCTAATGCCCAACCCTATATTTGGGGGGAGCCCTGGAAAAATTATTGGAATTTAAAAAAGGGAAAGTGTTCATGGCGGGGACCTGAATTTTTGTATGGATCCAAAACAAGACAGTACGTCCCGTGTACAGGGGACGAGGAATGCCCAATTGAAGGTGATAAAACAGAAATTACACTACCACCAGTTAGTAGATGTATGGCGAATACAACATCCCAGGACACAAGATTATACGTTCTACTTCCCTGTACACGGGACACACACTAGGATCGACTGTTGGCTGATAGAACATAGAATGCTAGACTTGGTAGTCTCCACCAATATAGAAATAGCTACACTATCTGACCATGCGCCAATGACCATGAAAATAAAGATACCAGAAACTCAGATACAAGTGTATTCATGGAGGATAAATGAAGATCTTCTAGGTAAACAAGGGGAGGACATAATAAAAAAAGAATTAGAGCAATATTTTAGTTTAAACGGAACCAGTGAGATTGCGGACGATACCCTGTGGGAGGCTCATAAAGCTTACAAAAGGGGAATTCTAATCTCTGTGGGAACTAGGAGAAAGAAGGAAAGAATAAAAAAAGAGGGCAAAATTGATAGAAGAAATATACCTATTAAAGCAAAGACACAAAAAAGGGACAGGGCAAGATCAGGAACTGTCACAAGAACTAGTAATAAGAAGAGATGACCTTAAGGAACTATTAGAACAGGAAATAAGGAAAACCTTCAATAACATCTTATAGGAAAGATATCAATGGGGGAATAAAAATAGCAAGTGCCTAGCAAGGATGTTAAGAAAAAAAAAATCAATGAACTTCATAGAAAAAATACAAAATAAAAAAGGGGAAATGATCTATAATACAAAGGATATAGCGACGGTCTTCTGAGACTTTTATGAACAACTATACTCAGTAAATCAGAAAGGACAATGGGATGAGGGGAAAAAAGCAAGAACAAAAGAATATTTAGAAAAAGCTAGGATCCCCGGATAACAGAGGAAAGAACAAAATCCCTAGTAACACCAATAACGGTAGAGGAGATTAATTGGGCGTTAAAAGAATCAGCACCAGGAAAAAGTCCAGGGACAGATGAATACATGACGTTATACTTAAAAAAGGTTCAAAGAAATCCTAACCCCAAAACTGTGCACATATATGAATGGATTGGGAAGAAGGTATGAGATGAGTAAAGAGTCCTTATTGGCATCAATTACTATAGCAAAAGAAGGCAAAGATAGTACTAAGTTTTCAAACTATAGACCTATATCATTGTTAAAAGTGGACACAAAATTGTTTGCGAAAATACTAGCAACAAGGATTAAAGATTTAATGACGGAGTTGGTCCATCCTGATCAAGTGGGCTTTGTACCAAGGAGAGAGGGGAGGGATAATGGGGTAAGAACACTTCTGTTACTTCAAAAAATAAAAGAAGGGAGAGTTCCCGGTCTACTCCTGTCGATAGATGCCGAAAAGGCGTTTGACAGGGTTAGGGATGAGCTTCGAGTTCGAGTAGAACTCATGTTCGACTCGAACGTTGGCTGTTCGCAAGTTCGCCGAACAGCGAACAATTTGGGGTGTTTGCGGCAAATTCGAATGCCGCGGAACACCCTTTAAAAGTCTATGGGAGAAATCAAAAGTGCTAATTTTAAAGGCTTATATGCAAGTTATTGTCATAAAAAGTGTTTGGGGACCCGGGTCCTGCCCCAGGGGACATGGATCAAAGCAAAAAAAAGTTTTAAAAACGGCCGTTTTTTCAGGAGCAGTGAGTTTAATAATGCTTAAAGTCAAACAATAAAAGTGTAATATCCCTTTAAATTTCGTAGCTGGGGGGTGTCTATAGTATGCCTGTAAAGGGGCACATGTTTCCCGTGTTTAGAACAGTCTGACAGCAAAATGACATTTCGAAGGAAAAAACCCATTTAAAACTACTGCGGCTATTGCATTGCCGACAATACACATAGCCAATGTTACGACAACAGCCAATGTTCGAGTCGAACATGAGTTCGACTCGAACTCGAAGCTCATCCCTATTCACCACCTACAGGGGTTCAATTCTGCTGAAGTCTACTTCCACCCCTTTCTCAACTCTAGCCATTCTGCTTTAATCTTCAGTGTAACTTGCCTATAAGCCTTTAAAATTAGCACTTTTGATTATTCATGTTCGTGTCCCATAGACTTTAACGGTGTTCGCGCGTTCGAACTAACTTTTTTCCTGTTCGCATGTTCTGGTGCGAAGCAAACAGGGGGGTGTTCGGCTCATCTCTAGACAGGGTAGACTGGGGATTCATGATAAGCACTCTAGCGAGCATGGGGATAGGCCCAAAGATGATGCAGTGTATACAAACATTATATAAAGGTCCTAAAGCCATGGTGAAAGTAAATGGAACATTGTCACCCCCTTTAGAATGGATAACGGGACAAGACAGGGTTGTCCCCTGTCTCCGCTCCTGTTCGTGCTTGCGCTGAAACCTCTTCTAGCGACAGTGCGGGGGGGAAGCGGACATAGGAGGCTTCAAAGTCAGAGAAGAGGAGCATAAATTAGCTGCATTCGCAGATGATATATTATTCTATATATCAAACCCCCGGATTTCAATGCCCAATCTTATGAAAGCATTAAAGGAATATGGAGAGCTATCTAATTTTAAGATCAACCAGAGTAAATCTGAAATATTAAATATAAACATGAAATTGAAAGAGGAACAGATTCTACAACAAGAGTTTCCATTCCCTTGGAGGAGGACGGAAATAAAATATCTTGTGATTAAACTAACAGCATCGCCAGAGGAAATATATCAATCAAACTATATCCCATTATTAGAGGAGATAAAAATAGAAATAAAAAGGATAGCAGCACGCCCCTTATCATGGATGGGCCTGATTAACGCCCTAAAGATGATGATACTTCCGAAGATCATGCACAAGATTCCGATGCTCCCCATATATACACCCCCAGCATATTTTAGAACGTTAAGAACTTTAATCACTACATTAATATGGCACATAGGGATGAGCTTCGTGTTCGAGTCGAACCCATGTTCGACTCGAACATCGGCTGTGCGCCCGTTCGCCGAATTGCAAACTATATGAGCCATTCGTGCCAAATTTATGTGGCGCGTCACGGCCCTCAATTCACTGCGGCATCAGAGTGCATTGCTGGCTGATGATTGGCCAAGCATGCACTATGACCCGCATGCTTGGCCAGTCACAGCCCCGTCTGTAGAGAGAGCTGTAATTGGTCAAAGCCAGGGTGGCTTTGGCTAATTATGGCTCAGGGGGTTTAGTACACGCCCCACACTATATAAGGCCGCCTGCATGTTGGTCCTGTGTAGTGTGTTCCAGCATTGAGAGACAGAGACAGTGTCATTTGATTTAAGTTAGATAGATTAGGCAGGACAGTCAGTGAGTTAGCTGCACTTACAGTGTATTGTGTATATATATGCATCCCAGATGTTGTATATATATATATATATTGTGACAGTAGGAGATGCTGTCAAGGTAAAATTGATAGTTTGGGGGACTGGAGAAAACTGCTTTTGCAGCTTTCTCCAGATTTTGAGATCCACCAGCATATTGACTGGTCAGGTGTGTGTTGGGCTATTTGTAGACACCTGACCATAGTTCTGGGCTCCACCCTCCCGAGGAGTCCAGGCAAGCAAGGGAGAAGTGTGCATGTCTGCACAGGTCTGTCAGAGTAGACAGAGGGTCCAAGCCTGTGGGCTGGAAAAGGAAGCTGGAAAAGAGTGCTGAGGTACTGGGTTTACAGGAACTCTGTTATAGAGCCGAGAGGGCTGAAGCATAAGTCTGAGCAGCAGTGCTGCTAAAGAGAGCCAGGTGGCTTGGTATTTTTGATTGAACTTACATTGTTGCTGTGGAAAGCTGAAACCCCTGTGGGGGCAACTCTTCTGTTATCGGACATTTTCTTTCTTTAATAAAAGTGGGCCTACAAGCCCTTAAAATTGCATATCTGGCGTGGACTCAGCTCACTGGTAAGCTCTACCTTTAAGCTAAACCAACCCCCAATGTTACAAAATATATATATATATATATATATATATATATATATATATATATATATAATGTGTGTTCAGCTAAAGCTACAAGTTAGTGTAGTGCAGTGTTCAGCTAAAGCTACAAGTTAGTGTAGTGCGTCCTCCTCACAGTGTTCAGCTAAAGCTACAAGTTGGTGTAGTGCGACCTCTGCACAGTGTTCAGCTAAAGCTACAAGTTAGTGTAGTGCGTCCTCCTCACAGTGTTCAGCTAAAGCTACAAGTTAGTGTAGTGCGACCTCTGCACAGTGTTCAGCTAAAGCTACAAGTTAGTGTAGTGCGTCCTCCTCACAGTGTTCAGCTAAAGCTACAAGTTAGTGTAGTGCACAGTGTTCAGCTAAAGCTACAAGTTAGTGTAGTGCGACCTCTGCACAGTGTTCAGCTAAAGCTACCTGTAGAAGGTTGGTGGTGTTTTCCTGATCCCATCACTACCGCAGGCAGCTACATTATTTACACGTTAGTGTAGTGCGTCCTCTGCACAGTGCTCAGCTGAAGCTACCTGTATAAGGTTGGTGGTGTTTTCCTGATCCCATCACTACCGCAGGCAGCTACATTATTTTAACGTTAGTGTAGTGCGTCCTCTGCACAGTGTTCAGCTAAAGCTACCTGTATAAGGTTGGTGGTGTTTTCCTGTTCCAGGTCAAGGCAACCCCAGGGCAGTGGCCCCAGCCAGAACCTTGTCACAGTGAGCATTGATCCATTTATCCATCCACTATCCCTGTGAAGCCTCCTTATTAGCTAGCAGTGGTTCCCTCAGCAACATCATCCCCATCATCCCTTCCTCGTCAGATGATTTTTGACCAGTCTCCTCATTTACTTCACTTTTTTCATCGTATCTCATCAATTTTTATTGACTTTTTGTTTCTTTGAGGAGCCCGAGGCTGTCCAGGCAGATGTGAGCTCCATCAGCCTGCCGGCACTTTCATTTTCCCCTGATTAGCCTCCCAGGTCCAGCGTTGGCTTTTGGGCAGTGTCACCAGGTCTCACTGAGGAGCGTTCACCCCTGTGGAGATACCATCTAGAAGCGCAGTGTTTTGTTTTTCACCTGCTGACATCCCGGCGGCTCCCCTGTGCTGACGTCATCAGCTATCGCCACAGAGCTCCAGCCAGGCTGTTCTCCGTACGGCGGAGCTTTGGCTCAGTGCATGCCACAGTCACTCTACAGCTTGCTGGAGCCGGCAAGCTCCCCTGTATGAGGCTAGACTCCCCATACCACGGGAAGGCTGTGAGTGCTCTCCTCTCCACATTTTTCTGCTCCCATCACTCCACCCATTGCCTTCTGCTGTAAGTACTGTACTTTGCTTCCACCATCTCACCCATTGCTTCTTGGGGATTTTTTCTGCACAGATCTCCTGTGCTGGTCTCCTGTTGTTTGAGGGCTGACTGTCCGCTACTGCAAGTGCCTTTTACATGTTACAACTTAGTGCTATACCGTTTAATATCTCAAGATTTTGTCATTTTGGTTTTATAATTCTGTGTTACTGTGGTGCTTTCTGTACCAGTTTTCTACATTGTGGTTTTATCATTCAGTAGTTATTACTGTTAGTTCATACTTATTGGTTTAATAAATTGTCACATTTATTGATTTATGTCTGTTGCAGTTTGCTTTTAACACATCCTGAGCGCTGGGCTTTATTTGTTCCCTGTTATGATCTGTATCTACTAGCTACGGTTGGTCCAGCTGAATCATACTTATCATAGAATCGATAAGAATCATACTACGTTATTTGAATGAACATGACAAAGTGAGAAGAATTCTCACCATGCATTGGTCGATACTCACTGGTGATCTCATTCTATCAGGTTTGGTCACTACCAAGTTTTTAGTATCAACATCTTGATATGTAAATGTTTCTCAATAGGCGTCTTGGATACGCTGAACAATGTTTTGAAACATATATATTTATACCAATTCTGCATTTTCAGAAAGTGGCTTTCTGTCCCTGATAAAGAATTTTTATGTACTTTTTTGAAACGTGTCGGACTCTGCAACTACGTATCACCTAGAGCTATGTTATTCATCTCTTCATTGAACTGTAGTTGAATTTTGCCACTTTCTGTCACCATCATGTGTAATTATATGTATTTCTATGTATGAATTTCAATTATTTTGGTCTGATCCATAAGATCGTTGTTTTTATGCATTTTTGTATCAATAAAAAATATTTTTTTTAATATTAAAATTCACTTGTTTATATTGCCTGTAAAATCCCAAACTTTTGAGGTTATAGTCTGTTCTGAATGATTATTTTATTTAAACACATTTAATATGTTTTGTTACCTTTTCTCCGGGGGTTTAGCATCAGCGAACAAATTATGATTCCAAGTGCAATTAACACAAACACTGCGATAGCACAGTACAAGAACACATGAAATGAAGGCACTAGAGAAATAAAAGACAATATTAATTAAAGAAGTGGAGGGTGTTACTAGCACATACATGGGGATATACACTAGAGATGGGTGAACGGTTCGGCCTGAGCATAAGTTCAGGCCGAACTTTGGTTATTCGTATGTTCAGTGAACAACAAACAATTTGCGGTGTTCCGGGCAAATTCGAAAGCCGCCGGGAACACCGTTAAAGTCTATGAGACACTAACATAAAAAATCAAAAGTGCTAATTTTAAAGGCTTATATGCAAGTTATTGTCATAAAAAGTGTTTGGGGACCTGGGTCCTGCCCCGGGGACATGTATCATGCCGTATCATGTATAATTGTCATTCAAAAACTGATTGCGGCTTGTGATGGTCAGGGTCTCGGAAATATAGATAAAACTCATTGAAAAAAGGGCATGGGTTCCCCCCCAGTCCATTACCAGGCCCTTTGGGTCTGGTATGAATATTAAGGGGAACCCCGAACCAAAATGTTTAAAATAATGGTGTGGGGGTCCCCCCAAAATCCATAGCAGGCCCTTCAGGTCTGGTATGGAAAATAAGGGGAACCCTGCGCCAAAATAAAAAAATGGCGTAGGGGTCCCCACCAAATCCATACCAGACCCTTATCCGAGCACGCAGCCCAGCAGGCCGCAGAAAAAGAGGGGGGATGAGAGAGCGCCCCTCTCCAGAATCATACCAGGCCACATGCCCTCAACATGGGGAGGGTGCTTTGGGGTCTGATCCCAAAGCACCTTTACCCCATGTTGATGGTGCCAAGGGCCTCATCCCCACAACTCTTGCCCGGTGGTTGTGGGGGTATGCGGGTGGGGGGGTTATTGGAATCTGGAAGCCCCCATTAACATGGGGAACCCCAGATCCCGGCCTCCCCCCATGTGAATTGGTAACGGGGTACATTGTACCACTACCATTTCACAGAAAAGTGTCAAAAATTGGAAAAAAGACAAGAGACAGCTTGGGAAAAGTCTTTTATTAAAAAATAAAATAAAAATGTCCAGCGATGTAAATTCATGTCGCCCAATGGACCGGAAAAAAAAAAGCCACAACAGTTCCGCCTCCATGGGAGGCTCCCGCCGAGTGGCACTTTTTCTGTGTGACAGCTGGTATATAGCTGAGGGTGGGGCCACCCGGTGACACTGACGCCACGGGGAAGCCACTGGGATTTTGGGGGGACCCCTACGCCATTTTTTTCCTAAATTTTAAATTTAATTCTAATTTTCTAAACACGGGAAAAATGTGCCACTTTACAGGCATACTATAGACACCCCCCAGGCATGATATTTAAAGGAATATTTAATTTTTATTGTTTCACTTTAAGCATTAAAAAAATCACTGCTCCCGAAAAAACGTCCCTTTTTAAAAAAAATGTTTGCATTGATACATGTCCCCTGGGGCAGGACCCGGGTCCCCTAACATTTTTTATAACAATAACTTGCATATAAGCCTTTAACATGAGCACTTTTGATCTTTCATGTTCATGTCCCATAGACTTTAATGGTGTTCATGCGTTCTTCCAAATGTTTTGCCTGTTTGGATGTTCTGGTGCGAACCGAACCGGGGGGGTGTTCGGCTCATCCTTAACCCCTGGGCAAAGGGGAGTACAGGTTCGTCCCCTTTAAGATACAGCATTGTGGGTCCCGCGGACTCGATGTCTGCCAGGTGCCTCCGATTGTGTCACGGAGCGGAAGAACGGGGAGATGCCTTTGTAAACAAGGCATTTCTCCCCGTTCTGCCTAGTGACATGACAGAGATCACTGCTCCCTGTCATCGAGAGCAGTGATCGCTGTCATGTGAGTAGTAGTCCATCCCCTCAGTTAAAATTGCTCCCTAGGACACACTTAACCCCTTGATCGCCCCCTTCCCTGCCAGTGTCATTTACACAGTTGTCAGTGCATTTTTATAGCACTAATCACTGTATAAATGACAATGGTCCCAAAATAGTGTCAAAAGTGTCCGATGTGTCCGCCATAATGTCGCAGTCACGATAAAAATCGCAGATCGCCGCCATTACTAAGAAAAAAAATGTATAATAAAAATGCCATAAAACTATCCCCTATTTTGTAAACGCTATAACTTTTGCGCAAACAAATCAATATACACTTATTGCGATTATTTTTTTTTTTTTCTTTTTTACCAAAAATATATAGAAGAATAAATATCGGCCTAAACTCAACTGAGGAAAAAACTTTTTTTTTTATATATTTTTGGGGGATATTTTTATAGCAAAAAGTAGAAAATATTGTTTTTTTTTCAAAATTGTCGCTCTTTTTTTGTTTATAGCGCAAAAAAGAAAAACCGCAGAGGTGATCAAATACCAGCAAAAGAAAGGTCTATTTGTGGGGAAAAAAAGGACGTCAATTTTGTTTGGGTGCAACGCCACGCGACCGCGCAATTGTCAGTTAAATCGACACAGTGCCGAATCGCAAAAAGTGCTCTGGTCAGGAAGGGGGCAAATCCTTCCAGGGCTGAAGTGATTAATATACAGTACATGACTTGAAGATCTGTTGATTATTCACACCTTGATAGATGAGCTGGAAGTCCTCCTGTAGAGGTCCTTGTAGGGATACATGTTGGACTCTGCAGGTGAACGTTTTGTTCCGGTCATCATCGCTCAGTGTGATTGTCGCAGTGCTGTTAACTTGGTACGTTCCATTGTCATATTGGAGTGGTTCTCCCATGAGCTGATTCTTCAGGACTTCTCCATCTTTATACCACGTTACATTGATATCATTAGGGAAGTATCCATTGGCCATACAGGTCAGGGTGTTCTCTCTATTTTTCTGGACACTCTTGCCAAGTATGAAGAGTAGAGGTTGGGCTGTAGAGGACATAGGGATGGTTAAAAAAAATTGTACTTTAGATACAGTGGAACCTCAGTTTGCGAGTAACACAGTTAACAAGCATTTCGCAAAACGAGCACTGTATTTCTAAAAATCCTAACTCGGTTTGCGAGTGTTGTCTCGCAACACGAGCAGGATTCAGACCAAAAGTGGTGTGCAGTACCGCTTTTGGCCTGAGGTGGGGGGTGCCGGAGCTGAGCAGAGCCGAACGTCGCCAATCGTCAGCGTTCAGAAATGCACGGAAAGGCCCGAGGACAGTTCGGCTGACCTCGGCAAACCTCGGAAAGACTTGTGAACCGATTCTTTCTGAGGTTTGCCGAGATCCGTCGAAGTGTCCCTTGGGCCTTTTCGGCAGTTTCCGAGGCTCTCCGGCACCCCCCTGCCTCTGGCCGCATGAGGTATTGCATCCCATTGAAGTCAAGGCGGAACAAATTATTTTCATTTCCATTGACTTCAATGGGAAAACTCGCTCTGATATGTGAGTACTTTGGATTACGAGCATACTCCTGGAACGGATTATGCTCATAATCCGAGGTTCCACTGTACACAACAAAGATATGAGCCACAAAAAAGTGAGAGGATACATTTGTTATCAATATGAATACTAAGGCCCCTTTCACACTGGCTTTCTGATCAGGTCCATCTGTCAGTTTTTCAGGCGGACCTGATTGGAGCCTCCATTCACTCCTATGGAGTTGTGGATGTCAGCGGTGACATGTCCGCTGACACCCACTGCAATCAGATCCTGTCCCTGAAATCTAGACAGATGGTGACGCTATTTTCAATCTGCCTGGCGTATCTGATGAAAACGGAGAGGCGGTCCATTTCCATCCGATCTCCCCATAGAGGAAAGCGGGGCTCTCACAAGTGTGTCTCAGCAAAGTTAGCGGAGATGGACCAAAGCGGAGTCCGTTGGGTGGACTGCCTGTGTAAAAGGACCCTTAAATTCGATTCAGAAAGCAGGAACCATCCTACTGCAGCTATGGAGGAGGTAATTGTAATGTGTAGGTTACCCTTACCTCCATAGTGATCTTCGCTAGATACATTGTTGCAAAACTCAGCTCTTCCTGCGAGTCCCTGAGCCCTGCTCTACAGCCCTTCATTTGAAACATACAGTGCCACAGAACTCTTTAGGGGTTCTTGACTACTGAAAGCAGAGAGCAGGAACAATGAGCTTTAGGGTGAAGAGTGAGGATATTGAAAACGTACAGATTACACTTATCTTCTCCAAAATAACAAAAAGCCAATTCTAGTTTAGGCCTGGTTCACAACTATCCATTTCATAGTTTGTTTTGCAGAAACGCACTACCGTCCATTTAACACAGTTTCCTAGGGGACACGTTCACATCTATGCGTTTTTCAGCCACTGCGTTTTTTGAAAGGGTCGGGGACAATTTTTCCCGCAGCAGACTGCGTTTTGCATGCAACAGCCTTCAATGGACCCACATCAAAAACGTAAGTACTGTGTTTTTGATGCATTTTGTGTTTTTTTATGATAGAAAAGTATGACAGTTCTGTTCATGCAGTATGACTTTGATGCAACTTTACACTCTCTGGCACTCAAGTAACATCATAGTCGCATCAAAGTAGTGCAATAATCTTTATGTGTCCAAAGTCGCATTTTAGGGTTATGCCCCGTACACGCGATCGGATTTTCCAACGGGAAATGTTGGATGTGAGCTTGTTGGTGGAAAGTCCGACCTTGTGTATACTCCATCGGACAATGGTTGTTGGACTTTCTGCCAACAAATGTTGGCTAGCAGGTTCTCAAATTTTCCGCCAACAAATGTGTGTTGTTGAACTTTCCGAGCATGTGTACACAAGTCCATCGGACAAAAGTCCAAAGTACAAACACGCAGAAGTGGTCAGTCTTGTAAACTAGCGTTTGTAATGGAGAATTAACATTCGTGACATGGCAAATTATGAAGTGTCCAAATGCAGCGCATATTCTCTTCTTCTTTAATGGGATAATAATGAAGGTGCTTTGCTGGTGATACTGATGGAGTTATTGCAAATGAATTAAAAAAAAAAAATTAGACATGCTATCTGCCAATAGAACTTAACCAAAAAGTGCAATCTATGCTTTCAAAAATATAGAAAATATACCAAATCAAATCATTATTCAACCAAAAAAATAATGTCAAAGCAATAACTTCAAGGCCAATAATAAATAACACGTTATTTCCTCCGATGCCGCAACATGTCTGTTTGAGGAACGGCCATTCAGAAACTAACTGAAAAGCACGAAATGAAAAACGCGAAAAGAAAAGCGTGAATCAACACTCACCAAACTTCTACTAACATGAAATTAGCAAAAGGAACCCAAAGAGCTGAAAAACAACATAGTACGTCTAGTACCTCACTACGTTCGTAATTGTTGGCCAACATTTGTGTGACCATGTGTATGCAAGACAATTTTGAGCCAACACCCTTCAAACAAAACAAATCCCACGGTTTTGTTGTCGGAAAGTCCGATCGTGTGTATGGGGCTTTAGCATTAAAGTGGATGTAAATCCTCATATATACCCAGTAGGGTGTTTCATTTTTCCAAAGATGTGATTTTCATATGACTTTGCTTACGCCCCGAGTCTCAGTGATGTAAAAGATACCTCAGTGATGTAAAAATACTGATGTATATGCCAAATTTCAAGAAGATTGGATAATATTTAGGGGTTGCACGCATTGACTACTTTTATCAAAGCAAAGTCTGTGGGCTTCACTTGATAAGAAGTCATATACAACAATGCTGGATGAAGAAAGTCCCGTTCAAGGCTTTCTAGAAGAACAAGTGAAAATGGTTAACTACATCCAAAATGTCCTAAAAGAGGGAAGTCATCCAAGAAGAAGACTACAAAGAGTTATTAGAACTCTCACTCCTGTACCTAGGAGGTTGGTCTAAAAACGACTTCAGTTTCAGGATCCCAGGGGCACTGCATCAAGCAAGGTGGATGGCAAAGGCAATATATGCACTTAAAATTGTCCTCTTCACTAAACAGTTGAATATTCCTCCAAGACAATTGGAAGGAATGAAACGGGTTGCACATTTTGTCAGCCTCATATATGTTCCCTTTTGGCATGAGGTAATTGTAAGTCGAAGGGCTCCAAAGAATGATTTGGATATTTTGAGCACTTACCCAGATGCAGACATCAAAAAATGTGCTCTCACAGTTGCTAAGAGACACCTTTGGTATCTGTCAGAAACAAACGTAGGATTGGCTTTTTTGGATGAACGTATTACTCAGGCTGCTAAGGAAAATATGACTAAAAATTTAGAAACCAAACCTGCAAAGAAAAAGGAAGTAAAATGATTCGAGGGTAAAAACATGGTTTTTGAAGGAAAAGACCTGAGCCATTTCGTTATTAATAAAACAAAGACGTTCTTTGAATTGTTTGGGATCCACAATGTGACAGTGTACAAGGGATTGCATCGTTCAAAGTTGATTATTATAACATATAATCATATTACCTATTAATCTTAATGTATAGTTTTAAAAGTATTTTAAGTTTGATTTCTAGTTTTCCCAATAAAAGTAATTAACTTTTAAAAATCATATTTTTTGCCTACTTTTACAAAACAGATCAAAGTGTGCAACCTCTAAATATTATCCAATCTTCCTGAAATTTAGTGTGTGTGTGTGTGTGTGTGTGTGTGTGTGTGTGTGTGTGTATATATATATATATATATATATATATATATATATATAATCTCTTTTACATCACTCAGACTCGGGGCGTAAAGAAAGTCTGCAAAAATGTTACAGTTTATTTTTTTCCATTAGAAAATGAAACACCCTAATACCCAGTGAAGTGAACAGACTCCGATGATACACAGGGATGAAACAAATCTTCCTACATAAGTTATACATGTATATCTGCTGTCTTCATCTGTATATATCCTTTAGAAAGTGCTCGTAATACAGTTTTTCTCTTCCTGGTTAGTACTGGGATTGGATTATTGGCATACAGCCAAGACAGCTGATTGGAGGAAAGGCACACACCCCCTCTTCTCATAGGCAAAGGAAGAAAGGAATGTACAGAGGTCTGCTCTGAGACAGCAAGCTGACTGCTAATCTATTTATAGCAACCTCCCTCGACACATACTTTTATGTCCCATCTCAGGGAACACGTGAGAATTCATCCGGCTGATAATAGAGCTACGGAGCAAGAGACAGCTACGGGACACAGTGCTTTGAAGAGAGATAACAAAACACTACAGATACAGATATACAGTATCTCACAAAAGTGAGTACACCCCTCACATTTTTAAAAATATTTTCTTCTTTCTTTTCATGTGACAACACTGAAGAAATTACACTTTGCTACAATGTAAAGTAGTGAGTGTACAGCTTGTATGACAGTGTAAATTTGCTGTCCCCTCAAAATAACTCAACACACAGCCATTAATGTCTAAACTGCTGGCAACAAAAGTGAGTACACCCCTAAGTGAAAATGTCCAAAATGGGCCCAATTAGGCATTTTCCCTCCCCGGTGTCATGTGACTCATTAGTGTTACAAGGTCTCAGGTGTGAATGGGGAGCAGGTGTGTTAAATTTGGTGTTATCGCTCTCACTCTCTCATACTGGTCACTGGAAGTTCAACATGGCACCTCATGGCAAAGAACTCTCTAAAGATCTGAAAAAAGAATTGTTGCTCTACATAAAGATGGCATAGGCTATAAGAAAATTGCCAAGACCCTGAAATTGCAGCACAGTGGCAAAGACCATACAGCGGTTTAACAGGACAGGTTCCACTCAGAACAGGCCTCACCATGGTCGACCAAAGAAGTTGAGTGCACGTGCTCAGCGTCATATCCAAAGGTTGTGTTTTTGGGAAATAGACATATGAGTGCTGCCAACATTGCTGCAGAGGTTGAAGGGGTGGGGGGGTCAGCCTGTCAGTGCTCAGACCATAAATTGGTCTGCATGAATGTCGTCCCAGAAGGAAGTTTCTTCTAAAGATGATGCACAAGATAGCCTGCAAACAGTTTGCTGAAGACAAGCAGAATAAGGACATGGATTACTGGAACCATGTCCTGTGGTCTGAAGAGACCAAGATGAACTTATTAGGTTCATTTGGTGTCAACCGTGTGTCGTGGCAACCAGGTGAGGAGTACAAAGACAAGTGTTTCTTGCCTACAAACAAGCATGGCGGTGGGAGTGTCATGGTCTGGGGCTGCATGAGTGATGCCGGAACTGGGGAGCTACAGTTCATTGAGGGAACCATGAATGCCAACATGTACTGTGACATACTGAAGCAGAGCATGATCCCCTCCCTTTGGAGACTGGGCCGCAGGGCAGTATTCGAACTTGATAACGACCCCAAACACGCCTCCAAGATGACCACTGCCTTGCTAAAGAAGCTGAGAGTAAAGGTGATGAACTAGTCAAACATGTCTCAAGACCTAAACCCTATTGAGCATCTGTGGGGCATCTTAAAATGGAAGGTGGAGGAGTGCAAGGTCTCTAACATCCACCAGCTCCGTGATGTCGTCAGGGAGGAGTGGAAGAGGACTCCATTGGCAATGAACTCCATGCCCAAGAGCATTAAGGCAGTGCTGAAAAATAATGGTGGCCACACAAAATATTGACACTTTGGGCCAAATTTGACATTTTCACTTAGGGGTAGGGATGAGCCGAACACCCCCCTGTTCCAGAACATGCGAACAGGAAAAAAGTTTGTTCGAACACGTGAACACCGTTAAAGTCTATGGGACACGAACATGAATAATCAAAAGTGCTAATTTTAAAGGCTTATATGCAAGTTATTGTCGTAAAAAGTGTTTGGGGACCTGGGTCCTGCCCCAGGGGACATGGATCAATGCAAAAAAAGTTTTTTAAAAACTGCCTTTTTTTTCAGGAGCAGTGATTTTAATAATGCTTAAAGTCAAACAATAAAAGTTGTCAGAGAGCTTACATGATTGGGCGTCGTCGCGCGTTGGTGCGCACTTTCCTGCGGGTGCTCGGGCGCCTGCTTCTATGGGCACTGGTGTTGGCATGCCGGCTGGCCGTGGTGGACACGGTGGTGCACGGGCGCGTATGCCTATGGGCGCTGCTATGCGTTCGCCTGGTGGCGCTGGTGTGCATGCCGCTGTCTGGGGGCGCGCTCGGGCACGTGCGGGTGCGCGGGCGCCTGTGCATAACGGTGCGTGCACGAACGCGGCACTTGGCGCCAATCGGCCTATTTAGGCTTGCTTTTCCCTCTGATCAGTGCTGCCTGATCAACAGCTCCGTGCCTAGTTCCTGTTTCCTGTTTCCTGTTTCTAGTTCCTCTGATTCCTGTGTTCCTGATCTGTTGACGACCCGGCTTGCCTTTTGGACTCTCCTGACCTCTGCCTGCATTTGACCCCGGCCTGTTTTGACTTCACTTCTGCCTGCTCCTTCTGTACCTCTGCTGCCCGGCTGTTGCCAAACCCAGCTTGTGCACTAACCTGTCTCCAGCTCCTGCTCAGCATCTGTTGTCTGTGCCGCTGACTATCATCTGCTGTTTGAAGACTGCTAACCTCTGGAACACGGACTCCTGCACAGGCTCTCATACCACTCCGCACTCGTGGGCCTCCTGTCTGCTCTAGCAGGGGCTGTGAGTCGGATACGTAAGGGAGCCTACCCTCTGCCCAAGTGGACTCTCCGGTCTGGTAAGTGACAGACTTGACAAAAGTGTAATATCCCTTTAAATTTCATAGCTGGGGGGTGTCTATAGTATGCCTGTAAAGGTGCGCATGTTTCCCGTGTTTAGAACAGTCTGACAGCAAAATGACATTTCAAAGAAAAAAAGTCATTTAAAACTACTCGCGGCTATTGCATTGCCGGTCCGACAATACACATAATAGTTAATTGATAAAAATGGCATGGGAATTCCCCATAGCGGAACCCCGAACCAAAATTAAAAAAAAAAAAAATGACGTGGGGGTCCCCCTAAATTCCATACCAGTCCCTTCAGGTCTGGTATAGATTTTAAGGGGAACCCCGTGCCAAAATTTTTTAAAAAATGGCGTGGGGTCCCCCCAAAAATCCATACCAGACCCTTATCCGAGCACGCAACCTGGCAAGCCGCAGGAAAAGAGGGGGGGGAACAAGAGAGCGCCCCCACATCCTGAAAACACCTTGTCCCCATATTGAGGAGGACAAGGGCCTCATCCCCACAACCCTGGCCGGTGGTTGTGGGGGTCTGCGGGCAGGGTGCTTATCGGAATCTGGAAGCCCCTTTAAACAAGGGGACCCCCAGATCCCGCCCCCCGTGTGAAATGGTAAGGGGGTTCCCTACCATTTCACTAAAAAACTGCCAAAAATGTTAAAAATGACGAGACAGTTTTTGACAATTCCTTTATTTAAATGCTTCTTCTTTCTTCTATCTTCCTTCTTCTTCTTCTATCTTTCTCCTTCTCCTTCTCCTTCTCCTCCTCCACGGTGTCTTCTATCTTCTTCTCCTCGGGCCGCTCCGCACCCATGGCATGGGGGGAGGCTCCCTCTCTTCTCTTCATCTTCTTCTCCTCTTCTCCGGGCCGCTCCGCATCCATGCTGGCATGGTGGGAGGCTCCCGCTGCATGACGCGTCTCCTCTTCTGACGGTTCTTAAATAACGAGGAGGCGGGGCCACCCAGTGATCCCGCCCCCCTCTGACGCATGGTGACTTGACGGGATTTCCCTGTGACATCACGGGGAATGCCACAGGGAAGTCCCGTCATGTCCCGTGCGTCAGAGGGGGGCAGGGTCACCGGGTGGCCCCGCCCCCGTTATTTAAGAACCGTCAGAAGAGAGACGCGTCACACAGCGGGAGCCTCCCACCATGCCAGCATGGATGCGGAGCGGCCCGGAGAAGAAGATGAAGAAGAGAAGAAGATGAAGAGAAGAGCGGGAGCCTCCCCCCCATGCCATGGGTGCGGAGCGGCCCGAGGAGAAGAAGATAGAAGATGCTGTGGAGGAGATGCTGGACGAGAACACCGGAGGAAGAACCAGAAGAGCCAGAAGAACCAGAAGAAGAAGAAGATGAAGGAAGATGGAAGAAAGAAGAAGCATTTAAATAAAGGAATTGTCAAAAACTGTCTCTTGTCATTTTTAACATTTTGACAGTTTTTAGTGAAATGGTAGGGGTACCCCTTACCATTTCACACAGGGGGGGCTGGGATCTGGGGGTCCCATTGTTAAAGGGGGCTTCCAGATTCCGATAAGCCCCCCGCCCGCAGACCCCCACAACCACCGGCCAGGGTTGTGGGGATGAGGCCCTTGTCCTCATCAACATGGGGACAAGGTGTTTTGGGGGCTACCCCAAAGCACCCTCCCAATGTTGAGGGCATGTGGCCTGGTATGATTCAGGAGGGGGGGGCGCTCTCTCGTCCCCCCTCTTTTCCTGCGGCCTGCCAGGTTGCGTGCTCGGATAAGGGTTTGGTATGGATTTTTGGGGGGACCCCACGCTGTTTGTTTTTATTTTGGCACGGGGTTCCCCTTAAAATCCATACCTGACCTGAAGGGTCTGGTATGGAATTTAGGGGGACCCCATGTCTTTTTTTTTTTTTTTAATTTTGGCTGGGGTTCCCCTTAATATCCATACCAGACCTGAAGGGCCTGGTATGGAATTTAGGGTGACCCCCACGTCTTTTTTTTTTTTTAATTTGGTTCGGGGTTCCCCTATGGGGAATTCCCATGCCGTTTTTATCAATGAACTTTTATCTGTATTGTCGGACCGGCAATGCAATAGCCGCGAGTAGTTTTAAATGACTTTTTTCTTTAAAATGTCATTTTGCTGTCAGACTGTTCTAAACACGGGAAACATGTGCCCCTTTACAGGCATACTATAGACACCCCCCAGCTACGAAATTTAAAGGGATATTACACTTTTATTGTTTGACTTTAGGCATTATTAAAATCACTGCTCCTGAAAAAAACGGCTGTTTTTAAACCTTTTTTTTCCATTGATCCATGTCCCTTGGGGCAGGACCCAGGTCCCCAAACACTTTTTATGACAATAACTTGCATATAAGCCTTTAAAATTAGCACTTTTGATTTCTCCCATAGACTTTTAAAGGGTGTTCTGCGGCATTCGAATTTGCCGCGAACACCCCAAATTGTTCGCTGTTCGGCGAACAGCTGATGTTCGAGTCGAACATGCGTTCGACTTGAACTCGAAGCTCATCCCTACTTAGGGGTGTACTCACTTTTGTTGCCAGCGGTTTAGACATTAATGGCTGTGTGTTATTTTGAGGAGACAGCAAATGTACACTGTTATACAAGCTGTACACTCACTACTTCACATTGCAGCAAATTGTTATTTCTTCAGTGTGGTCACATGAAAAGATATAATAAAATATTTACAAAAATGTGAGGGGTGTACTCACTTTAGTGAGATACTGTATGTGCCCAGCTCAATTTTCAGATGAAATGTGATGCCAGGTACACACGATCGGACTTTCTGGCATACTTGGTCCAGCACACTTTCGGACGGACTTTGTCTGCCAGGTGCGCCGGACTTTAAAACGGACGGACTTGCCCTCACACGACCGGACTTTCCGGCAGGCTAAATCTGCCCATCTTTCCGACGGACTTTCGCCGGAGTTACGGCGGACTTTCGGAATGAACGGACTTGCCCACACATGGACAAGTCCGTTCATTTTGAACGTGACTCGGGTACGACGGGACTAGAAAAGGAAGTCAATCTTGCCGCTTTTATCGACGAGATTGACACCTTGCAAGCCCCGTCGCAGGTCATACCAGGCCCTTAGGTCTGGTATGGGTTATAAAGGGAACCCCCTACGCCGAAAAAACGGCATGGGGTCCCCCCTAAAATCCTTACCAGACCCAGATCCGGTCAGGAAAGGGGGTGGGATGAGCGAGCGCCCCCCCCTCCTGAACCGTACCAGGCCGCATGCCCTCAACATGGGGGGGGTGCTTTGGGGGAGGGGGGCCCTGCGGGGCCCCCCACCCCAAAGCAACTTGTCCCCATGTTGATGAGGACAAGGGCCTCTTCCCGACAACCCTGGCGTTGGTTGTCGGGGTCTGCGGGCGGGGGGCTTATCGGAATCCGGGAGCCCCCTATAATAAGAGGGCCCCCAGATCCCGGCCCCCCACCCTATGTGAATGAGTATGGGGTACATGGTACCCCTACCCATTCACCTAAGGAAAAAGCGTCAGTAATAAAACGCACTACACAAGTTTTTAAAATTTATTAAACAGCTCCGGGGGGGTCTTCTTCCGGCTTCGGGGGTCTTCTTCCGGCTTCGGGGGTCTTCTTCTGGCTTCGGGGGTCCCTCCGGTTCCTCTTCTCCCGGTGTCCGGTTGGTTCTTCTCCGCTCCCTCCGGCCTCTTCTCCCGGTTTTCCAGTTCTTCGGTCGGCTCCTCCGCTGTCTTCAGGCCGCTCTTTTGCCAGCGGAGGTCCAGACTTCTGGGCTTCTTGTCTTCTTCCCTCTTTTCCTATTGACCTTTTTGTTTTTCCTTTTGCAGCGAGCGCGAAATACAATACCCTGCCCTTGCGTCGTATCTGGTCCGTTGGACCAGCATACAGACGAGCGGCTTTCCGTCAGAAACTGAGTCCGACGGAAAGATTTAAAACATGTTTCAAATCTAGGTCCGGCGGGCTTTTGGGAAAAAAGTCCGCCGGAGCCTACAAACGGTCGGATTGTCCGGCGGACTCTGGTCCGCCGGACCAAGTATGCCGGAAAGTCCGCTCGTGTGTACGCGGCATTAGGGTTAGGGCTAAGAGCTAGGGTTAAGGGCTGGGGTTAGGTTTAATTATCAGGGTTAGACATATGCGGTTCGTTTTGTTCTGAATAAATATTCGAACACATTTTTCATTATTCGGAGATTCAGATATATCATAAAAGTTTAAACAAATTTTACCGAATGCTCCGAATAATGAAACTAAATTCTTCTGAATTTCCGAAGTTCAAATTGAAATTTGAATCGAATTTTACATCGCATTCCAGTCGAATTCGAACTCCAGTCGAATTTGAACTGTGAGCATATTTCTGAAATCTAAGACTGTGTGTCTTATTAGTACCATTTCAAAATAATGCTGTTTTTGTTAAGCCAATAGAGATTTAAAGAGTCATTGTAATCATTTGATGAAGATTTTTCTGTTGTTTGTTCACTTTGCCACATTCTAATCGAAAAAAAAATCTAAAGTTTTAGATTCGGCCAAATCAAAATTTATCGATTCAAACGTTTCGAATTGAAAAAAAATGGTTAATTCAAAGAAAATTAGAAAAAGACATAACACAAATTCCAAATACAAATTCCCTGAATCAACTGAATTTAACAAAACAAAATAACTAGTTTAACAAATCTAAATGAAACAAAACTATGTTTTTTTTTTGTCATACACGTCTAGTTAGGGTTAAAACTTAGGCCCCTTTCACACTTGTGTGACCTGAAAGTCACGTGATTTTGCCACGACATTGACGCGACGTGAAGCAATGCCTGTGTAATCTGTAGGTCTATGGATCTCAAGTCACATCAAAGTCGGACCGAAGTAGTACAGGGACTACTTTGAAGTCGCTGCAACTTGAAGTCGCACATATATGAGTGGTACTCATTGGAAATCATGGGTATGACTTGTCTTGCGACTTTGCAGTCCCAAGCCGCAGGACACACGAGTGTCAAAGGGGCCTTAGGGTTAAAGGGGTTACATAGTTACATAGTTAATCAGGTTGAAAAAAGACACAAGTCCATCTAGTTCAACCATAAAAATAAATAAAGGTTGTAAAGGTTCACAGTTTTTCACCTTACTGCATTCTATGTAGTAAGGTGAAAAACCTTTCACATTCAGCTGCGGGTCGCATTAGCGATAAAGTAGCGCCAGTTTTAGAGGCGCTTTACCGTAGTTTCAGCTGCACTTTTCGGCCGCTAGCGGGGCACTTTTAACCCTCACTAGCGGCCGAAGAAGCGCTTTACAGGTGCTTTGGCAGCGCTGCTCATTCATTTGAATGGGCAGGGGCGTTTTGGGAGTGGTGTATGCACCGCTTCCAAACCGCCCCAAAGATGCTGCTTACAGGACTTTTCCTAACGTCCCGCAAGCGTACCAAAGCACTCAGGCTTTCACATTGGCATACTTGCCAACTGTCCCGAATTTCCCGGGACATTCCGGGGATTTAGACCCTTTTCCTGATTTAATCCTTTCCCGGGAAATGTCCCGGGAAATTTTGTTTTTTCCTGATTTTCGCCGTCGAAGTTTGCGCCGCCGGCCGCTAGAGGTCCGCAGCCGGCGGAGACATCGTCTCTGCCGGCTGCCATTGTCAAGAAGACCATAGAAGTAGGCTGGCCAGATGGCTACAATAGAAATTTAGCTGCGGTGCCGTCCACCTCCCGTCCCGCTCCGCCCCGCTGCCAGTCTCTGTGACCTGTTATGGAACGGGGCGGGGGATGGGCGGTGCCGCAGCTCAATCTCTATTGTAACCACGCGGCTCCGGTTGACCAACTTTGGGGCCGTAAAGTCACAGGTGGGGGCCAGATAGTCTGGATGTCACGGGGTGGCCGTATAGTCTGGATGTCACAGGGGGCCAGTCTGGATGTCACAGTGGGGGCCGTATAGTCTGGATGTCATAGGTATAGTCTGGATGTCACGGGGGGCCAGTCTGGATGTCACGGGGGGGCGTATAGTCTGGATGTCATAGGGGGGGTCAGTCTGGATGTCACAGGGGGGCCGTATAGTCTGGATATCACGGGGGGGCCATATATTCTGGATGTCACGGGGGGCCATATAGTCTGGATGTTACGGGGGCAGTATAGTCTGGATGCTACGGGGGGGCCGTATAGTCTGGATGTTACGGGGGGGCCGTATAGTCTAGATGTTACGGGGGGGCCGTATAGTCTAGATGTCACAGGGGGGCCATATAGTCTGGATGTCACAGTGGGGGGCCAGTCTGGATGTCACAGGGGGGCACCAGATGTAAGGAGGACTGATGGGGACACCACGACATGTACGGAGGACTGATGGGGACACAGATGTAAGGAGGACTGATGGGGACACAGATGTAAGGAGGGACTCTGCTGGGGACACCTGATGGCATCTGGTGGCAGGCAATGTGGCAAATGACACACTCAGGGCTCCCACTGATTCTGCATTATGGTGAGTTGAATGATTTCATTTTATATTACAATGTAATATAGAAATAATGCACTTCAATCATCCTGACACCATAACAACCATGGCGCCGGGATGATTGAAGCACTAACACCAGACATTTGGAGTATCTTTATCTGCTGATTGTTAAACTCTAGAAGACACATATTGCTATTGTGGTGTAGGATCTGGGGCTGCTGTCCCTCCATCCCTCCCCGACCCCCTTTCCCCCATTTCCTCTCCATCTCTAATTCATCTCAGACTCTAACCACACCCCCTTTGAGCCACGCCCATTTAAGCCACACCCACTTTTCCACCTAAACCACGCTAATTTTTTGGCGTGGCGCACTATGTGTGCCGCATTTTTAATTTCAACTATGTCACGCCTACAAATGCATGCCCCATCCCCTTATTATAATGCAACTCCACCTACAGCTAAAAAAGTGTCCCTAAAAATATTTTTACAATGTTGGCAACTATGCATTAGGGTGGCATGGGAGGCATTTTTCAGGCGCTTTACATGCACTATCTTTAGCGCTAAAACTTCTGAAAATCCACCTTCATTGTGAAAGGGATCTTAAATCCAGTGACAAGGTAGCGGGGGGGCGGGGGTGAGTCCCGCTGTCTGTGTCAATGGACACAACAGTGGGACTCGGGAGTGTGCCGGCACGGGTGCCCCCAGGGAGAGCGGGGGGCACCCGATGGAAGAGAGGAGCTAGGAGTGCCGGCGGGGCACCCCAGAAGAGGAGGATGCTGGTTGCTCTGTGCAAAACCCATTGCACAGAGCAGGTAAGTATAACATGTTTGTTATAAAAAACAAAAATGGTACCTTTACAACCACTTTAAGGGCTAGGATTGGGGTTAGAATTAGAGATAGGGTTAGCAGTAATCGTTAAGGTTAGCAGTAGGAATAGTGCTAGTGATAATTGATAGAGTTATAACACTAACCCTAACAATTTCTGCTAACCCTAACAATTACTGCTAACTCTATCTTTAATTCTAACCCCAACCCTTATGATTAGTGCTAATCCTAGCATTTAATCCTAACCCTAGCCCTTAACCTTAACCCTATGGGGAGGGGGGGAGCGGGTAACCTAGTTTTATAAGGTACCCAGCTCCCAATTCTGCTGGCCGCCTAGGCGACACCTTCTCTCCCCCTCCCTCCCTGCAATCTTCTGGGACACGTCACAGGTCCCAGAAGATTGCCTGGCCACTGAGAAGGCGCAGTGTGACTCGGGCATGCGCAGTGCGCACCCGGCTGTGAAGCCGCAAACTTACCTCTCAGCTTCAGGCGGCCGCACCATTGGATCTTGGGACAGGTGAGTGTCCCTTTATTAAAAGTCAGCAGCTACACTTTTTGTAGCTGCTGACTTTTAATAAACTTAAAAAAGAGTGGAACTCCACTTTAAAATAGCACACACCTGTGAAATGGTGATAAACTATGGTACCCAAAATTCGCCCAGAGGCAACATTTAGAATCTTTCACAGCTTATCATTTTAGAGTTAACCATGAATGACGGCCCTAGAATGATTGCTCTCTGATGTTCATGGTGATATCACACAAGTGTGGTACAAAGACAGTTATGCCCCGTACACACGATCGGACATTCCGACAACAAAATCCATGTTTTTATTCCGACGGATGTTGGCTCAAACTTGTCTTGCGTACACACGGTCACACAAAGTTGGTCGGAAACTCCGAACGTCAAGAACACGGTGATGTACAACATGTACGATGAGCCGATAAAAATGAATTTCAATAGTCAGTGCGGCTCTTCTGCTTGATTCCGAGCATGTGTGGAACTTTGTGTGTTGGAATTGTGTACACACGATTGGAATTTCTGACAACGGATTTTGTTGTCGAAAAGTTTGAGATCCAGATCTAAAATTTTGTGTGAAAATTCGTATGTAAAATGTGTGATGGAGCCTACACACAGTCGGAATTTCTGACAACAAGGTCCCATCGAACATTTTTCGTAGGAAAATCCGACCATGTGTACGGGGCATTTGTCTGACGCACAGTCTGTTACTGTATAAGTATCACATAATGGGTAGATAAGACACAATGTCCATATGGGGTCAATATATCAGTCCATGTCATGTAACTCAGTTCATACACATAAGGGGGCTGCGGTCCTCAGAGTATAGCCAACTCTGTGATAAGACAAGAGAGGGGGAGGAAGCGCCACCTAAGTGCAGATTAAAAAGTTCATTTATTCCACAAAGAGTTAATAACACTTACAAGATGTAAACACTCATCAGGCTCAGCTAGGCAAGGGAGAGAGGAAGTACTGTCCCAGTTCATCCTACGGGGGTCGTGCCATCCAGCGGGTTACTGGGGATCCAATCTGGGTCCTCTAGGAAAAGGGGAAAAAAAGGGGAAACGTTTCCCCTTTTTTTTTCCTTTTTTTTTCCCCTTTTCCTCTTTTTTTCTTTTTTCTTTTTATTCCTTTTTTTTCTTTGTTTCTTTTCCTTTTTTTTCCCCTTTTTTTCCTTTTTCCTTTTTTTCCTTTTACTTCCCCCTTTTTTTTCCTCTTTTTCTTTCTCTCCTTTTTCCTTTTATTTCCTTCTTTTCCCTCTTTCCTTTTTTCTTCCCTTTCACCTTTCCTTTTCTTTTATTTCAACTATTTTTCTCTGCCCTATATACTGTAACTTGTCTTATATTCCCTTGCACCCTGTGCTTTGTTTATTTTATTTTATTTTATTTTATTTGATTTGATTTTGTTTTTTTCTTCCCCTCTTTTCTCCCCCTCTTTTTTTTTTCCCCTTTTTTTTTTTGTCCAATTTCTTTCCCCCCTTGGTTTTTTTTTCCCCTCCTTCTTTCACCCTGACATGCTTGCCATGACATGGTTTTTATCTATTTCAGACACTTTGTTCCGTTCTATTTTCCACTTCTTTCCTTTTTGCTATATTCCTTTGCTCGTCACGGCATTTCTTTCCTTTATTCTTCACCTTCACACTATTTCTTGCAGCACCTTCACATGCTCTTCCCCGCTATATCGCTGTTCTTTTCCCCTCTCTCCTCTCCCCGTATGCTCCCTCCTCCCCTTGGTTACCTGACGCAGCGTTGGCCACACGTCACGGGTTACCGTGACGACGGCGGCCCCGCTGCCAGGTGTCCTTCGCATTCAGTAGTTGCCAGTGAGCCGGGCGCATGCGCCACACACGCAGCGCTATGCTATTGGCTCCCTGGACCTTCAGCTGACTGACAGTCGCTGGGTCCTAGGCAACAGTGCGCCCCAAGCGGGCGGAATCGGCAATTCTTGCCGATCGAACACAATTAATGACAGTTAGTGACGCCACTTTTTGATACAGCATTGTATGCTTGCCATTGTTTTTAGGATTATGCATTATCTATATAAACTATGATTTTAAATGATTCTGGCGGGATTCTGACATCAGATTGACGTCAGTGGGAGGGGGAGGGGACTATTTCTCTCACTCTGCACTTGTTGTTCTCATTATTGGTGACCACTATATATATGTTGTATTTTACTGTGCACCCCATCACTTGCCTGACGAAGGGGTCCTGCGCGGCCCCGAAATGTTGCACCTCCCTTGTGATGTGACCATTTTCGATTAAAAACCTTTTTGGACAATCTTGATTGCTGATCCATGGTGTGCTGGCGAAGATGTACTTCGGGTCAGACACAGTGCCTGTTCTGACTCAACTACAAAGCCATAAACTTTATCTCCAGCTTCATATAGGGCTTACATGACCTGGTGTTCTATTTATCCCTTGCGTTAATTCAGACAGCTTAACTCAATGAATAACTCACTGTATGGAGAGACAGACGATGAATCCTTTCGAATGTTCCGTTTAATGATGGATTTTCATAGGTAGAAAAACGTTGGTGTTGTAAGCCACATGGAAAGATGTTACAGCAATAATGGTATACAGAGCAATGAACCAGAGAGATGAAGGGGAGGGGAATATACAGAACTACGGTGGGAGAGAGAGTTCAGCTAGATAAGGGAATAAAGCTTAAAGACACTGAGCGATAATAAATTACATAGTGTAACACAACATTCCCTGTCTGACATCTTTAGATTTCATAACCATAAACTAATATATATGATAAATAAGTCCAATACTGATAAATGTCCTGGAACCTGAAATGAAAAACATGCAACAAGCAAGCATAAATATAAGTCCAACAGGATTGAAGAACATGTAGTCCAATGTATGACGTCTTAAATGAATTCCAAAGTTCCGAGTAGAACCTGAAGGTTCTTTCCTTCTTTTCCCTCTTCCTTTTTTCTTCCCTTTCTCCTTTCCTTTTCTTTTATTTCAACTATTTTTCTCTGCCCTATACACTGTAACTTGTCTTATATTCCCTTGCACCCTGTGCTTTGTTTATTTTATTTTATTTTATTTTATTTTGTTTTGTTTTTTTTCTTCCCCTCTTTTCTCCCCCCTTATACAGCAATGTACTCCCGCCGTGCCAACAGCATGACTAGTCCTTGCATAAGTCACTCACCTGGCAAAAGGAGTACTAACTCTGTAATTGGTCGAGTAAAGGTTTGTGTCGATCCACCCTTGGTTACCTTGACTTCTACCTTCTGGACTTTGTTATCTTTACAGGGCATTACTTTAGTAATAAGACCCATAGGCCATTCATTACAACAACCTTCCTTGTCTTTTAGAAGGATGAGATCTCCAACCTTAAGATTAGGCTTAGATGTTTAGGTGATATAGATACTCCTTCCTCCAGCAATGCCAAAACACATTGGCTAGATGCTGCACCTGCTTCCATTGATGCCTGTAGATATCCTTGGGTTCGATCTCACTTGAAGATATTACAGCAGTCCCAATCTTTTGAGTAAGAAGTGAAGCTGGAGTAAAGATCACTGGAGCACCAGGATCTGAGGATACCGGCACTAAAGGTCTTGCGTTCACTATGGCAGACACTTCAGCGAGAAAGGTAGACAAAGTTTCATGCTTGAGTGGTAAAGACTTGTGAGTCTGCAACATGGAGTCAAGAATTCTTCATGCTACTCCAATCATTCGTTCCCAAGATCCTCCCATGTGCAAAGAACGTGGAGGATTAAACAACCAAGTACATCCATTGTTGGCCAAGAAATTGTCCAATTATAGCTCTTTACATGCTCCAACAAAGTTGGTACCACAGTCAGATCTCAGCTGCCTAACTGGTCCTCGGACAGAAAAGAATCTTCGTAGAGCACAGATGAAGAGAGAAGAATCCATAGACTCGATCACTTCTATGTGTATTGCTTGGATGCTGAGAGAGGTAAACAATACAGCCCATCTTTTACTATTGGCAGCTCCACCACGAGTTCTCTGAGTGATGACGGACCATGGGACGAAAACACCTACTCCAACATAGGTGAAGGGTGGATGTGTACTTAGGCGATCAGCTGAAAGACTTGCCATTTGTTGCTGTTTTCCTCTTAACTTGTGGCACTTGACGCACCTGAAGAGCAAGGAGGAGACACACCTTTTTGATACCAATAATCCACAAGCCAGCTGACCTGATAGCACCTTCTGTAAACTGACGGCCTTGATGATTTACCAGTTCGTGGTGGTGACGAACCATTAATAACATGATGTTGACCTGGTATGATTATTGGATTCTGTTCTTTGCTGCATAATTTGGATTTTGTTATACGGCCACCAACTCTCAGCAGCTGATTAGCGTCAACTACAGGGTTTAGATTGAAGAGAGAACTGTTTTTAGACAGTTCAGTTCCAATTCTGATTCTCCCGAATTCCTCCTGATACACCTCTTGTTGCACACAACGAATAATTACCTCTTCTGCGTGTGAAATATCTGCTGCTGTAAAGTGTCCAGAACAGTTGTGCCAACCATGACATTCTGCCGCAGAGTTCTTCCCAAAGCAGCGAGCAATATGAATTAGGCGAGCAATAGCTCTTACAGCAGATGACCAGGTGGAGAAACGCTCAAAACGGTGTGATTGCAGCTTCTGTTTTGAATTTACAGAAGTTTGGAGTGAGATGTTCACAGTTCTTGTTTCCTTATCATCTTCAGGACTTACTAGCTCCTAGGTGGTTTCAATAGGGAGTGAGTAGGAGTCCTCACACAAAAACCTTGGAGGTGACAGCCATAAGCTGTCCTGAAGAACAGCAGATGGCACATCTCTGGTCCCACAGTCAGCTAGGTTGAGTTCAGTGGGAACGATGCCATTGACTTGGTAGAGAGAATCTCTTAATACGTTCAACCCTGTTGCTGACATATGGAAGAAAAAAGTGTATCATCACACGGAGTGGCACCGTGGATACACACAGCATATAAAAATGTGCCACGTCCTATCAGGTATGTGAAAAACGAACAAGAGGGACTTTTGGACTTTTTAGGCACGACTACAACAAATTCATTATATAAAAAACACTATTTTATTATCTTGAAAAGTACAAAACAGAAAAAAAAGGACATTATTTTAAAAAAACACAACATATATATGCGTTAAAGTACTCGCTATACAACACCATCTATCATGTCTAGTTTTTCGGACGTCTGGATACACATCTCACATCTATAGATCAATCCGAAATGATGGTTCGGTGGCAAGTCTGTAGTCAATTCATAACACATAGCTCTATAATGCTCGACATGTTTCGCGTATCATTACGCTTCTTCAAGAGCGATGCAGGGTATGTTGTAGATTGTAAACTATGTATAAGATCATCAAAGAAGTAGTGCTCCGCACGCCCTCTACGGTCAGAGAAAACCAACTAAGTTGGTACAACTATACACAACAGGATAATTGTGGGCTAATATAGCTTAATGCATAAGCCTATTCCCGTATTATTTATTTCTTATAAGTATTATCCGTATTTAATGCCTCTTCTGTGTATCCCTAGGTTCCACAGAAGGCTAAGGTAACTCTAGATTGGGGGTGCCATCGGCCAAGTTATATTAAAGATGGTAAGCCAGTAAAATGTCCTGAGTGTAGTGGAAAAAAGACCTGCGACGTGCGGTATCCTCCTAGGGCCTAGGGATACACAGAAGAGGCATTAAATACGGATAATACTTATAAGAAATAAATAATACGGGAATAGGCTTATGCATTAAGCTATATTAGCCCACAATTATCCTGTTGTGTATAGTTGTACCAACTTAGTTGGTTTTCTCTGACCGTAGAGGGCGTGCGGAGCACTACTTCTTTGATGATCTTATACATAGTTTACAATCTACAACATACCCTGCATCGCTCTTGAAGAAGCGTAATGATACGCGAAACATGTCGAGCATTATAGAGCTATGTGTTATGAATTGACTACAGACTTGCCACCGAACCATCATTTCGGATTGATCTATAGATGTGAGATGTGTATCCAGACGTCCGAAAAACTAGACATGATAGATGGTGTTGTATAGCGAGTACTTTAACGCATATATATGTTGTGTTTTTTTAAAATAATGTCCTTTTTTTTCTGTTTTGTACTTTTCAAGATAATAAAATAGTGTTTTTTATATAATGAATTTGTTGTAGTCGTGCCTAAAAAGTCCAAAAGTCCCTCTTGTTCGTTTTTCACATACCTGTTGCTGACATACACATAAAACTGTTTTGTTTGGTTGTATATGTAATCAAGTACTACCTTACTGTCTGTATAGAAGGTGAAAGAATCAATTCTAGTGTCCATTTCACTTCTTATGACTTCGGCAATTTCCACTGCTAGCACGGCTGCACAAAGTTCAAGTCTTGGTATGGTATGTGCAGGTTTGGGAGTGAGTTTTACCTTGCCTAGGACAAAACTACAGTGTGATTCTCCATTCATTTCAGAGGTCTTCAAATAGGCTACTGTAGCAATAGCTTCAACTGATGCATCAGAGAAAATATGAATTTCTCTCCGGTTAACAGTTGAAATGGAGCCTGGAACATAGCAATGGGAGATCTGAAGTTTTATTAGTGACTTCAAAGAATGTTTCCACCTTTCTCACTTGTGTTCATTCTCACTAGGCAAAGGAGTATCCCAGTCTATGTTCTCAGTAGATAACTGTCTTAGCAGAATCTTACCTTGAATGGTAACTGGAGCAAGGAAACCTAGTGGGTCATAGATGCTATCCACCACTGACAGGATTCCTCTCTTAGTGAAGGGTTTATCACAAGTTGACACTTGGAAGGTCAATGTGTCTTGTTTGATGTTCCACAATAAACCCAGATTTCGCTATACAGGAGGCACATCTGTACCCAAATCAAGGTTTTTTTAGACTAGTGGCATAGTCCTCAGAGTGAAAGGCATTCATAACTTCCTGGCTGTTGGATATAATCTTGTGCAATCTAAGGTTTGCTGTAGACAGGCTTGGAAAAGACTGGAGTGCATCATCAACGTAGAAGTTTCTTGTAACAAATTGACGAGCATCAGATCCATATTCTTCTTCTTCAGTCTGAGCTGTACTCCGTAGCCCATAAGTTGCCACTCTAGGGGAAGGACTGTTACCGAAGGCATGTACCTTCATTCGATAGTCTATAACTTCCTTGTTGATGTCATTGTCTTTGTGCCATAGAAACCTGAGGTAGTTTCTGTTGTCTTCTCTGGCAGTGAAGCATCTGTTGAATGTCAGCCATTACTGCTACAGACTCTTGTATGAAGCGAATCAAGACTCCTATTAGATTGTTCAAGTTGGGCCCCGTAAGGAGCATGTTGTTAAGAGAAACACCTTCGTGCTGAGCACTGGAATCAAAGACAACTCTGATTTGGTCTGGTTTGCGTGGGTGATACACGCCAAAGGATTGAAGGTACTAGCATTCTTCCCCCTCCTTTAGTGGTGGTGCGGGCTCTGCATGATCTCTGTCAAATATATTTTGCATAAAGTCCACAGAGTGCCTTTGCATCTCTGGTTTCCTGTATAAGTTTTGCTTTAAGGAGGAGAATCTACTGATGGTCTGCTGCAAGTTGTTGGGCAATTTCTCTCTTGGGAAACGAAAAGGTAGGGGTGCTACCCAGTTATTGGAGTCGTCTTGAAAGAACTCATTGTCCATTACCTTGATGAATTCCTTGTTTTCCATTGAAGGAGCCAGTATGTCATCTTCACTAGTTTCATTAAACACTGTAGAGCCAAAGTCGTCATCGTGGCAGTAGAAAGGGCTTGTGTTACCGGAGATACCATGTTGCCATCCGTGGCTGGCTATCTTCTCTTTCACCCAGTAGTGATGTGGGCATGGCTCAAAATAGGTGTATCGGCCATTTATCAGAACATTTGTCTTGAATGACGAAATGTGGGTAGGACTCTTCATTTTGCCCATACATCCCCATCACATTGCCTATGATGACCGAACCTAGATCCATGCGCTGGGCAAATGGGGCATCTGGGGGTCCACTGACTTTTCTGTGTACCTTGTGAACTCTTAGAATGTCTCTTCCTCACAGAAGAAGGATCTCAGCATCTTTGTCAAGCGGCAGTATCTCATTTGCTATTACCTTCAGGTGAGGATGATGGAAAGCAGCAGCTGGAGTAATGATTTCTTCCCTGTTAGCAGGTATCTGATTGCACTCAACAAGTGTAGGTAGGGATAATTGCAAGTTACCTTTGAGAGAAGATACAATGAGTCCATGAGCCCTTCTTCCAGAAACCTCTGTATTCAACTACAGGTACCCAAGGTGTAAGGATGAGCTTCGCCTTTTATTTCAAAAAGATTAAACAGTTGTGATTTTGCAAGTGATCTATTGCTCTGATCGTCTAAGATAGCAAACACCTTTAGAATCTTTTCTGGTTGATCCTTATGGTATATGTTCACTAAGCATATTTTAGCACAAGACTTATCATAGTGGTCTTCTCCACAAACTTCCGTGCAGGATGAAGAAATTATGGTAGAATTAGGCACTTGGTCTGTATTCTCCCCGCCATGCGTTAACCTGGGAGGAGAGTTAGCAGGTTGTGTGGAACTGGGTTGGAGGGCTTGCACATGTTTTTCGGAGCCACACTCTATGCACTTGATGGACACATTACAGTCCTTTGCAAAATGTTCTGTAGAAACACAGCACCTGAAACATACCCTAAATGTCTTTAAAAGCTCCTTACGCTCTTCAAGAGGCTTTTTCCTAAAGCCGATACATTTCTTGAGGGGTGTGGCTTCTTGTAAATGGGACACTCTCTGTTAGGGTTTTCAATCTTCCTACTGTTTGTCTGTGGCCACAACTGTGGTAGGAGTGGGAAGGATGTCAGTCTTTTTCACGGATACTGGGCCTCTACGGCTTCTATAGTTTCCCTGAGTACTGGTACTCTTAGGAAAGGGTAAGAAGAGACTGTACTCACCGTAGGAAAAACTTGGATCGTTCTTGGTCTCTGCAATTTTCCTGATGAATTCGCAGAAGAAAGAGAATGGAGGGAAGGAAACCTTGTTCTCTTTTTTTGTATGATGACCCTAGTTCAGACCATTTCTCTTGTAAACCATACGGGAGTAGGGACGAGCCGAACACCCCCCGGTTCGGTTCACACCAGAACCTGCAAATGGACCGAAAATTTGCACGAACGTTAGAACCCCATTGACGTCTATGGGACTTGAAAGTTCAAAATCAAAAGTGCTCATTTTAAAGGCTAATTTGCATGGTATTGTCCTAAAAAGGGTTTGGGGACCCAGGTCCTGCCCCAGGGGACATGTATCCGTGCAAAAAAAAACTTTAAAAAACTGCCGTTTTTTCGGGAGCAGTGATTTTAATGATGCTTAAAGTAAAAAAAAAAAAATTGAAATATTCCTTTAAATATCATACCTGGGGGGTGTCTATAGTATGCCTGTAAAGTGGTGCGTGTTTCCCGTGCTTAGAACAGTCCCTGCACAAAATGTCATTTTTAAAGGAAAAAAAGTCATTTAAAACTGCTTGCGGCTTTAATGTAATGCCGGGTCCTGGCAATATGGATGAAAATCAGTGAGACAAACGGCATGGGTACCCCCAAGTCCATTACCAGGCCCTTTGGGTCTTGTATGGATATTAAGGGGAACCCCGCACCCAAATTAAAAAAGGAAACAGCAGTATACAGGCTCTGTACTCTGAACAGCAGTATACAGGCGGTGCAAACAAGATAGGTTTGTTGTTAAGTAGAATCTGTTTGTAATTTTGAACTGGTACATTTTTAACGTGTTTAGCTCCAGCCAAAAAATCTATTTTAAGCTTTTTGGAAAACATAGGGAAGGGTTATCACCCCTGTGACATTTTTTTTGCTGCCTGTGCTCCTCCTCAGAAGATTTCACCTCACTATTTGTCCCAATGACAAATGTTTTTTGAAAATTTGGGTTTTTCGTGAAACAAGGATTGGTGATAAAGCATCAGTGGAAAGGAGAAATGTTTTTCCCATATTAACTCTTACAGGAGAGAATTTCCCTTCCTAGGGGTAGATTTCATCTCACTTCCTGTTGTATCCTTCTGTTTGCAAGTAGGAGTCGTTTGTAAGTTGGATGTTTGAAAGTAGGGGCCTGCCCTATATACTCAGCAGAAATGTGGGCCTTAGGTGTTGTTGTGGCCACAACACTGTAAGCCCTCACAGGGCCCTGCTGTGAAATATTAGATCAAGAATTGTAATTACATGCCCAACAGGGGGAAGAAAAATTGGGCCTTTGGTGGTGGTGGTGGTGCTGGTGCCACAACACTGTAAGTACTCACTTGCTCTTGGTGGGCGCAGAAACGGGCCCTGCTGTGAAATATTAGATCAAGAATTGTAATTACATAATGTAATTAAAATTGAGCCTTAGGCACTGGTGCTGGTGCCACAACACTGCAACCCCTCACAGATACTCTAGTTGGAACGCAGGAACGAGCCCTGCTGCAAAGTATTGCATCAAAAATTGTAATTACACGCCCCTGTTAAACAGGGGCCGAAAAATTGGGCCTTAGGCACTGGTGGCGGCGCCCAGAACCAAAAATGTTCTTACAAGCTATCAGCTTGATCATTGAGGAGGAAGAGGATAAATACTCAGGATAGTCACTCAGCATCAGCATAGGCAGTCTTTGAAGGGATCTGAGATTTAAAAAAAAAAATATTCGGTTACATCAGCATCAGGTGCTTGGTAACTGGTGGTGATCCAAGACTGATTCATTTTTAAGAAGATCAGTCGATCGACCGAGTCGGTGGACAGACGCACCCTGTGATCGGTTACAAAGCCTCCAGCAGCACTGAATGTGCGTTCCGAAAGAACGCTGGACGCAGGACAGGCCAGTAGCTCAATTGCATATTGTGCAAGCTCTGGCCAGTGATCCATCCTCAAGACCCAATAACCCAGAGGATTTTCGGTGGGAAGGTGTCCAAGTCAGATCTAGCCCCTAGGTATTCCTGCACCATGTAAAACAGACGCTGGCGATGGTTGCTGGAACCGATCATACCTTGGGGCTGCGGACTAAAAAATTGTCTGAACGCATCGGTCAGACGGCCACCTTCTCCACCGCTGCTTCTTTGACTGACCGAAGCCTCAGCAACACGTTGTCCAGAAACAGGAGTTTGTAACCTCCCAGTCTCTGGGAACGCATTGCACAGACCTTTCTGTAAGGCCTCCCGAAGATGTTTCAGCCTCTGCTCCCTCTGCGATGGCAAGATAAGGTCCGAAACCTTACCCTTGTAACGTGGATCAAGGAGGGTTGCCAGCCAGTATTGGTCCTTCTTCTTGATACCACGAATACGAGGATCCTTACGCAAGCTTTTTGCAGGATCAGGGAGGCCATGCAGTGTAGGTTTGCTGAGGCATTCGGTCCGGAGTCTTCTGGGTCACTAAGGATGACATGGTCCGCAGCCACCTCCTCCCAGCCACGTACAAGTCCATGTGTTTCTTGGGACTGATCCCTTAAAGACTGCTGCTGATGCTGAGTGCCAGGCTCCACCTCCATACTGACACAATCCTCCTCCTCCTCCTCCTCCTCCTCTTCCTGTGTGATTGGTGGACATGCAGGAACTCTGTCTGGATAAAGGGGGCCTTGAGAGCTAAGGAAGTCCTCCTCTTCCTGCCTCTGTTCTGCCTCAAGTGCCCTGTCCATTATTCCATGCAGCGTGTGCTCCAACAGGTGGACAAGGTGGACAGTGTCACTGATGCATGCACTGTCACTGCTCACCATCCTCGTGGCCTCCTCAAATGGTGACAGGACAGTGCATGCATCCCTGATCATGGCCCACTGGCGTGGGGAAAAAAAAAACAAGCTCCCCTGACCCTGTCCTGGTGCCATAGTCACACAGGTACTTATTGATGGCCCTCTACTGGATGTGCAGCCGCTGCAGCATGGCCAACGTTGAGTTCCACCTGGTGGGCATGTCACAGATTAGGCGGTTCTTGGGCAAGTTAAACTCCTTTTGGAGGTCTGCCAGCCGAGCACTGGCATTATATGACCGGCGGAAATGCACACAGACTTTCCTGGCCTGCCTCAGGACATCCTGTAAACCCGGACACCTGCCCAAGAACAGCTGCACCACCAAGTTAAGGACGTGAGCCAAACAGGGCACATGGGTCATTTGTCCCTGTCGGAGGGCAGAGAGGAGGTTGGTGCCATTGTCGCAAACCACCATTCCTGCCTTAAGTTGGCGTGGCGTCAACCACCTCTGAACCTGCCCCTGCAGAGCTGACAGAACCTCTGCCCCAGTGTGGCTCCTGTCCCCCAAGCACACCAGCTCAAGCACCGCATGGCATCTTTTGGCCTGCATACTTGCGTAGCCCCTTGAATGGCTATGGAGCACCGCTGGTTCCGAGGACAAAGCACAGGAAGAGGCCATGGAGGAAGAAGAAGAGGGGGTGGAGGAGAGAGGTGTGTCACAATCAGTAGTGGCATTTTGGAGGCGTGGTGGCGGAACAACCTCCAACACTACTGCACCTTGTCCTGCATCCTTCCCAGCTGCCAGCAGAGTCACCCAATGCATGGTGAAACTTAGGTAACATCCCTGTCCATGCCTGCTGGACCATGAGTCAGCGGTAATATGCACCTTACCGCTGACCGCCCTGTCCAGCGAGGCATGGACATTGCCTTCCACATGCCGGTAGAGAGCCGGAATCGCCTTCCGTGAGAAAAAGTGACGTTTGGGTACCTGCCACTGAGGAACCGCACACTCCACAAACTCACGGAAGGGGGCAGAGTCTACCAACTGAAAAGGCAGCAGTTGAAGTGCTAGCAATTTTGCCAAGCTAGTATTTAACCGCTGGGCATGTGGATGGCTGGGAGAGAACTTCTTTCGGCGGTGCTGCAGCTGGGGCAGGGAAATTTGCCTGGTAAAATCTGACGTCGGTGTACCGAAAGCAGATTGCCCACAAGTACTTGGCTGTGACACACCTAATCCTACACCTTCATTCCTCTCAGTGCAGGTCTCAGAGAGGACTGAAGGTATAGTGGGGTTGGAGATCTCAGCTGATGAGAAGCAAGGAGAGGTCCTCTTTGTTCTTTGGTGTGGGTCTTTTAGATACGCTTGACAATGAACTGCATGGCAGGTCAACATACGTCTGGTCAAGCATGTGGTGCCCAAGCGGGAGAGGTTTTGGCCACACCATGTTGCAAATAGCAGTGGTGTGATCTGATGCACTCGTTTCAAAAAGGCCCACACCAAAGAACTTTTGGAAAAACGCGCAGAGACAGCAGCGCCCTGCACATGCGGAGCTTTGGGGTGTGATGCAGTCAGTGTGCTGCCCTTAGGCTGGCCCCTGGAGGGCATCCTGCCTCGTTGGTGATGTGCCGCCTCCTCCTCCTCTCTCCTATCAGGCACACACGTTGAGTCAGTGACCTCATCATCCCCTCCCTCCTCATCACTGGAGCAAACCTGGCAGTATGCTGCAGCAGGGGGAGCATGACTGCCAGATTGCTGTCCTTCTTGGGCACCCCCTCTGTCCGTGCTCACGTTACTGCCTTCATCTAGCTCAGTATCATCATCAGAGCCTTCTAAACGCTGGGCATTCTCCTGGAGCATATACCCAACACTGTGGTCAAACAGTTCGAGGGACTCCTCAGGAGGACATGGTGGGGCTAGGGAAGGAGTCACTGATGCCATTGAGCCGAGGGAAGAGGCCACCTTGGCAGCTGCTTTGCCAGACAAAGTACCCTGAGCATGGGTGAGAGAGGATGAGGAGGATGAGGACGGCTTGGTCATCCACTCGACCAAGTCTTCCGCATGTTGCGGCTCAACATGGCCAGCTGCCGAAAAAAAGGCCAAGCGTGTCCCACGGCCACGTGCTGATGAGAATGCACCGTCTCCACGACCAGCACTGTTGCCTCTAGACAAAGAGCCTGCTTGCCCTATTTTATTGGCTTGTGACTGTCTGCCTCTCCTTGTTGGCCTTCCAGACATACTAATGGCCTGTAGCTGCACTAAGCTGGGATATATATATATATATATATATATATATATATATATATATATATATATATATATACTGATACTGCAGCTAGCAAAATCAACTGCCTGCCTGTAGTATGAGAACACCACCAACCTTCTACAGGTATCTGTAGCTGAACACTGTGCAGAGCTCGCAAAAAACTAACTTGTAGCTTATTTAGCTGCCTGCGGTAGTGATAGGATCAGGAAAACACCACCAATCTTCGACAGGTAGCTTTAGGTGAACACTGTGCAGAGCTTGCAAAAAACTAACCTGTAGCTTATTTAGCTGCCTGCGGTAGTGATAGGATCAGGAAAACACCACCAACCTTCGACAGGTAGCTTTAGGTGAACACTGTGCAGAGCTTGCAAAAAACTAACCTGTAGCTTATTTAGCTGCCTGCGGTAGTGATAGGATCAGGAAAACACCATCAACCTTCTACAGGTAGCTTTAGCTGAACACTGTGCAGAGCTCGCACTACACTAACTTGTAGTTTTAGCTGAACACTGTGAGGAGGACGCACTACACTAACTTGTAGCTTTAGCTGAACACTGTTCAGAGGACGCACTACACTAACTTGTAGCTTTAGCTGAACACTGTGAGGATGACGCACTACACTAACTTGTAGTTTTAGCTGAACACTGTGAGGAGGACGCACTACACCAACTTGTAGCTTTAGCTGAACACTGTGAGGAGGACGCACTACCCTAACTTGTAGCTTTAGCTGAACACTGTGCAGAGGTCACACTAAACTAACTTGTAGCTTTAGCTGAACACTATGAGGAGGACGCACTACCCTAACTTGTAGCTTTAGCTGAACACTGTGCAGAGGTCGCACTAAACTAACTTGTAGCTTTAGCTGAACACTGTGAGGAGGACGCACTACACTAACTTGTAGCTTTAGCTGAACACTGTGCAGAGGTCGCACTACACTAACTTGTAGTTTTAGCTGAACACTGTGAGGAGGACGCACTACACCAACTTGTAGCTTTAGCTGAACACTGAGGAGGACGCACTACCCTAACTTGTAGCTTTAGCTGAACACTTTGCAGAGGTCACACTAAACTAACTTGTAGCTTTAATTGAACACTGTGAGGAGGACGCACTACACTAACTAAATAGTCTAGGTGCCTGACTGTGGTACTAATAGGATCAAAAGAACACCAGCAATTTTCTTCAGGTAGCTGTAAATACTGTAACAAGACAAGCCTGCCTGTCAGTAGGAAGATAACAGGAACGGATCTAGCTAAACTGAATACAGTGTATATATATATATATACACACAACACCTGGGATGCATATATATACACAATACACTGTAAGTGCAGCTAACTCGCTGACTGTCCTGCCTAATCTACCTAACTCAAATGAAATGACACTGTCTCACTGTCTATCTAAGCACTCTGGAACACACTACACAGGGCCACCATGTAGGCAACCCTGTATAGTGTGGGGCGTGTTCTAAACCCCCTGAGCCATAATTGGCCAAAGCCACCCTGGCTTTGGCCAATTACAGCTCTCTCTACTGACGGTGCTGTGATTGGCCAAGCATGCGGGTCATAGTGCATGCTTGGCCAATCATCAGCCAGCAATGCGATGCCGCAGTAAATTATGGGCCGTGACGCTCCACACGAATTTGGCGCGAACGGCCCATAACGTTCGCAATTCGGCGAACGATCGAACAGCCGATGTTCGAGTCGAACATGGCTTTGACTCGAACGCGAAGCTCATCCCTATACAAGAGCTTGGAGAGGATTGGGTTTACCCCTCTTGCAGTGTCAAGGTAACTGAGTCTAGGTAGTTTTGGGTCTGCCTTGGCTAGCTGAAGCTCAAGGAGAAGGGCACTCAGAACCCCTTGTTGTCCTTACCAGATATGCTTGGGAAAGTTTCCAGATGCACGAACAAGGCATTTTCTATAGCTTCTGGACTGCCATAACTTTGCTCTAGTCGATCCCATGCAGCTGTGAAGCCTGCTGTAGGATTGAAAACTGATCTTAATGGCTTGACACGTGCAGTAGATAGAGGACCAAGCCATCAGATCAGCAGATCCAATTCTTCAGCAGCTGTAATGCCAAGATCACTGATTGCAGTTCTGAAAGCACATTTCCAACTAACTTCTGTAGTTCTCAGGTTGATCATCAAAACTTGTAATACCAGTCTTTGTGAGATCTCTGCAAAGTATGTACCTCACAAACTCTGCTGTCTCAGTTGTCTCTGCCTTTATGTGAGATGTTGTTGGCTGAATGGTGCTGATTGCACTATCTTTGACATTGTCGTTAAAGAACACAGGGAAATATGGTGCAGCAGATCCTTTCAGGTGAGTTGCTTGCTTGAAGTCAGTTGTTCCAATGGTACGTTCATTCAAGTCTGTACCGATGAGCAGAGATTGATGACTTGCTTGCAGCTTGCTCTGATACATAGGGCAGACAGTACAATTACAATACAATTCAATACAAGGGGGAATCAGAGAGCCCTGCTCGTTAGAGCTTACAATCTAGGAGGGAGGGTCAAGTTATACGAAAGGGTAATAGCTATGGGGGATGAGCTAATGGAGAAAATAGTATAGTTGTTAGATGGAGGCAGGATAGGCTTCTCTGAAGAGGAAAGTTTTCAGGGATCGCCTAAAAGTGGATACATTTGGAGACAGTCTGAGAGATTGGGGTAGCGAATTCCAGAGGATGGGTGAGGCTCAGGAGAAGTCCTGGAGGCGGATATGGGAGGAGGTGATGAGGGAGCTAGAGAGCAGGAGGTCTTGGGAGGAACGAAGAGGGCGATTAGGTTGGTATGCTGAGACTAAGCTAGTGATGTAGCTGGGGGCAGAGTTGTGGATGGCTTTGTAACTTATTGTTAGTATTTTGAATTTAATTAGTTGGGCAAGTGGCAGCCAATGGAGGGATTGGCAGAGAGGGGTAGCAGACACTGCGGTTTGTAAGGTCGGTGAGTCTGGCAGCAGCATTCATGATGGACTGAAGGGGGGAAAGTCTATTTAAAGGTAAGCCAATGAGGAGGGAGTTGCAGTAGTCAAGGCGAGAGATAACCAGGGAGTGAATCAGGAGCTTTGTGGTTTCATTGGTTAGAAAGGGTCGTAGTTTAGAGATGTTGCGGAGGTTGAGGCGGCAAGCTTTGGAAAGTGATTGGATGTGGGGCCGAAAGGAGAGTTCAGAGTCCAGGATAACACCTAGCATGCTGATTATGTGGGGATGGGTGGATGGTTGTGCCATTGCTCTTGACAGATAAGTCAGGGGAAGAGTCACGTGGGGGAGGAAATATTATAAGTTCGGTTTTGGACAAGTTGAGTTTGAGGAAGTGGCGTGACATCCATACAGATATGTCTGTTAGTAAATAAAGTGATGCGTGAGGAGACTGATGGAGTGAGTTGAGGGGTGGAGAGATAGATTTGTGTGTCGTCAGCGTAGAAATGATATTGAAAGTCGTGAGAGGCTATCAGCTGACCCAGGGAAGAGGTGTAGATTGAAAATAAAAGAGATCCAAGAACAGAACCTTGGGGGACCCCGACAGAGAAGGGAAGAGGAGTGGAGGAAGTAGAATTGTAAGTGACACTGAAGGTGCTTTGGGATAGGTAGGATGAGAGCCACTGAAGTCATGGAGACCAAGGGAGTAACATTTTTTGAGGAGGAGGGGGTGGTCAACCATGTCCAAGGCAGCTGAGAGGTCCTGAAGTAGGAGTACAGAATAGTGTCCGTTGGTTTTTACGGTTAGTAGGTCATTTGTGAGTTTTAAAAGAGCAGTTTCTGTGGAGTGTTGAGGGTGAAATCCAGATTGAAGGGGATCAAGAAGGTTATTCTTAATGAGGTGGTCACTCAGTTGCTTGTAAACCAGGCGCTCAATGAGTTTAGAGGAAAAGGGGAGCTCTTTGACGTTCTGTCTGAAGCAATGACTCCGTTTCCATGAGTTGACTTCATGAGCAACATTTTCCCAAAGACATTCCCCCCCACAGAATCTGGAAGAAGACGCCAAAAGAAATGTTGTGTATGCAGAAGAGGAGGAGTTAGACGGACACCAGTTATCATTTTCCCAATGTCTCTCCCAACCTGGCTTATGCATCAGAGAATGCTTCAGACGATATCACACATCCCTAAGATATTAGTACCCCTTATTTTTAACAGCCTGCCATTTCCCAGTTTCAAATACCTTTGCAGATTAAATAAAAATAGAAAAGTGCCATGCTTAAGACAAATATAAAGGTTGCTGCCTCCTCAATAACCGTAAGGAAAGTTCTAGGTGAATGGAAATAAAACAGAAAAGGGGTTGATGACGCCACTCTTTATTCACTAAGAGCAAGTCGAAGAAATGGTTATATCACAGTGGTAGGATAAACCACCTAGCCCTAACCCAAGGGTGTAAATGAGTGTAATGATCCACCTGTGTGTGAACAAAGCTCTCAGCCCAAAGCCGAAAAGCTAAGCCCTCACTGGAGATCCAAGTCCTACCAAAGGGAATGGGTATTAAATATTAGATATTAAACCAGTGCCTAAAAGATGACCAGGGTTATGTGAAAATAGCTAAATAATAAATACAACCAGTTAATTACATGTATCCAAAAGAATTAGAAGTGAACCTCTATATATACATACTGTAGTGCATAAAATCCAAACATCAAAAGATATATGTTATGCATAGAAAGCGTCCAAAAATATTATTAATGTACCAGTAATAGTTCAATAAAGTGTCACAAAAAATATTAATCAAACAAAAATTGCAAAATCCACAAAAAAGTGCAAAAAATAAAAAAAAAATGCAAAAATCGCACCAAAAAACAAAAAACCCCACAATGATCTCACCACTTATAAAAAACACATAAATGCATCCATTCCAATGTGAGTAAGTATTTGTGCTTTAGTAAGTTGTTGCAGGTGACTTGTAGTACTCATAAAATCTTGGCAGGTGACTTGCGTGCTGCTCCCCCTCATAGGTCCCCACTTAGCAGCTCCTATAACCCCTGCAGGGGTAATACGCATGTAGATCCACAGTGTAGACCAGTGTCAGGCGTCAGCATACGGAGTCCCTCAGACAGCCTTCAGATTTTGAAACAGTGGCAGGTTTAGTTGATCATGTTCCTTCACACATCCTCAACACCATATACTGGAGGCAGGGCTTTACTCTCTTTACTGTAGTTGCTCTAAGCAATTAAAGAGTGATTTATTAGATCACCCTTTAGCATACAGGTAGCGCCATCAACCCCTTTTCTGTTTTATTTCTATTCAAATACCTCTGCGGATTGTTTGCCAGCTGCTTTGATTGACTACGTTTCTACCGTCCACATTAACTGACCCTGGCCTGTTTACCGACGATGCCTCTGCCTGCCGTTCTGATTGTTTCTAAACCACGCTTCTACCTTCCATGTTAACTAACCCTGTTCCATGTTAACTGGCCTGTTTAATGACAATTACTCTGCCTGCCGTATGGATTGTTTCTAAACCATGTTTCTGCCTTTCATATGCTATGACCTTGGCCTGTTAATCGGCGAGGGGCGGCCGGTCCATTAAGGGTGCACAGGCGCTGCCTCCCCTTTCCATCGCCACTGCCACCCCCTATTCATGCGTCTGGCCCCTTTCAGGACGACGGGCACATAAATTACAGCGGCGGGGTGTTTTTTTTAAAGCACATGATTAGAGCCAGGGGCTCTAATAGGCTTCAAAATAGGGTGGGCTTTGGACACAGAGCATTGCGCTCAGAGCCCACCCAGATGTGTTAGAATAGCGAATTAATATTTTGGTCAAAATGAGAAATGTTCTGATTGGCCGTCGAGGAAGAGGGAGGAGACGGAAGCCCCGAGCAGGGGAAGAAGATGTCCGCTTGTGATGCCTGCGGAGGAGAGCTGGGGAAGCCACCCGTGGTTGAGGTAATTGCACCGACCACCTGACCAGCCTGACTCGACCTGGGGGGGGTTGGCGGTTGCACGGTTTGCCCCCCCAAAACAATGACCTCCAGCCACCACTGTAATCGACTATGTTTTTTCCTGCCACCTGCCGCCTGCCACTTGGACTGATCTTTTGTCCTGCTACTGTAGTAGTGGGATGAATGATAACACAGGGGTCTCATATATGTGAGGTGCTTCAGATTAGTGTTCTGAGTACAGAAAAACTGTTTTTGGTTTTCTCTGGGTTTTGTAATTACCAGAACAGGGCCTGGAGACTGTAGGCTTCAAAGAGATTTCGGTGGGAGAAGCCTCTACCCCCGTCCCTATTCTTTCCTGACTGAGGCCCTAAGCTTCATGTTCCTTCCTGTTGCCTGGAGCAATATTTTGGCTGTACTGACCATATCTCTGCCTTCTGCCTGTAATGACTATGGACAGTATTGCTGCCTGGACGATTCCTTTTTCCGCTGCTGACCATGTCTCTGCCTGCTACTTGGACCAATGCTTTGGCTGTGCTGACATTGTCTCTGCCTGCTGCCTGTACGGTCTATGGACAGTATTCCTGTCTGCTGCCTGGACAATTCCTTTTTCTGTCGCTGACCGTGTGCCTGCCTGCTGCCTGGACTGATGCTCTCCTCTGTGGACCACTACACTACTAAAATCACAAGTAATCTTATGTTTACCCTTTGCTCAGCAGAATGCATTTTGGGGTGTGATTGATATTTACATGCTATGGGTTTGTAATATAAGGGACCTTCAAATATGTGATAGGTTGTCAGGAAATTATGTATGTCAGTCCTGGGCTTTCAGCTTTCTCTTCTCAGTGCTCAGGTTGCTCAGCTGTCGGTTAATTACCAGCATGCATCATTCCACAGTGGCTCATCTAGTGATCATTTCCTGCTCGTCAAGTCCAGCCCACAGCCAGCCCCTTCTGGCTATTTAAACTGCCTGGTTCATTCCTTCAGTGCCTTCGCCTTGGTCAAACATATCAAGAGACTCTCTGCTGTGTTCCTGTTGAAGACTTGCCTGGTTGACATCCCTTCTGGTTCCTGATTCTGTCTGCTGGCTTCCTGATTTACTGGCTTGTTCTGACTACCCACTTTGGCTACTGTACCCTGACTATATACTGTATATATATTTTTTTGAAAATCTTTTTATTGAGTATATAACATACCACATATACAGACTGAGAAACAAACCATTAACCTGCCACAGCATTGGAACAAGACCCACGCAGGTGTTAGTGTCAGCCAGCACAATGTAATGCAACATTCATAAATCCTGAACAACTGTGGCACGGTAAAACCTTATTGCTACGTTGACTCTTGCTCAGGGATAAGAACAAGGAAATTATGGCTTCCAATCAAAAAACAAAAACAAGTGGCCTCCTCATCAGGTAGTGGGTCATTTTGTTAAGGGACTATTCAGTCAGCTGTTGCCGTGGAGGTTTCAGACAGCCATTTGGCCCACACTCTTTCATATTTTTTGGGCAACCTCTATTTTGATAGGTTTCCTTATAAAGAGACAATAGGTTGTTAATGTGTGTTTTCCATAAAAGGAGGGAAGGCGGGCCTGTTTCTTCCAACAGAGAGTGATCATCTTCCTGGCTTAGAAAAGTAGAAGTCCTATCAGGGTTCTCTCCGCTACTCCGGGGGATAGATCTTCTACTAATCCCAGTAAACAGATCTGCGGGGTTGGGGCTGTCTATTCCCACTGTGTCTTGTACAACAGAGACTACTTGTAACCAGTAGACCCTAATTGCTGGACAGGACCAGAAAACATGTATAAAATCACCTGGGTCTTTGGTACATCTCCAGCATTCCGAGGACAGAGAGGTTCACATTTTATGCAGTCTGTACGGGGTGATATATGCCTGATGGACTATTTTGTATCGTATGAGATGGTCTTGCAGTGAGACAAGGATTTTGAATGGGAAGTCCCATGCGTCCTCCCAGTCCTCTGAGTCCAGTCCCAGAATATCCTGCATCCATCGCTGATGAAGCAATGGAAGTTCCGGGGAGGAAACCCGGAGGAGATGTGCATATTAGACGGAGGTCGATTTTTGTGTACACTCTCTAAATCGGGTTGCACTACCTGTGTGTCATTGGGGCATATTTGGGTCTTGATAGTATGGGACAACTGTAAATACCGGAATAAGTATGAGGACGGGACATTATTGTGAGACACTAGGTGGTTGAATGGGTATATGGTGGTATCGGTGGTAAGGTCAGAGATTAATTTTATACCGCATTTGGCCCATAATTTGGGGTTAGGAGCAAGAGCCAATATAGCAATAAGGTTTTACCGTGCCACAGTTGTTCGCATTTATGAGATAGGGTGGGGTTGTTCCACAGGGGAGCGTTTGGGGAGACTGCAGTCAATGGGTATTTTTCAAGACCCAGTCCTGCTTTCCAGGCCCTTAGGGTCGTGAATATGGAGGGGGTTAAATTGTACGGAGCTTTGGATAACCGAAGGGGTAGATGTGAGAGGGCCTCCACAGAGCAGACCACCACAGCTACCAGGACCACAACGGGGTTGGACGCATCCGGTACTAGCCACCAAACTGCTGTGACCAACTGTGCTGCAAGAAAATATTTCTGACAATCCAGAAACGCCAATCCCCCCTGCGACATCGGATGCATCAGGGTGGTCAGTTTAAATCTAGGGAGATTTGGGTCCCACAGGAAGGAGGAGAATAATCTATTTAGTTTCATGAAAAAGGAACAAGAAATTCATTGTGGTGAATTCCGAAACAGGTACATGAATTTGGGGATTTTTTTCATTTTTAGAAGAATAATAAGCTTAAGAGAGATAAAGGTAGGTTATCACAAGCTTTTAACCTGGCCTTGACTCCGTGAACCACTGGGTCTAAGTTTAATGGCATAAAGCTGGCTGCGTCTCTCGAAGCTCATACCCCCAAGTATACCGATTTGTCTACCCATTGGAGTTGCAGATCTGACGGGGTTAGCCGTTTGGCATCAGGATCAATAGCAAGCAACTGAGTCTTAGACCAGTTCACTCGCAGTCCCGTTACTCTTGAGAACTCAGTCAAAACTTGTAACGCTACACAAAGGGAGGAGTCTGCATCGTTCAGGAAGAGTAAGAGGTCGTCCGCATACAGGGATACCCTCTCCTTAAGCCATGCCAGTTTAAGTCCTTTTTACCCTGATTATGTTTTTACTACGTTTACTATTTGTACCATTTTATTAAAAGGTGTGATTTTTACTGCATTTTCTGTCTCCGTCTGATTCATGGTTTCTGACAATGTGTAATTTATGTCCCTCGATGACCTGATGGTGCTCCTTGGATATTGGATCTCTGTATGTGCCCAGGCTGTGTAAAAGCCTCATGCATGCAGTATCATAATACTCAGAAGGACTAGCAAAATGTATTTTGGGGTGCAATTTTTGCTATATACTTGTTATGTGTTAGAAATATCATATAAATTGGCAACTTTGTGTAAAATAAAAAATACGTTTTCATTTTCTTTACACATTTTCTAAAAACTTGTGGAAGAAATTACATGTTTAAAAGACTCCTAATGCCTCATAATGTATACATTGGGGTGCTTGCTTTCCAAAATGGGGTCATTTTGTGGGTAATTCCATTGTTCTGTTGCTCCAGGGCCTTCAAAAATGTGATAGGTAGTCAGGAAATTAGATGTGTAATTTATGTCCCTAGAATGCCTGGAGGTGTTACTTGGATGGTGGGCCTTTGTATTTGTCACATACCTGGATCGTGAACCTGACGTGTAGAGGAGAGTCCCTCTTGCCGCACCGGCTTGTGGGCCCCTGAGGTTGAGACAGCAGCCACAGAAGCACGGTGATGCAGGAGTGCCTAGGATCAGTCCAGTATTGGTATGGCTGGATGCTTGTGGCTGCAGATGCAGCAGGCAGACTGGTAGGGTAGACCAGAACTGTAGTAGACTGGATCGCAGAAGAAACAGGAACTGGTGCGATTCGCAGGGCAGAACAGCAGCAGGCTGGAGGAGTGGATGCAGAGTCAGGCAGGCCGGGTCGGTAACGTTCTGGTGAATCAGGCAGAGCAGCAGGCAGAAGAGAAGTCCAAAAAACAAGCCGGAGTCAGGGTATCAAGCAGACTGATGGTTCTGTCTGACCGTTGGTCTGCGGATGATATGCTGATGATAAGGATAGCTCAATCTTTAGGGATCCACATAATACCTTCCAGAACCTCGACGTGAACTGAACTCCACGGTCAGATACGATGTTCATTGGAATACCATGGAGTCTGACAACCTCTTTGATAAAGACCTGAGTGGTTACGGCTGCAGACGGAGTTCCTTTCAGGGGTAGGAAGTGCACCATTTTTGATAAGCGATCCACCACCACAAAAATAGCACAACCGTCTTCAGAAGGTGGAAGCTCGACACCTGCCGGTGAGGTGGAGGGGCGAATGAACCCTTTCCGCAGGTTTTCCTCAACATAGTCCTTTAGAACTCACGTTCAGACAGAGGAAAGATGCGTCCGAAGGGAATCTCTGCCATAGAAGTTCTATGGGACAGTTGTACGGCCTGTGTGGAGGAAGGGTATCTGCGCCCCATTTACAGAATACATCCAGGAATTCATGATAGCACTTGGGAACTACCTGGCACAGTTCGGCATTCGATTCCAAGCAAAGTAAAGAGGCAGGAAGCTGAGGCGGTGCTGTACAGCACTGTTTCTGACAATATTATGAAAGAAACTCTGTTCTTCCAGATTCCCAGTCTAAATGCGGGTTGTGAGCCTGCAACCAAGGGAGGCCCAAGATAACGGGGAAGAGAGGTGAAGAAATTGCATCCAAGCGAAGTAGTTCTTGGTGATTGGTGTTGGTGATAGTTAGAAGGCGGGAGAGTCTCTTGGGTCACAAGTCCTGATTTGATGCAGGATCCATCTGCCAGGAACACAGAGAGCCCTTGGTCCTTGGGTTGCAGTGGAATGTGATGCTGGGCTGCAAAGGACAGATCAATAAAACAACTGCAGACACCCGAATCAATAATCGCAGTTACTGGCACAGTTCTTCCCGGAAGCTAGAATGATATAGGCACAACTACATGGGCTGAATTAGCAGATATGTTGGGTTGTTTAGCTGGAGGAGAACATTTATGGCGTTTTGGCCAGGCAGTTGCATATGTAGTGAACTCCCCACAGTATACTCCCCACAGTAGAGACAGAGGTTGTTCATCCGCCGACGTTGGCATACCTTGGAGGTAAGTGACAGACGGATCAAACCCAACTGCCTTGGTTTGGGTGCCTTTGGAACAGCGTGAGCAGGTTTTCCAGGCACAGAATCAGCAAACTTAGGGGGCTTTGGAAATGTCCATATTGGTCTGAACTGCTGGGAAGATTTCTCAGACCTTCGCTCACGTATTCAGCGTTCGATTTGTATCAAAAGCGTGATCAGAGTCTCTAGTGTACTGGGTATTCCTAGCCGGGCCAGCTCATCCCTAAGTCCTTCTGAGAGACCCAAACGGAACCGCTGATGCAGGGCTGCGTCGTTCAAGTCGACATCCGCACTCCAACATCTAAAATCTGTGACGTAGTCTTCGACTGGTCTGTGGCCTTGATGCAGGTTGTGTAGGGTGCATTCAGCAGTAGTGGTCCGTTGCGGGTCATCTTACAGCTGAGACATGGCCGTAAAGAATAGTTGCAGAGTATTTAACTGTATGTTCTTTTCCTCCAATAGGCAATGAGCTCAGGACTGAGGTTCTCCTCGAAGCAAAGAAATGGTAAATCCCACCTTTGTGGTTTCCAGAGAGAATGTCCTTGGCTGCAGATCAAAATCAGAGCTGATAGGCATTCCAGAAGGCTCTTAACTGGCTTTGATCACCGAAGAACCTCTCGGGGGTTGGAACTCAAGGTTCGGGGGGTACCAACATTACCGGAGGGCAAGCAGAGACCCCAGTGGATGTAGCCGGCATGGGTATGGTGGAGGAAGCAGCAGAAGTAGCCAGTCCCTGAACTTGATTCTCTAACCGAGTGTAGTCCTCCTGCAGGGATGTCATCGCTTGGGAAAGAGAAGCGAGATGCTGGCAGATTTCCACCAATGGAGAGGATCCTCCTGCAGGCTCAGTCATGGCTGTTTAGTACTGTCACGTACCTGGATCGTGAGCCTGATGTGTAGAGGAGAGCCTCTCTTGCCGCACCGGTTCGTGGGCCCCTGAGGTTGAGACAGCAGCCACAGAAGCACGCTGACACAGGAGTGCCTAAGATCAGTCCAGTATTGGTATGGCTGGATGCTTGTGGCTGGAGATGCAGCAGGCAGACCGGAACTGTGGTAGACTGGATCGCAGAAGAAACAGGAACTGGTGCGATTCGCAGGGCAGAACAGCAGCAGGCTGGAGGAGTGGATGCAGAGTCAGGCATGCCGGGTCGATAACATTCTGGTGAATCAGGCAGAGCAGCTGGCAGAAGAGAAGTTTAAAAAACAAGCCAGAGTCAGAGCATCAAGCAGACAGGGTTAGTAAGAGCAAGCCGGGTCAAGATCAGAGATCAGCATGGATAACAGGTTTCAGGACACACAGAAGCTGCAGACCAAACAGCAAAGAGTCTTTGGTGCACTCACTTTAAATAGCCCCTTTGGCGCCAACGTTGGTGACAGTTGTATGTGCGCGCACCGACGCACCGTTAATGTGCGCGTCTGCTGTGCAAGTCCTGCTGCACGACCATGCCTTTCCTGACAGTATGTGACCAGGCTGTGAAAAAGTCTCACACATGTGGTATCGCCATACTCAGGACAAGTAGCAAAATGTATTTTGGGGTGTAATTGCAAGTATGCCTATGCTGTGTGTGAAAAATAACTTGTTAATATGACAATTTTGTATAAAAAAAATAAAATAATAATTTCTTCATTTTCCCAAGAATTGTGGGAAAAATTAAACTTTAAAAAACTCACCATGCCTCTTGCTAAATATCTTGAATTGTCTACTTTCCAAAAATGGGTCATTTAAGGGAGTATTTGTACTGTCCTGACATTTGGGGGCCTCCTTTGCCATCTGTGCGAGGGAAGAGGGAGGGGGAGGGAGAACTGTCAATGCCGGCTCTGAGCTGTATGGAAGAGATGCTCTCAGCTCAGAGCCCTGCTGAGAAGGTAGGCTGCATTGATGGGCACTGTTAGGTGTGATTGATGGGCACTCATAGGCTGCACTGATAAGCTGCACTGATGGGCACTGATAGGCAGAATTGATGAGCACTAATAGGTGGCATTGATGATCACTGATAGGTGGCACTGATAAGCAGAACTGATAAGTTGTACCTATAAGCTGCATTTATGAGCAATGATAGGTGGTACTGATAGGCAGCACTGATGGGCACTGATAAGTGGGATGGATGATCACTGATAGGTGGCACAGACTTATGGGCACTGATGAGCACTGATAGGCTGCACCGATGGGCATTGATAGGCGGCACTGATAGGCGGCATTCATGAGCACTGATAGGTGGCACTGATGGACATTGATGAGCATTAATAGGTGGCATTGATGAACAGTGATAGGTGGCACTGATAGGCGGAATTAATGGGCACTGATAGGCGGCATTGATGAGCACTGAACACTGATAGACAGCACTGATAGGTGGAACTGATGGACATTGATAGGTGGCATTGATGAGCACTGATAGGTGGCATTGATGAGCACTGATAGGTGGCACCGATAGGCGGAATTGATGGGCACTGATAAGTAGTACTTATAGGCGGCACTGATGAGCATTGAACACTGATAGGCAGCATGGATAGGTGGAACTGATGGACATTGATAGGCAGCATAGATGAGCACTGATAGGTGGCTCTGATGGGTACTGGTAGGTGGTATTGATGAGCACTGATAGGCAGAATTGATGGGCACTTATAGGTGGCATTAATGAGCACTGATAGGCGGCACTGAGAGGCAGTCCTGATAGGCAGCATTGATGAGCACTGATAGATGGCACTGATGGGCACTGATGATCAGGGCACTGATTATCAGTGTAAACAATGTACTGATAGTATTGCCGGCTAATGACTCTCCGTTCCTCACACAGACACAGCGTGGGAGCCAGGGGCGGATCCAGGGGGGCAATGGGACAATTACCCCCTGAAGAAAATGACGACTCTGAGGCTCCATCCTTCTTCCACCTTACCAGATTTATGTTTTGTGTGACATCATCTAAATGCAGCTGCAGGGACTTTCTGCTTATTTCTGCTTCCCCCCGGCTCCTCGCAGCTCCCAGGTGGCCTAAAATATATTCCCTGGGCCCCATCAGTTCATTTAGAGGGGCCCAGGATGCTGTAGCATGGAGAGACTTTTTGTTTTTAATTCCGCACACAGGCAGATTAACACCACCAGGAGCCACATTTTGCGATAATGAAATGAAGGTTCCGGCTCTGGCGGACTAATATCAGTCAGCAGCCTTATCACTGCTGACTGGAGGACAGGCTTAAGCTGAGGGGGAATTGGCGGCGGCTAGCAGCCATCATCAGCGGTGGCGGAGACACAGCAAATGTGTCTGTGTGTGAACACATTGAGAGCGACAGGCCACTACAGCAGGCTGAGGAAAATGAGAGGAAAGTAGAAAGCATCAAATCTGCAATTAATTCTTTGTCTCCAAAAAGGTAGTTACTCAGTATCACCCTTCACCTATGCCATGCCCTGGCTGTTGCCCACAATGAGGAATTATACAGCAGCTAAATGTGTTCATCATTAGCGATGAGCTTCGAGTTCGAGTCAAACTCATGTTCAATTCGAACATTGGCTGTTCGCAAATTCGCCGAACAGCGAACAATTTGGGGTGTTCGCTGCAAATTTGAATACCGTGGAACACCCTTTAAAAGTCTATGGGAGAAATCAAAAGTGCTAATTTTAAAGGCTTATATGCAAGTAATTGTCATCAAAAGTGTTTGAGGACCTGGGTCCTGCCCCAGGGGACATGGATCAATGCAAAAAAAAGTTTCAAAAACGGCCGTTTTTTCAGGAGCAGTGATTTTAATAATGCTTAAAGTCAAACAATAAAAGTGTAATATCCCTTTAAATTTCGTAGCTGGGGGGTGTCTATAGTATGCCTGTAAAGGGGCGTATGTTTCCTGTGTTTAGAACAGTCTGATAGCAAAATGACATTTCGAAGGAAAAAACCCATTTAAAACTACTCGCGACTATTGCATTGCAGTCTGACAATACCCATAAAAGTTCATTGATAAAAACGGCATGGGAATTCCCCACAGGGGAACCCCGAACCAAAATTAAAAAAAAAAATGACGTGGGGGTCCCCCTAAATTCCATATTAGGCCCTTCAGGTCTGGTATGGATATTAAGGGGAACCCCGGCCAAAATAAAAAAAAAATGATGTGGGGGTCCCCCTAAATTCCATACCAGACCCTTCAGGTCTGGTATGGATTTTAAGGGGAACCCCGCGCCAAAAAGAAAAAGAAAAAAACGGCGTGGGGTCCCCCCAAAAATCCATACCAGACCCTTATCCGAGCACGCAACCTGGCAGGCCTCATGAAAAGAGGGGGGGACGAGAGTGCGGCCCCCCCTCCTGAACCGTACCAGGCCACATGCCCTCTAAATTGGGAGGGTGCTTTGGGGTAGCCCCCCAAAACACCTTGTCCCCATGTTGATGAGGACAAGGGCCTCATCCCCACAACCCTGGCCGGTGGTTGTGGGGGTCTGCGGGCGGGGGGGCTTATCGGAATCTGGAAGCCCCCTTTAACAAGGGGACCCCCAGATCCCACCCCCCCCCCTGTGTGAAATGGTAAGGGGGTACTTACCCCTACCATTTCACTAAAAAACTGTCAAAAATGTTAAAAATGACAAGAGACAGTTTTTGACAATTCTTTTATTTAAATGCTTCTTTCTTCTATCTTCCTTCATCTTCTTCTTCTGCTTCTTCTGCTTCTTCTGGTTCTTCCTCCGGCATTCTCGTCCAGCATCTCCTCCGCGGCGTCTTCTATCTATCGTACCAGACCTGAAGGGTCTGGTATGGAATTTGGGGGGACCCCCACGTCATTTTTTTTTTTAATTTTGGTTCGGGGTTCCCCTGTGGGGAATTCCCATGCCGTTTTTATCAATGAACTTTTATGTGTATTGTCGAACCGGCAATGCAATAGCCGCGAGTAGTTTTAAATGGGTTTTTTCCTTCGAAATGTCATTTTGCTGTCAGACTGCTCTAAACACAGGAAACATGCGCCCCTTTACAGGCATACTATAGACACCCCCAGCTACGAAATTTAAAGGGATATTACACTTTTATTGTTTGACTTTAAGCATTATTAAAATCACTGCTCCTGAAAAAACGTCCGTTTTTAAAACTTTTTTTTTCATTGATCCCTGTCCCCTGGGGCAGGACACAGGTCCCCAAACACTTTTTATGACAATAACTTGCATATAAGCCTTTAAAATTAGCACTTTTGAGTATTCATGTTCGTGTCCCATAGACTTTAAAGGTGTTCACGTGTTTGAACAAACTTTTTTCCTGTTCGCATGTTCTGGTGCGAACCGAACAGGGGGGTGTTCGGCTCATCCCTATTCATCATCATGAACCACACAGTACGGGTGCAATGAGCCACAGCACCTGTATTGTGTGATTATCATGATGATGATCATATAGAATGATAGTGAAATTCATCTTTAGGCCTCATTCACACAGGGCGTGCTGCAGACATGCATCTAACATGCAGGGCTGTCTTTTACTGGCTTGGGGATGCATAAAGTGTTGCATAAATCCCTGTGCCGGCATCCCATTTATTTCTACTGAAACACACAGCCACTCTGTCCCAATATATCATGCATGCAGCTGTGGGTCCTAGAATGCATGCAGGGTGCGTTCAGGGACCCGCACCAGCATGTCATATTGGAACATAGCAACTGTGTCAGTGTACAAATAAATAAAAGTGTGGCATGTGTCAGAATACAAATAAATCGGATGCTGGCACGGGGATGCATGTAACACTTTTAAACAGTGTCACTGTTTTAAACAAGGTTAGGACTATATGATACAATAAATGCAGTTCTGTAAGCAACACCTTATCTTATGGTAGTGACCCTCCCGAGACTAGACTCTGGATCTGCCCCTGGTGGGAGGAAAGGGCTGTTTACATGTGATCAGCTGATCACATGGTAGAGGGATGCTGTGTGTAGCGCTGGTAGATTTTTGATCTACCGCTGATAGGTAAATCTAGTGGGTCACTTGTTAGGGGAAGTTAGATTTGCCTCTGTTCCAGCTTGGCTGAGTTGCATGTGGTTCCACACTGTGCCGGTGGGTGTCGTTGTCACCATCGGCAGGTGTTGGAAAAGCAACGTGTTGAAGCGTATGAGTGCTCCTCTGTCCTGGAGACAACTCGGTGGAGGTGGTCCTCCGAGTTGCATTCTGGGAGAGGGTATTTATGGGACAGACGCCATATTTTGGGGTTAGTTTTCAGCCACCTGCTGGCCCTCCTGGCCGACAGGTATGTGTTAAGAGTACCACCTCGTGGTCCTCCGTTTTGGAGGCCCACGTCGCTGCGGCGTGTGGGTGGGCCCAGAAGCCTGTCTAGGGCCTACCACAGCAGCAGAGGAATGGTCCTGAGCTGTCTATCCTGAGTGAAGAAGCTGGACAACCGAGAAGATCCCAGAGGAGGACCCGTCATGGAAGGATCATGCAGATTGCTGGTCTGGAGAGGGGCCTGGTGACTCGGTTGGAGGACGTATCCTGAAGTAATCTTACTGCATAGTACTGCCGGGTTGGCTTAAAGGTTCAAGTACTGTGTCTGACATTTATCAAAAACCAATACATCCTGTGGCAGAGGATCGTACGGGTTTTATTTCAAACAAGTCTGTGGCAGAGACTTTTGTTCGTGCTGCGTACTGGTTGCTAGGCAAGTGAGAGAGGCCTATCCAGGCGGGCAAAGATTAAATCCTATCAAAGGGGAGACTTTTCAGCTACAAGTGTTCAATTTCAAAGAAAGTTCTGAAGAATACTACTGAAAGGTATTTGAGCTTCCCTGCAGCTTTCCTTCTACCTCCTTCCTGCTACTTCCCTTGTTCGTTTATTAAAGCATTGGAAAATCTACTCAAGTGTTTGGTGCTTATGTCGTCCAGAGGTAAACTCAACGGAACCCTAGACCCGTTGAAACAGAGGTATCGAGACTGAAGGTAACAGCCCACTTTAAACCAGCAACTCCACCGAGAGTTATTGCTACATGTGATTGGCCCATTACCATGATATGTGGTCGTCGGAAGGACATAACATTTACAGAGTGCAGTGGATGCGCGCCCCAGAGAGCAGGTAGCACTTGGGAAATGAACGCAAAAGAGGAGGTAAACGACCACTCAATATGGTATAACATCTTTTTTTATGTTAGTCATAAAAAAAGACTTTATAGCTTTTTTTTTATCTTAAAAAAAAAAAAGATCCTGTTCCTGTAAAGCATGAATAACAGCACAGTACTTGTGCTGTGTAATTTGGCCCTTTGTATCAGCTAAAATACCTGGTTTATCCTGCCTTGTGCTGCCCTCCCGCCTCTGTCATCCGCTCTCTCCTCTGTATCCTCTGGGCAATCCCCAGAGTTCAATAATGCTATGTGCCCAGTGTGTGCTTTAATTAAAAAATGCCATTCTATACCTTATTTAAGTGTTTATGTGAACGCCCGCCACTCTCCTTCTCTCCTTACGACTGACGTGGGGAGTGGGGGGATTCTCAGCCCCTTCCACTGTAGATGTCAGATCGGGAGAGGGAACGGCGGGCAGTCACGTGGGCGCCAAGCGGCGCGCTGAAATAAGGTATAGAACGGCATTTTTTAAATAAAGCACGCACATAGCATTATCGAACACTGGGGATTGCCTGAAAATTACAAAGTGGGTTTACAACCACTTTAATATCATTTTAAATATAATTTCAAAATAAGTTTAACTTGCTACTAGGGTAGAGGAAATCAAACTTATGGAAATAATTCATAATTCTTTTGCAAGCTCTACGAAGATGCAGTTAAAGCAAGCTCTAAGAAGCAGCAGAGTAGAAAAGTTCCCATAATGAGAAAACAAATTTAATTTTCTGTACCTAAAATGTTCACTCTGATCTCTTTCTTCATTAGGAAAAAACTGTAGTTGACTAAACACGCGTAGACTCCACCGTCTGATACAGCTGTGTCAGAAATGGTCAGATTAGCAATTCCTCTCAGTGCTTGATGTTTATTCAGTGAATATCTGGAATCAGTTGATGTCACATCATCATTATAGCTTAGGATATTCTTTTCTTTTAAATACCAAACAACCGCAAAATATCTGGGATCTGCAGGAAGTTTATCTGCTGTGAAGGTGCAGGGAATGTGGGCAATGGATCCAACCCTGGCTGTATATGAAGAAGGTCCTGTCATCTGCAGAGCAGCACCTGCATGAGATAAAAGTCAAATTTATTCTTACAGTAAGGTGAGGCCAGCTGAACCTATGTTTACATAAAACATCCAATCACATCTCAGGGAAACAGAACTATTTGTGTGCATGATTAGATATTTAGCATGAACAGACTAAAGCTTTTCTTCAACATAAACTTTAAACTACTCTAAGGTCTTCTATCCTCATGTTGCCCATTAAGCAAAAGTGTTTAGGTTTGTTTGAATGTAGTCAACAATAAGAGCACCAGAGGATTGTATTAAGAGTCCATAATCATTTATTGATGGTGACCACATCAAGACAGGAAGATAAAAGGCATTCAAAGCTTTTCGGAGAAAACAATCTCCCTTCATCTGGGCTCTGAAAAATATAATATAATAATGTTTCCATCAGCTGTCAGGTGCTGCCACTGCCACACTGCCATTGCGGGTAAAGGAACTCGGCAGTGTAGACTTATGGCTTCACGCCGGGAAGCCTGCTGTGCATGCACGAGGCCCGCTCCTCTCTCCTACTGGCCCGGCGGCAGAGGGAGGAGGAGGGAGCCGAGCGGTGACGTCAACAGCCGTGGCCGAGACTCCCGGAAGTGGGGACAGGATACCTGTCAAAGACAGTTATCCGCTCCCCCCTCCTGAAAGGTGCCAAATGTGGCACCGGAAGAGGGGAAGGAGACAAATAAGTGGAAGTTCCACTTTTGGGTGGAACTCCACTTTAAACCATGTCCATAGTCAGGATAATGACATTAACAATCAAAATGGGCGAGTGCTAAAGAGACTCATGCAATTCTCTGGGGGGCCCCTGTTTTGTTGTGGGGCTGCCAGGGTGGAGTCACCGAGCCCAGCCCACACCTCCTGAGTGAAGTATATAAGATCAGAGTCCAAAACATTTACTCCATCTTGAGGGTTTGTGTGAAGACTTACCCCCAGCACCACCACCACTTACCTATACTCAACTATCCAGCATTGCCCCAGCCATCCTTCCTCCAATTGCAAAAGCTTAAAGGCTGTGGCGACATCACCTCCTCTGTCATGTTCTCAGGTCTAGCAAACAGAGGAGCACTGCATCATAGAAGGAAGTCACATGCTCCCTTATATTTGGAACCAATTTTGCAGTGGCACCTACCAAAAGAGTATTTGGGGAGACATTTCCAAGGATGTTTAGCACTAAGCTCTGTATATTAAAGTTCTCCCACACCATATCCTATGCCAGAGATGCATTTCTAAATGTTCTCCCCCATTCAGAGTCACCAGCGACAGTAAGTGCAGCTGCTGGCTTTCAATCCTTCCTCGGGTCTCCACTGATGATTGAGAACCAATCAGCTTTGTTCCCGATCATGTGACCACTGTGTCAGCTATGGCCTAGTGATTACATACTGGCTGGAGGCCTCCCTGAGAAAAATGAACACTGACAACTTCAGGTTGCAGTGATTATCTGCAGTACCTTGTGTTTAATGCTGTATTTAGATTACACTAGAAAATAGTATTTATCGGCGTATAACACACACTTTTTTCCCTTAAAAACAGGGGAAAATCGTAGGTGTGTGTTATGTGCCAACCCCGCCAATCTCTGCTCCGCTGAGGGGAGAGGAGCGAGCGCTGCCGATATCACATAGCCGAGTGTACTCGGCTAGTCTCGGCTCCTCTCACAGTCACGCCCAGTCCCGCCATTGGACCTGTATTATGTCCATCGTAGGGGCAGGACTGCGAGAGGAACCGAGCATAGCTGAGTACACTCGGCTTTGTGTATGTCGCCGGTGTTCCGTGTAGAGCTCATGATCAGCTGTTGATGTTCGGAGACTTTCGGCGTCTCCTGTGTCCTCCGTACTGTGCAAGCGCTGCGCAGTACAGGGTGGACACTATCCGACGGGAGACATTATTCGACAGAACACCAGCGCTCGCTCCTCTCCCCTCAGCAGGGAGGAGATAGGCGGCAATTCTAAATAATCAGCCTGCCTGGGCAAGGCTGCAATGACACAAGGCTGCAATGGTAATGACACAAGGCTGCAAAGGCAATGACACAAGGCTGCAATGACACAAGGCTGCAATGGCAATGACACAAGGCTGCAATGACACAAGGCTGCAATGGTAATGACACAAGGCTGCAATGGCAATGACACAAGGCTGCAATGACACTGGACAAGGTTGCAGATGGACACTGAGAAGGCTGCATTGATGGGCATTTAAATGTAAGGTTTTTTTCCTTAAACTTCCCTCCTAAAATTTTTTTTCCTTAAAATTCCCTCCTAAACTTGGGGTGCGTGTTATACGCCGGCGCGTGTTATACGCCGATAAATACGGCAATTAAAATGATTTGTGTTGATATTTTTATACATATATCAGCCCATAATAAAAAATGGGTCTTCATTAAAACAGAATTCCAAATAAAAGACATATACCGTATGTCCAAATCATTTAGGTCTGCAAGTTAGTCAAAGAATTACTGCCAAATTCAGCACTGATTAGATGTTGGAGAGTTATATAAACCCTCGTACTCCTCTACGTTGGTTCTCTTGCAGAGATCTCTGAATTAGGTCCCTGCCCTGTACACCTGCAGTGCCTATTATGAGGGGTTCCCCCCATCCCTGATGCACCTTTATTATATATAATGTAGAATGTAACAGTAGGGGTCGGAACAAACAGGGATGGTAATACCCGAAACTTTCTGATTGCTAGGAATTATGACAGGATGATCTCACTGCTGAAATATCCAAAGTATGTAAGAAGCCAGGAGCCATTGGGCTCCACCTATAACTAAAATACCCCTTTTGGTGGGTTTTTACCTTTCTCCACATTTGTAGGAAATTAAGTATACATCTGGGCAAGCCCACAATTTTGATCTATCAATGGGTAGCTGAAAGGTCCCTCATAGGTCTACCCCCAGCAACGATCCCCTTCCTGCCAGTTTCAGGTTCTGCAGTGGAGCCACAGGTTTATTTAACTCTGCAAATAGATCCCCCACCCACTACTCAAATCCCCCCATACTGGGCCCCCTCCTCACCAATTCCCTTGAGTCCCCTCCCTGCAGCGCTGCTGGCTGGCTTCCCCTCCTCCCCCTACCACTGGCTGCAGTTGCTGCTGGGCAGAAGATCAATATCAGGATGGAGAACGGGGAAGTGTGGGGGGGTGTTGTAAACATGTCATGTTCACCAGCTCCTTCCTGAATGAACACAGTGAACGGTTGGTGCAGATCGTTCCTGTAGTCATTCCCAACCAAAGCATAGTAAACTATGTTTACTATGCTTCAGTTGGTCAATGAAAAGGATGTCTCCGTACAGAGACTTCTATTCATTTATCTGCAGTGCAGTGGAGGCTGTGGAGTAAGGTAATGAGGATGCTACTGTATGTCCTCTGTCTCAAAAAGGAGATATTAGGGATCCATTTTGACCCCTGATGTGTCATCAAAGCCCCCTCCTCCCTCCCCAAAAAAGTACAAAATATTAAAAATAACATTGTAAAAATTAAAAAATATTTTAAAAAAAGGAACATAGTAAGGCCTTGTTCACATACTGCAGCATGCAATGCCATTGTTATGGATGATATGTTTCTTTAAATGCAACTCTATGGTTCATCTCTGTTGTACTTTTTCCTATGTGGTGTTTCCTGTTCCTGCTGGGTCATTCAGTAAACATGGCTTCTGTACAGTAATGTCTTGTCCTGTCTCTTTACATATATCACATCAAACATTTCTGGATCCATGCTCTTTCTATACACTTGATGCGGAGAGCCTGATAGCCTTGATGTGAGGGAACTGATTGTGCCTCCTGACAATTGCAGTCCTGCCCTGGATGCTGAGTATTTGCAGCAAGGAAAACAGCATCATGGCAGCTAACAGCATTCCACTGCCCAAGGCAATGAGGGTGAGTGGAGATGTCAGCAGTAACTGGGACAATTTCAGGGCAGAGTTTGAAGACTACTCCCTAGCCACAGGGTTAAATGAGAAGCCTGCAGCAGTGCAAGTAGCCACACTGAGGAGGGTGATGGGCAGTGAATGCCTCCATGTTTACAAGCATAATCTGAACCTCACAGAGGAGCAAAATAGTGACACCAAAACCATTCTGGATGCATTAGAAGCTTTCTTCAGACCCCCTAAAAATATCATATATGAACGATATATATTTGGCTGCTGTAAGCAAGACGACTGTGAATCAAAAGACAGGATTGTCACACGGCTAAGAGAAAAAGCTGCAAGCTGTGAGTATGGCTCTCTGAGAGATGAACTTATTCGTGATAAAATAGTTTTGGGTATCACCAGTGAAAGCACACGCCGCCACCTATTGAGGAAACATGATTTAGATCTACAAACAACAATTGAGATATGTCGCACTGCAGAACTTACTGACAAACATATGAAAGCTATGGATAAACTGATTGACAATATCAACGCAGCCTCTAAACAACAGCAAAGCTTCAAAAACCAACATAAGTTTCAGCACAAAGGTCACCTACACAACTCACCTGGGAGGAAGCCTGCATCATGCAAGTATTGCGGCAATGTGCATGTACGAGAGAAAGAAAAGTGTCCTGCATATGGGAAAATCTGTACTGCATGTGGTAAACCAAATCACTTTGCAAGAGTGTGTCTCCAGTAACAGGGAAGAAAGGAAGCTGCACACAATTGAGCAAATGTCAGATGCGGAGGACGCACACCTGCTTAGCACTGATATAGTTTACTCTTCAGAATGCATTGGTGCTGTAAACACAAAGGGCAAAAAATGGTTTGTAAACCTCAGATTAAACAATATAATCCAACCCTGCCAGCTGGACTCGGGTGCAACGTGTGATGTCATGAGTATAAAGGACAAAATGAAACTGGCACCCAGGGCACCCCTTCAGCCTAGTAGCACCAAACTAAAGTTGTATTCAGGGGAACTAATGGAATCATTGGGGCTATTCCAAACAGAATGCAGCATACGTGATTGTATACACAAACTGAACTTTGAGATTGTTGACGCCGATCAGAAACCGCTATTATCGGGTTTAACATGTGAGCGCCTTGGACTGATGCTGTTCACCATTCCTGCTGAGCTACATAATGTTGATAACTAGCCTGCACAATCTCTGACTAGGCCACTGACAAAACAGCAAATTCTTCACGCCTACAGTAATGTGTGTTGAGGGCCCGATAGTCTTTGTTTCAGGAGAGGTTTGTTTTGAACTTGATCCTACCATTCTACCTGTACAATGTGCCTATCGCCATTAAGCCACAGTTTAAAGCTCAACTAGATAAATATGAAGCTGAAAGACATCTAACTTTAGTATCAGAGCCTACAGATTGGATCAGTAACATGCGCTAAACAAAGGTTATATGTGTTGAGGTGGATAAATATATGTTCTATCACCAACAAAAAAAAAGTTTTTCAAAATACACAAATCAAATGAATAAAGTCCAAATTTCCCACGTGGTAGGTATTCAGTATAAATGTGAAATGCTGATCCAAATGAGCTATGATTGCTCTTACCAGAACTCCAAACAAATGAGCGGATGGCAAAAAAACCCTTGCCGGGGCCTCTGGGGTATTGGACCAAACAGCACCGTCCGTGGTCAGATCAAAGTCCCCTCAATGGATACAGGATAGAAGCAAACACAAGAAAAAAGACTGGCCATAGTGTAGTATGTTAAATGCTGGACATGGACATACGAACATACCAATCACCCAGGTGTGCACATAAAAACAATCAAAAACAGGGGGGGAGGGAAGTGAAAAACCCCACCACCGTGGCTGTAGATTGTGCTTACCGACTCACGGTGATACACAGGCTTTTAATAGGTTAGGAGCTGACATATAGCTGGCAAGAAGCACCTTGATACGTCCTTATTACACGAAGTCCACATCGTCAGTATACCACCCAGAATAGAATAATAAACTCTCCATGGTGAAGTACGTTTTAAAAGCAGATTTAATAAACAAAGTATTGCACTTACATAATAAAAGCACTTAATCTCGCATCAGTAAATGTCGCCGGCCGGCATACAAGCATGGAAGCGAAGCTCGTCCTACTTCCTGGTCTCGTGGTAGCGTCGCTGCGTGCGTACCCAGACGCGTTTCGTCATCAAAAGGACGTTCTCAATGGGGACGAGCAGCGCAGTGAGCCACCACCATTAAATAGACATCCAAGCCTCGTTCTGAGTTGCGAGCGCGAGGACGCCATCTTAAATATGGGAAAAAACCTAAATTATCCCTAAAGCGTGTGCTTAGCTAAGATGCCCACAATGTCAACAAAAACATGTTAAACCCTCATAAAGGGTATGGGCAAATGCCCTAACCATTTGGGAACAGGCGAAAAGCGCACCCTAACTTAGGGTACGTGAAAGATCGCCAACGTGCCTAAAAAATATGACAATTCAAAAATATGGAAGTTTATTATCATAAGATGATAAACAAAGATTAAATTAATGAAATAATAAAAGGATGAATAAAAAATTAAAAATAAAGTGAATGGAAAAGTAAGTGAAAAATTACAAAGTGTAAAATGTGCCACATATCTAAATGTGGAAAGTGACCAGATCAAATCTTAACTTTCACATGTGGATCATAACATCCCCCTATGATAGAACTCATAATGAGAGGGAATAAATATTGTAGGGTTATACTTCAACTCCCAACAATATATAAATGTGAAAATTGAAAAAAATTTGAAAAAAATTTGGGAAAAATATTAAACGCATTCAGTTCCTGTGAATGGCAACCAAAAATGGAAAACAAAAATAAAACTGAAAATAAAAATAAATATAAAAGTAAAAATATACCCCCCCAAACCTAATATTTAACTGAATAATGTATATCAATATACAAATTACACCAATTAATGAACATGGCGTCCTCTAGCAAGCATCCCAGAACTGGTATACTTATCGCATATGTACAATAAAAAACAAATAAAAAATACTATAAAATCACATCATGAGTTATCTATAAACGCGTTCACATCCATATCAATGTTTAACCCATAAGGTACATATGTCCTTAACCTATGGATCCAGCTCATCTCGAGCTGGGATATACCTCTAATTAATGCACTGCCCCTCCAATGGGGTCTAAACTTGTCTATCCCTAAAAAGAGGGTTCCTGAGGGGTCTCTATCATGCACCAATAAATAGTGCTTAGACACTGAATGATTCCTGAACCCCGTGCTGATATTAGTAATGTGTTCGTTAAGTCGCACCTGGAGAGGGCGCTTAGTCCTGCCCACATATTGAAGGCCACACGGGCACTGCAACAAATAAACGACCCTCTCCGTGGTGCAAGTAACGAACGGCTTAATGTTGTGCATTACTCCTGTGCTAGTAGAGGTAAAGGACGTGGTCCTTCTATGAGAACATGCATTATACTTACAAACCCTGCATTTCCTGCACTGATAAAAGCCAGTCAATTGGTCAAAGAATGTTGGTTTGGTGATAGGAGGACTTAGAATGTTGGGGGCCAACTGATGGCGTACCGAGGGCGCTCCCCTAAAAACGACACGAGGTCTATCTGGCAAGATGTTATTGAGGGTTGTGTCACTCTTAATTACATGCAAATGCTTATATATTAAACTTTTAATATTATGATGTTGTAAAGAAAAGGATGTAACAAAAGGGACCCCTAGATCGAACTGGCCTCTATCAACAGAGCTCCTCTCGACCAGCAGATCATCTCTATTGACAAGTTGTACATTCTCAAGAGTCTTAACAAGAGAATCTTTTGGGTAACCCTTTTCCAGAAATCTCTCAGTGAGGATTCTGGCCTGTGCTTCAAAATCTACATGGCTGGAGCAGTTCCTTTTAATCCGAAGATATTGACTCTTTGGGATCGACTCCAGCCATGGGCGATAATGGCAACTGTCAACTGGTATGAACGAATTCCTATCCGTTTCTTTAAAAAACGTAGAGGTGATCAATCTGTTACCTTCCACAGAGATTCTGAGGTCCAGAAAGTTAATAGCAGTCTGGCTCCTCCCATAGGATGGAATGGCGAGCTCTCGGCCCTGGATGGTTTTTTAACCACCCTCAACGCCAATTCTATTGGGATTAAGTTGAACTATGAGAGGAGCCAGACTGCTATTAACTTTCTGGACCTCAGAATCTCTGTGGAAGGTAACAGATTGATCACCTCTACGTTTTTTAAAGAAACGGATAGGAATTCGTTCATACCAGTTGACAGTTGCCATTATCGCCCATGGCTGGAGTCGATCCCAAAGAGTCAATATCTTCGGATTAAAAGGAACTGCTCCAGCCATGTAGATTTTGAAGCACAGGCCGGAATCCTCACTGAGAGATTTCTGGAAAAGGGTTACCCAAAAGATTCTCTTGTTAAGACTCTTGAGAATGTACAACTTGTCAATAGAGATGATCTGCTGGTCGAGAGGAGCTCTGTTGATAGAGGCCAGTTCGATCTAGGGGTCCCTTTTGTTACATCCTTTTCTTTACAACATCATAATATTAAAAGTTTAATATATAAGCATTGGCATGTAATTAAGAGTGACACAACCCTCAATAACATCTTGCCAGATAGACCTCGTGTCGTTTTTAGGGGAGCGCCCTCGGTACGCCATCAGTTGGCCCCCAACATTCTAAGTCCTCCTATCACCAAACCAACATTCTTTGACCAATTGACTGGCTTTTATCAGTGCAGGAAATGCAGGGTTTGTAAGTATAATGCATGTTCTCATAGAAGGACCACGTCCTTTACCTCTACTAGCACAGGAGTAATGCACAACATTAAGCCGTTCGTTACTTGCACCACGGAGAGGGTCGTTTATTTGTTGCAGTGCCCGTGTGGCCTTCAATATGTGGGCAGGACTAAGCGCCCTCTCCAGGTGCGACTTAACGAACACATTACTAATATCAGCACGGGGTTCAGGAATCATTCAGTGTCTAAGCACTATTTATTGGTGCATGATAGAGACCCCTCAGGAACCCTCTTTTTAGGGATAGACAAGTTTAGACCCCATTGGAGGGGCAGTGCATTAATTAGAGGTATATCCCAGCTCGAGATGAGCTGGATCCATAGGTTAAGGACATATGTACCTTATGGGTTAAACATTGATATGGATGTGAACGCGTTTATAGATAACTCATGATGTGATTTTATAGTATTTTTTATTTGTTTTTTATTGTACATATGCGATAAGTATACCAGTTCTGGGATGCTTGCTAGAGGACGCCATGTTCATTAATTGGTGTAATTTGTATATTGATATACATTATTCAGTTAAATATTAGGTTTGGGGGGGTATATTTTTACTTTTATATTTATTTTTATTTTCAGTTTTATTTTTGTTTTCCATTTTTGGTTGCCATTCACAGGAACTGAATGCGTTTAATATTTTTCCCAAATTTTTTTCAAATTTTTTTCAATTTTCACATTTATATATTGTTGGGAGTTGAAGTATAACCCTACAATATTTATTCCCTCTCATTATGAGTTCTATCATAGGGGGATGTTATGATCCACATGTGAAAGTTAAGATTTGATCTGGTCACTTTCCACATTTAGATATGTGGCACATTTTACACTTTGTAATTTTTCACTTACTTTTCCATTCACTTTATTTTTAATTTTTTATTCATCCTTTTATTATTTCATTAATTTAATCTTTGTTTATCATCTTATGATAATAAACTTCCATATTTTTGAATTGTCATATTTTTTAGGCACGTTGGCGATCTTTCACGTACCCTAAGTTAGGGTGCGCTTTTCGCCTGTTCCCAAATGGTTGGGGCATTTGCCCATACCCTTTATGAGGGTTTAACATGTTTTTGTTGACATTGTGGGCATCTTAGCTAAGCACACGCTTTAGGGATAATTTAGGTTTTTTCCCATATTTAAGATGGCGTCCTCGCGCTCGCAACTCAGAACGAGGCTTGGATGTCTATTTAATGGTGGTGGCTCACTGCGCTGCTCGTCCCCATTGAGAACGTCCTTTTGATGACGAAACGCGTCTGGGTACGCACGCAGCGACGCTACCACGAGACCAGGAAGTAGGACGAGCTTCGCTTCCATGCTTGTATGCCGGCCGGCGACATTTACTGATGCGAGATTAAGTGCTTTTATTATGTAAGTGCAATACTTTGTTTATTAAATCTGCTTTTAAAACGTACTTCACCATGGAGAGTTTATTATTCTATTCTGGGTGGTATACTGACGATGTGGACTTCGTGTAATAAGGACGTATCAAGGTGCTTCTTGCCAGCTATATGTCAGCTCCTAACCTATTAAAAGCCTGTGTATCACCGTGAGTCGGTAAGCACAATCTACAGCCACGGTGGTGGGGTTTTTCACTTCCCTCCCCCCCTGTTTTTGGTTGTTTTTATGTGCACACCTGGGTGATTGGTATGTTCGTATGTCCATGTCCAGCATTTAACATACTACACTATGGCCAGTCTTTTTTCTTGTGTTTGCTTCTATCCTGTATCCATTGAGGGGACTTTGATCTGACCACGGACGGTGCTGTTTGGTCCAATACCCCAGAGGCCCCGGCAAGGGTTTTTTTGCCATCCGCTCATTTGTTTGGAGTTCTGGTAAGAGCAATCATAGCTCATTTGGATCAGCATTTCACATTTATACTGAATACCTACCACGTGGGAAATTTGGACTTTATTCATTTGATTTGTGTATTTTGAAAAACTTTTTTTGTTGGTGATAGAACATATATTTATCCACCTCAACACATATAACCTTTGTTTAACGCAGTTTATATATATTTTTTTCTGTTTTTGGTGTTGTCGCACTGTTTACTGCTGCTTATCCTTTTGTGTTTCTAGCGCGGAACTTTTTGCTTTACATTGGATCAGTAACATGGTTGTTATCAGAAAGCCTGAGAAAATTAAAATATGCATTGATCCCAAGTTTCTGAATATGGCCCTGAAACGGTCACACTACTTAATGCCAACACTCGATGATATTTTGCACAAACTACCTAAAGCACATGTCTTCACATGTTGATGCTAGAGATGCCTTTTTCCAGTGCAAACTGGATGAAAAGAGTAGCTACATGACCACGTTATGGACTCCTTGGGGCAGAAAGAGATGGCTCAAACTACCATTTGGAGTCTCTGTAGCACCTGAGGTATACCAGCGAAAGCAGAATGAACTATAAGGTGGTCTTCACAGAATTGAGCCAATAGCTGATGACATTCTTATAGTTGGCTGTGGTAATACAGATGAGGAGGCTGAGTATGACCATGATGAAAAGTTAATAGCGCTAGTGGGTTGTTGTAGGCAGGTGATGCTGAGGCTTAGTGATGTGAAATGTATATCAGCGATATCCTGTGCAGATCTATGCCAGATAATGTGGCACCTGGAGGTGAGCATGAGCATCGTACAATTTGTCTGCTGCAACAGGAACAAAATTTCTTTGCTGATATCAAGCGGACTAACTTAATGTCACAGATCAGCGACTACATCAACTCATACAGCACACTAACAGTGATGCAACTTTACAAGCTTTGAAGTCTATTGTTGGCCAGATGAAAAAGAGGCAGTACCTGGAATTGTAAGGGAATACTGGTCCTTTAGAGATGAGATCAGCATACAAAACGGTATCTTGTACAAAGGTCCAAGGGTCATCGTGCCGAAGTCACTGAGAGCAGAGATGTTATTACGCATACACTCCAGCCATATTGGTGGTGAAGCATGCTACAGACAAGCTTGTAATACTTTTTACTGGCCCAACATGCATTGTGAAATCAAAGACTTTGTCAGTAATTGTCCCACCTGCAATGAATATGCCCATTTACAACAAAAAGAAACCATGATGTCACATGAGATACCTACACGTCCGTGGCAGATTATCAATATGGACTTATTCAACTATGCAGGCAAGGAATACCTGCTATTAGTCGATTATTATTCAGACTTTTGGGAAATAGACCTTCTTTCCGACTTATCCACTGAAGCTAAAATTAAGAGGTGCAAGGCTCAGTTTGCACGTCATGGCCAACCAGATACAGTGATCTCCGACAATGGCCCTCAATTTGCAAGCCTACAATTCAGAAAATTTGCCACTGAATGGGAGTTTGAGCATATTACTTCCTCACCACATCATTCACAGGCTAATGGCAAAACTGGGGCAAAGAGAAGCATACCGCTCCAGGCAAAATCAGGTGCAGGATGGATCACAGGTGCAGACCTCGGCTCACCACCGTGGAAAACAAACAAAACAAGGAATTGGTCGCACACTGGAACTCCAAATTATCCTCTTTATTGTCAAAATGGTAAGACAGATACAGGCAATGGTAGACGTTTCACAAGCGATAGCTTGCTTGTTCACAACCAGACAATAAAGATGATACTGAGATAATTTGGAGTTCCAGTGTGCGACCAATTCCTTGTTTTGTAATGGCAAAACTGAATCGGCTGTAAGGATTGTTAAAAATGTATGCAAGAAAGCACACAGTGATGGTAAAGACCCATGGAAGGCCATTTTACATTGGAGAAATGATCCGACTGTAGGTATGGATAGTAGAAGACTGATGTCAAGGTGATTAAAGATCTCCTTACCAGTAGCAAATAGGCTGCTTGAACCCCCTGTCATACAAGGTGTTACAGAAAAGTTAAGGATTAAGAGACAAATGTCAAAGGCACGATATGACACATCGGCCAGAGATTTGCCTGAATTGAATATTGGGGAACGAATCCGTATGAAACCATTACCTGGGGATCGAACAGGCCGTTGGGAAATAGGTACTTGTCTGCAAAAGGTTGCACCACGCTCCTATCTTGTGGAAGTTGAAGGAACTCTCTATCGCCGCAATCAAGTGCATTTGAGAGTGGCAGAGCAGCCTGAATCTCAGTATCCCGTTGATAGATCAGACTCATCCAGTATCACAAGGACATACTCACCCATTGACAGTGAGGCATGTACAGATGGAATGCCTCATACCAACGGCAATGACAGTTCTGGGCAAGCAAGTATACCCAACAGCTGTCAAGTGCAGAGCATGCCAGTACGTGATGAGAAGAGCCCAGTAACTTCAGAGAGGGCTAAAGGAATCCTTACACAAGGGCCAGTCTTCACCCGTAGTGGTAGATGTTTAACACCACCTATGAGACTTAACCTATAGAATGTGTTATTGCTGTGTCTATTTTGAATTTCACAATGTTCATTTATTAACACTAAATGGGGGAGATGTTATGGATGATATGTTTCTTTAAATGCAACTCTATGGTGTATCTCTGTTGTACTTCTTCCTGTGTGGTGTTTCTTGTTCCTGCTGGGTCATTCAGTAAACATGGCTTATGTAGAGTAATGGCTTGTCCTTTCTCTTTACATATATCACATCAAACAGCCATGTTTACCAGCATGGTGCTAAACAGATGTTCCGTGCATTTCCATGCAGACATTCCCATAAATATTGACTAGGAAGCATCAACACAGTAACTTAACTCAAATTGATGTTTTTTGTGGGTGCAGGGGCATGTACCTGAACTCACACTGTGTTCAGGGCCATTCTCCTGCACCCATACAAATGTCAGATTGGGAGCAGCAACTCTGTCTGTGCAACTGCTGTGTCCCAATTGGCATGAATGGGAATGTCTGCACAGGAATGTATAGAACACCTGTGCATCCTCCTGTGCATAAACAGCGCCCTCACATGGGTGTACACTTTAGTACGACCTATGTGAACAAGGCCTTAGTAGGAGCTTAAAGCGGAGGTTCCCCCCAAATTTTTTTTTAAAAAGTCAGCAGCTACAAATACTTTTAAAATAAGGACACTTACCTGTCCAGGGCGCCTGCGGTGTCGGCAACCGAAGCCGAACCGTCCCTCAGTCTTTGGATGCTGCCACCGCCATTTTCGGTAAGGGAATCAGGAAGAGAAGCCTTGCGGCTTCACTTCCTAGTTCCCTACTGCGAGTCGTGCTGCGCAATCCGAATGGTCCCTGCTGTCTCTGGGACCCGTGTGTCTCCCAGCAGACAGCGGTAACAGGACGGGAAGGGGCGTAGCTCCCGTGGGAGTCTATGCCCAGAAGTGGGTGCAAATACCTGTATTATACAGGTATCTGCACCCCCCTCCCCCCTGAAAGGTGCCAATTGTGACACCGGATGGGGGGAGGGTTCCGAAAAGCAGAAGTTCCATTTTTGTGTGAAACTCCGCTTTAACAGGAATTTTGTATGTTATGTTGTGCTTATGTGCTAATAAAGATTTCAGTATGTTTTTAGTGAAAACAGTGATTTGATAAACATTTGCACAGCTACTGCAGGGCCTAAAAAAATCAAATCTGACTGACCCTGGAGGATTGTACTAGAAGACAGACTGATTTGGGGAGGATTATACCGGAGGACATATTGACCTGGTGGGGAGGAAAAAGGATTATACTAGGGGGACAGACTAACTTGGGGGAATGTACTGAGGAACAGAGTAAAATGGGGGGATTACACTGGGGGACAGATGGATCTGGGGGGGATTATACTGGGGGACAGATTGAACTGGGGGGATTATACTGGGGACAGATTTATATGGGGGGGAGACTAACCTGGGGGGGATTGTACTGAGGGACAGATAAACCTGGGGGATTAAACTTTGGGGTAACTAACCTGGGGGGGAGGAATTATACTGGGGGGACAGACTGACTTAGAGGGAATTATACTGTGTGGGATTGACTGACCTTGGGTGGGGAATTGTACTGGGGGACAAACTAATCTGGGGGGTGGGGGATTGTACTGGGGGACAGACTGACCTTGCTTTATTTAACAACTACCCCTAAGCCCCTCTGACCAGTAACGCAGTATGGACCTGTTTCCTGTCCATGCTATTACATCATCATCCCTGTTGCCCCTGTACACACCGAGATGAAAACACAAGCATAGGTGCAGGAACCCATGCCTGCCACACACATACCTGCCAAATGGCATCAAATAGTAGCTCTTCCTTGTGCATACAAACCCCTCCCTCCACTGCCCTCATCTTCCCCCCTCCTTAAAAGCTCCACCATCTGTTATATGTCTTACCTTTGTTGCAATATTAAGCTGAAACACCTATCCGGCTGCAGTACCTTCCAGCATACTATACTATACTACAGTTACTTGCAAGGGAGATCATGCAGTAGGAGCATCAACAACTGGTCACCAGGGAAAAAATGGAGACCACAGAGGGTGCAGCCTACCCCGCACCCTCTCCTGCCCATGACTGCACTGAACCCTGGGCATTTGTTCTGTATCTCCCTTGTCTCTGTCCGGCACTCAGTGGGATCTGCGCAGGAGTTCTGACCTGTGGGAGCTACTGGGAGATAAGCTATCACTTCTAAATGCAGAAGCTAGACTTCAGTGTTACCAAGTGATAGTGGTGAGCAGGGAGCAGAAGACCTGAGCCAGAGGTGGTGGAACTGAGTTCCCCCTAGTTCCTGCTGAAAAAAAGCCCTGTGCAGGTGTATGTAAACATAAATTGCAGCACCGATGTGAGGTATCTCTGTTGGAATGAGAAACAATTATAGGGCTATAATTCATGGTTAAAGAGGTTGTAACCCTCAGACATGAAATATGATCAAAGTATATCCCTTTATAGTATGTACTTGTGTCAATTAGCAGCACTAAGTGTCATTTCTGTCTGCTGTTTCATTCCTCTGCCATCAGCACGAATCACTTCTGACAAGTTTTCCTGACACCAAGGGAAAAATCGTGACAGGGGAGGGACCTCCAGCTGATTGACAGCCTCAGCTCTGTTCCTGTGAGCTGTGTGGAGGGGTGTGTGTCCCTCCCCTCCAATCAGCTCTCAGAGCTCTTCTCACTGAGCTCTGCAGAGTGTTACTTTAGATCCCTGCCACCTGTTTTCTGACAGCTCAGAGAAGCTTTATAAATTCTGGACTTTCAACGAATGTAGAGAACAAAATGTTGTAGATAAACAGGTACAACTTATGTAGGAGGACTTGTTTCATCTTTGTGTATCACTTTAGGCCAATCACTGCACTGGGTATATGTGAGGGTTTACAACCATTTTAACTCTAAATCGATACCCTTTAAAGGCTTTTAGGCTGGGTTCACACTGGAGAATGCAGTGGCTCAAAGAAGGAGTCCGATGCATCTCCATTCAAAAATTTCAGGTCCAATTTCAGCCCAAATTTTGGGCTGAATTCGGACCTAAAGACGCACAGGGCTCTTGTGCAATTCGCACTGGAGCCGCTGCGGAGATGTGTGAGCTGGCTCTATAGAGAGCCGGTCACAATCTCCTGCTATGCGAATTCTCACATCCAATCGCAATAGTGTGAACCTATGGACAGTTTTTGGTACTGAAGTTATTCAGCATTTTGCAGGCATGTGTGATTTTAACCGCTTGCCGACCGCTGCCTGTACATTTACGTTGACACAATGGCACGGACAGGCAAATGGGCGTACATGTATGTCCCTTGAAATTTGCCGCCGAGCCATCGCACGTGCCACGAGCTCCGTGAGTGTGATCGCGGGTCCCGCGGAGAACGGGGGAAATGCTGATGTAAACAAGCATTTCCCCGTTCTGCCTAGTGACAGGACACTGATCACAGCTCCCTGTAATCGGGAAAAAAAATTATTAATAAAAATGCCATAAAACTATCCCCTATATTGTAGACGATAAAAGGCTTCGCTGAATAAATGAGTTTTCATTGATCTCCTAAAGGTGGACAGGGTAGGGGCTGATCGGACATACTGGGCAGGGTGTTCCAGAGGATGGGAGAGGCTCTGGAGAAGTCCTGAAGGTGAGCATGGGAGGTGGTAACAAGGGAGCTAGAGAGCAGGAGGTCCTGGGAGGAGCGGAGGGGACGATTTGGGCGATATCTGCAGATGAGGTTGGTGATGTAGATGGGGGCGATGTTGTGAATGGCCTTGTAGGTTATGGTTAGCATTTTGAATTTTACGCGTTGGGGTAGGGGAAGCCAGTGAAGGGATTGGTAGAGAGGAGCAGCAGTCACGGATCGATTAGTGAGGTGTATTAGTCTAGCAGCAGAATTCATAATAGACTGAAGGGGGGATAGCCTGCTTAAGGGTAGGCCATTAAGGAGAGAGTTGCAGTAATCAAGGCGGGAAATAATCAAGGAGTAAATAAGTTGCTTTGTGGTGTCATTAGTCAGGAAGGGTCGAATTCTGGAGATGTTGCAGAGGTTAAGGCGGCAGGATTTAGCCAGTGATTGGATGTGGGGGCTGAAGGAGAGGTCAGAGTCAAGGATTACACCCAGCACCCTGGCATGTGTGGAGGGACCAATGGTTGTGTTGTTGATATTAATAATGAAGTCACAGGGGGGGACTGTGAAGGAGGAAATATAACAAGCTCAGTTTTAGAAAGATTGAGTTTGAGGAAGTGGTGTGACATCCATATCGATATGTCATTTAGTAAGTTTGAGATCCGTGAGGAGATTGAGGGGGCGAGTTGAGGAGTGGAGAGATAGATCTGGGTGTCGTCAGCATAGAGGTGGTATTGGAAGCCATTGGAGGTTATCAACTGGCCCAGGAAAGAGGTATAGAGTGAGAATAGGAGAGGCCCAGGGACGGATCCTTGGGTACCCCAACAGAAAGAGGAAGGGGAGCAGAGGAGATGGAGTTGTAAGTGACACTGAAAGTGCGCTGAGATAGGTAGGAGCAGGATAAAGCAGAATCACGGAAGCCAAGGGAGTGTAATTTGCTGAGGAGGAGCAAGTGGTCAACTGTGTCAAATGCAGCAGAGAGGTCTAAAAGTATGAGTATGGAGTAGTGCCCATTGGTTTTAGCAGTTAGTAGGTCATTGGTTAGTTTTAGTAGGGCAGTTTCAGTAGAATGTTGTGGGCGGAAGCCAGACTGTAGGGGGTCGAGAAGGTTGTTGTCCGTGAGGTAGCGACTCATTCGGTCATGGACAAGGCGTTCGATGAGCTTGTAGGCAAACGGGAGAAGAGAGATGGGTCTTAAGTTATTCAAACAGGTGTGGTCTAGTGAGGGTTTTTTGAGTATGGGGATAACCAGTGCATGTTTGAGCGGGGAAGGAAAGGTGCCGGAGCAGAGGGAGAGGTTGAAGATGTGGGTTAGGGAGTTGAGGATAGAGTGGGAAGGTGGTCGCAGTAATTGAGAGGGGACAGGGTCCAGGGGACAGGTAGTGAGGTGGGCCATGGAGAGGAGTTTATCAACTTCATCTGTGGTAACTGGGCAAAAGGAGGAGAGTATTGAGTGTGGTGTTGGACCCGATGTGTTGGGTAGGGGAGGAGTTTGAATGCTGGATATCCTCTTGCGAATTGTGTCGATTTTGCAATTAAAATGGGTGGCAATCTGTTGAGCAGTAAGCAAGTTGGTGGGTGGGGGCAGTGGGGGGTGAAGTAAGGAATTAAGGGTAGAAAAGAGTTGACGAGGTTTGGATGAGAGGGTTTTGATGAGAGTATTGCAATAGGTTTGTTTAGCAGTGTGGAGGCAGTTGTATTTGAGAAAGGCAGATTTGTAGAGGACAAAGTCTTGCAGGGATTTAGTTTTACGCCATGCTCGCTCAAGAGCACGGCTGTGTCTCTTAAGACTTCTGGTGTCGTCTGTTTGCCAGGGTTGTGGCAGATAGGGCCTGGTTCTGCGTGTAGAAAGAGGAGCAAGTATGTCTAGGGAGGATGACAACGTGGTGTTGTAGATGGAAGGTTAGGTCTGGGCAGGACAGGGGTGCGATTTTGTCATAAAGGCCATCAGTAGCAGAGTGAAGAAGGGAAGGGTTGAGGTTGCAAAGGTTTCTGCGGGTAGTGGTTTGTGGGTTGGCAGCATGGGATGTAGGAGACAAGGAGAGTGTGAAACGGATAAGGTTGTGATCAGAGAGAGGAAAGGGGGTGTTAGAGAGATTGCAGGGAGTGCAGCGATGGGAGAATACAAGGTCAAGAGTGTTGCCATTGGAGTGAGTGGTGGTTTGTATCCATTGTGTTAGGTTAAAAGAGGAGGCTAGGTTGAGTAGTTTAGAAGTGGTAGCATTATTAACATTGATTGGAATGTTAAAATCATCTCGGACTCCCGCATTTGGGTGCAGGCTCCTGATCCCCCGCGAGCACCGGTGTTCTGACGAGAAAGGTCCCCCCCATTGGATAGTGTCCACTCTGTACTGCGCAGTACGGAGGACAAAGGAGACACCGAAAGTCTCCAAACATGAACAGCTGTTCATGAGCTCTACACGGCGCCTGTGCAATTAATAGTACATTCTGTCACATGCTCCCGCACGCTCCCGATGCTCGTGGGGGTGGATTTCTCAAATGGGCGGATCTTTGCGGGGCGTGTTTACACAACTGAAGGGTGGGTTTAGCAATGTTGATGGGCGCAGTAAGGTATTGAAAGTGCTTGTGTTATGTATGTAACATTGAAGTACCCACCCTTTTCAGCTGTGGCCATCATTGTAAAACTCCTTCAGTTGTGTAATGAGCTCTGGCCATTCTGTATGCATCCGCCCCCTACACCCTTGCAGAGTTGTACAAGCATCGGGAGCGTGTGACAGAATGTATTATTAATTGCGCAGGAGCCTTGTACAGCTCATGAACAGCTGTTCATGTTCGGAGACTTTCGGTGTCTTCTTTGTCCTCCGTACTGCGCAAGCGCTGCGCCTGTGCAGTACAGGGCGGACACTATCCGACGGGGGACATTTCTCGACAGGACACCGGGCGATCTCCCAGCTGAGCCTGTCACTCAGCCACGGACAAAGCAGCCCGAGCAGCCGAATGGAGTAAGGCCGCTTGGGCTACTCTGTCTGTGGCTGACAGGAAGACAGAGCCAAGAAGAGGGGTGGGCGGGATCTTGTTAGGAGGAGGAGGGGGGTGGGTGTCGGGCCCTTTGCTCATTAAATGCTGAAGATCTCCTCATTTCAATCATCTGGCTGTCACACCACTCCATGCCCGACACTTTGCTACAGCCTGCACGCGGGGCCCAGGTTGTGTCTGTGCACACTGTGTCCCTCCTCTCCGCAGCTATGCCAGTGTCCAGACAGGAGAAGAACGATCCTTCCCAGGTTTGGATGTTGTTAAAGTGTGCCTCACCACTCTGCACACATCAGCACCGATCACTGTCCAACCCAGCAGGAACCAGAACTCTCCCCACACCAACTCAAATGCTCTTGATTCAAGCCATGGCAGCTACCATTAGGTGAATTGCTAAAATGTATTTGTCATAGGTGTGCGCAGCCTATTGCATTAGGGTGTGCACCTCAAAGCTCCAACCCATATGCGTTTGACATATTTACCAGCCTCTTCCCCGCTCTCCATCCTTAAACAATGGGAGGAAGGAGGAGCAAGGGAGCACATGGGAGACCTGGGCAACAGAAGGAAGAGGAACAGGGAAATGAGGGGTGGCATATATTAGTACCAATCCCCTATATTTTCCTCCTGTGGCAACTGAATGTTGACAAAAGGGAGAGGAGAAGCCTACTTTCAGCTGCTGCAGGAGGAAAATAAAGATCAGTTCCACTAAATTCCACCCACGCCACCTCTCCTGTCCAGGTTCTGAGGGTCGGCAAGGAAGGGTTGAGGTTTACCTGTCACCTGCCCACCATTGACAGGTTGCCAACCCCAGGATTAGGGTGTGCCCATGCACACCTGGCACAACCCTTGCGCACGCCTATGGTATTTGTAGAACAAGCTGGATTAGTGCCAACAAAACTAGATTTGTGAAACTTCCTGTCTGTGTCAGTCTGTCCGGCAACTCTGATGAGAGCACAGACCAGGGCGACTTCTCTGTTTCCCAGGATCATTAGAAATCTTTGACATCTACTGAGGGCTAGGTATTAAGGATGAGCTCCGGCGTGTTCGCAAGCTGCACGTGCCGAGCCCGCCAGGAAGTCGACACTGCGCTGCGCTAATCACAGGCAGTGAGACATTTCCCGATCTCTGCAGCCGCACATCGGGACAATGTCTCACTGCTTGTGATTAGCGCTGTGCAGTGCCAAGTTCCTGGCGGGCTCGGCACGTGCAGCTTGCGAACACGCCGGAGCTCATCCTTACTAGGTATTTGCTTGCCTGTGAGGTTAGGGTCTGCTTGAAATAATTTCAAAGCCCTATGATCAGTTGCACTTATTCTTTAATGTCACTTAGAAATATCTAAAAATCTCTGCAGTGACTCAGTACAAAACTAGAATGTTCTGGGATCGAGTAGGTTTTTATGCATGTAGAAAATGTAAGTCTTGTCAGCAAGTCACTGCACATTTGAGGGGTCTGACTAGTTTCACATCAACAGCTAATGGCAAAGAATTCAAGATTAAAGAATTAATTTCATGCATGTCAATGCATGTGGTGTATGCCCTAGAATGTCTGTGCGGCCTTATGTATATTGGCCACACAAAAAGAACCTTAGGCAAAAGAGTGTCAGAGCATATATACAACATACTTCTAGGTTACAAGGAATACAGTGTATTATTACATTTCAGGGAGAAAAATGATAGGAAGCCAAAGGGCCTCAAGTTTTGGGGTATTGACAAAATACACCCCAACTGGAGAGGAGCCAATATGGTTAGAGAGATATCCAAGCGGGAATCACTGTGGCCAATACATTTAGCCCGAATGGACTTAATATCAAACTAGAGAAAAAAATGGAATAGCAAATCTCACCACAGGATGGGCTGTGGAGATTCCATATATAGAGCAGTGCCAACGTCCTAAATCTACAAATTCTCAAAAATACACCAAAAGGAGTGGAAATATGGACTTTGTAGGCACCAATCATAAAATTAAATGTAAATGTTTTATTAAGGGAAGGGGGGGAAGGAAAAGGGGGGGGGGAGAAGGGGGGAACAGGGTAAGGGGAAGGAGACAAAGTAAGGAGGTAGACGGACCATGGAGGGAATAAAGGGATTAATGGTGGTACAAAGACAAATGCGATTGAGCCTACCTCTAAGAGAAGTTAAAACTACAAATAGCTGGGAAGTGTGTGTTGCCATAAACAACTTCCGAATAGCCAAGCTGAATAGGATAACTAATGACGTCAATTATAGGGAGTATAGACATATATATGGTAAGACATAGTAAGATATGCTCTGTGTATATATGGATACACATATATATAAAAAAAAGTAATAATAATGATAGGAAACCAATCCAAGAGATACACCAGAGCCATATAAATGTGTATATAGCAAAATCTCACCTTGTGAGAGGCAATGTATTGGGATTTTAAAGTTACAAGCATAAGCAGCTTAGCAGCTTTAGGCTATGACCTACGTCTGAGAGAATGCCAGTCATTGCTCCTGAATTTATTGCAATGTTTTACATTTTTATGTTTTTGTTTTTTTGTATTTTTTGTATAATAAAACATTTACATTTAATTTTATGATTGGTGCCTACAAAGTCCATTTTCCACTCCTTTTGGTGTATTTTTGAGAATTAATATCAAACTAGACCTGAACTGTTTCATCAGCAATCATTGACGTTATTGTGTTTTCATCAATTAATCTTTTCTCTCCCTCTTTTAAGAAATAATAGCTCAGCAATCCAAATTATGTATTTATTATACAGCTGCTGGTCACCAGAGTTTTTTAGGTAAATTTTTCAGCATGCTGGAAGATTTATATATATATTTTTTTTCTAAACTATATATGTGGGATCTTAGGCTCATTTTTAAAAAACAGGGCTTAGCATTTATCCCAGTAGTGAGCGAATTAAGCAGCTACGATAATTAGATCAAATTTTGGGTACCAATTTATTGAATTTTGTTTGGTTTGGACTGAAACTATACTTAATAGTTATGATTCATCTGGGTACTTTAGTAGTTTCTGTTGAATCTGTTCTCTTTTATATGAAACGGATTAATGATTGGTTGTCATGTTTTAATATAAGGGTTGACTTTTGATTTTATTGTATTCTGTATTGTATATCATTTAAATGTTAATGATCTTATATAATTCATTGTGAACTTGATATGCATGGGTAGGATTAGCCTAGTAGCATAGTGCTAATATGGAGTGATCTTTTGTGAGTGGATGGGACGCTGTATTCCAGCTCTTTACCTTCCGCAAAGGGGCAGTAACAAACCCGATGACGCTCGGGGTGACGTTGTTGAAGGTACCCGCCTCCCATGCTATTTAAATGTAGAGTCATATTGCGTGGCCACGCCCTCTGAAGACGGAATTATGAAACGCGTCAGCTCGTGACCACGTGACCTACCAGCTTGAGACAGGCAGCGTCATCTCGGGACTCATCGTGGTGGGCAGACCGTTCGGAGCTTTGACCAGCGATAATACCATGAGATTGAAATACCCAGACTGAGGAGAACTGAGGTACTTTTGCAGCGGAGGAGCTGATCTATTGGAGAAAGGATATGACAGGTTTGTCTATTTCTTACCTCTGGTAAGCTCACACCCAAAGGGGGCTATTCACGCGGTGATATGATGAAGGTGTAGTGACCCTTGGATATGTCCACCCCAGAACGAATAGAATCCCTTTTCTTCCTTTCTACCCATGTCCGCTGCTTGCAATGAACTATTCATAGGAAGTCTCTGAGTCTGTGCAGTGGTTGTAATTGATTTATATGCCACTGCTGGTAATTTTTGAATGACTGACTTGGGACATTTGATCTCTTTTCACTGCACTGAATGTTTTTCTTTTTTATTGGAGTCTAACATTCGAGAGTTAATGGTATTACATGCTTTTAGTTTGACAGATTATTTTAGCAGCATATGAAGGTATTACATGCCTTTAGTTAGTCAGATCATTTTAGCAGTATATGAGCTATTGTGTTTATTCATGTTTAATTGTATCAAGCGTTGTTAATACTATCTTCTATAAGAGAGTATGTATTGTTTTTCATCTTTGTTTTCTTTATAACAGCAGCTAGAAATATTTAATAGGTAGATTTTTTATACTCTCTTTTTTCCATTTTGAGCGCTAGGACCAGTGTTGTTTTTTCAACCCTGGTATGTGTGTTCTTTAGTGACTCAGTATAAACCTTTTTTTGGATATCTCTTTGTAGCTGCTAATATGTTACAAGAAATCTGTATTTTAGGCTGGCTATGAAACAAACTTTAGCCCCAGAGCAGCCCTCTTCCTCTCATAATAACCATTCCTCCTTCAGAGACCCTTATTTTTTTTTATTTATTACTTATATAGTGCTGTCAATTTACACAGCACTTTACATATACAGTCCCTGTCCTCAAGGAGCTTACAATCTAATGTCCCTAACTTCATTACTAGGTCCAATTTAGACAGAAATCAATTAACCTTCCAGCATGTCTTTGGAGTGTGGGAGGAACCCAGAGTACTTGGAGGAAACCCATGCAGGTACAGGGAGAACATGCAAACTCCAAGCAGGTAGTGCTGTAGTTGGGATTTAAACCAATTGCCCAAGCACTGCTGGGCAGTAATGCTAACCATTTATAGGGAAATCCATTCTATTTTTTTCTTCTGTCCACCAGCTGAACAAAAAAAAAAAAAAAAAAAGTATACTAACCTTTAGATTTACACTACAAAAAAAATGTGTACCCAGCTTTAGTTAAATGCACCCACAGAGCTCCACCCTCCCAGTTGCCAGCCCTCCTTAATACCACCATCACATCAGTCCTCCTAAAGGTGGGTACAGTCGGATTGAAATTAAACCAGTTCAGCAGGGAGCAGCAACATTTCAATCTGTTTGTGGCTCTACCCCTTCCTGTTAGACAGATTTTGATCGGTAGATTGACTTCTGTCGAACAATCATGCTAGAAAACTTTCATTTAATCAGTGGCCAAAGCCAAATGGCTGCAGCCACTGATCAGTGTATTCTGACAGCAGGGAGTCCCTACTGTCAAAATACAATGGCACAGTGGGGAGGATTCCTCCATCCACCTCACTTGTGTGGATGGGAAGAACCTGTTCATATATTTTTTTTTCTCTGCACCCACCAGCTGAACAATAAGAGAGCTAACTGTGTATACTCACCTTTAGACTTATACCACAGACACCAGGGCATCTTTTTCTTCCAGTGAAAACACCAACACTCAGGCATTTTCCCTCACACTGACCCCAATATATTACTGCGGGATAGAATGTCTACTGCTATTAAATTTATATGTTACATATGTTTTGATGAGACGTGCTGCATGTGTTGCTACAAGCTGCATTCCTCCCCCTACTCCACCTGGTGGGGGGGGCACAGTTTAACATCTTCGCCCTGGGCACTGGATGACCTTGTCCCGGCACTGCAGGCGGATGTGATAACGTCCTCACCAGGGAATGCCAGTCTGTGCGAGGTGGAGGACTGTAACAAAGTCCTGCCTCCTTGATAGATGGAACACTGATCCAATGATACATTAAATCAGTGTGATGTGTATCATAGGAGGCGGGACTTTGTTACAGTGGCCGCCGGGATATTCAAATCTGTAATTGAGCTCTGCGTGAGCAGGATGCATTTAATTGGCACTGATCAGGCTGCATTTCATGGGCACTGGTAAGGCTGCATTTAATGGGGGGGGGGGGAATTCAGCTGCGGCACAAAGCGTCACCTCCCTGAGTTTTTGCAGGTTGGGATGTCTGTAGTATAAAACTCTTGGGTGTCCAAAGCAGCAAGCTTTTCCTCGTTCAGCCAGATCAGACCGACTCTCAATATGGGAAAGAAACTCCATTGGACGTTCTAATCTCCTCAATCTCCTCCATTGCAAGCTCACATGCAATATAAATAATGTGCAGAATTCCAGTAAAATATTTATTACCACTTCTGGACCGCCGCACGTCGATATACATCCTAATTTTGAAGGGGGATATCGTTATGGCAGCAGCTTGCCATAAACCCCCGGTATCCTCTTCTTCGGCCGGTGGTCCTTCCCACACGTTGCGTCACAGATCATGTGACTTTATCAAGGGTTTGGAGTTGGGTGAGCGTGGCTGGACTTGAATACAGTTCTTTGTTGTCATGGCAACTACAACAATAATTTTTTTGCTACATGTTCGTTTGATTATTTGCAGATTTTTTATGCATTTGCACTGAATTGATCATCATACATTGGATGTCATTTGCACTTTATATATTTGCACAGTATTGCATTAGCACTTTAGGAATTATATTTATATTGAGTAAGCGCCACATCATTTATTTATGAAACAGGGTTTCTGATCGGAACTGTTCAAAGAGCCACACATCCTCCCGGATTGAACAATGCGGCTTTCTTCGGGCCCTTTTTGTAGGGCTTCAACTCGGGTGGGATGGAAAAATAAAGTACGAGGCACTTTTTTACTACCCCTTTTGTTTGAGGGGTCATATATCTCCCCTCTCTGTTTCCCCCCTTTCCCCATTGCATTTCTTCCCACTTTTTCTACTTTGTCAATTTGCATTAGTAGTATGGTCATTACCAATAATCATCAATTGTTCCTCCCTTTCTTTTTGTCCTTTATTTTGTTTTTTGCGTGTTCATTTTGTGAGGACTGTGGCATGGAGTCATCTGCACATCTCCTCTAATGTGCTTTATCATTGTCCATCATTTCTAGGCTGTTTGCCTGCCATGATGGATATGTTATCTAATTTTATATCCATTGAATTATTTATTATTAGCTTTCTCCAAGGTGGGTTAGCCTTGATGTGGCCTATGCCTGCATCATGTGCACTCGGCATGGCAATATATTCTCCTTCTGGGGCTATTTTGGGATGTGTGTCCACCATACCATTGCGGACTATTTTTCCCATTTTGGTATCCATGACGACTTTGTCATCATGAGACGCCTTGTCGCGCCAGTGGGATGCTGCTGTGTCATGCCCCTCCGTGGCGCTCTTGCGTGGCATCGCAGCGCATGTGCCCTGCCAGCTGCCCTGTGTCACCGTGCTCTGTGCACTGCACGTGACGTTCCTTGCGCCTGCGCCGTGTGGAGGTGCGGCGCAGTGACTTCCCAGGGGAGGATGGGAGGAGATGTAAGGACACTCAGCTGATCCGCATTATTGCGGACCAGCTGTCTGTCTTGGCTAGTATTTATAGATCGCTCATTTCAGATTAGATAGGGCAGGGGGAGGATGTCTCCTGGACTCACTGGTAGAACCTGCTGCGGGAAAGATATTGCCTGGGTAAAAAAATCCTTTATACCATGTACATTCATGGTGTTTATAGGTTTGATATTTAGTTTACTTTCCAAACTTTTTTTATGCAAAGTACCTTTATTTTTATATATATATATATATATATATATATATATATATATATGTATATATCCCCCTCTTTTCCATATACCTTTGGGGGTGCTCCTTATTTTTTGACAGCTCTCATACCAGACATTACTTCATTAATACACGGGTCTACAGACTCCTGGGTTGTTTCTCCTCATTTGCCCATCTGCCTGTGAGTGATATCATCTTTGAACTTAGGTAGGTGTTATCTTTAGATTTGGGTTTCACCTTGGAGGAGACATCAATTTTCTTTCCCCGCCCCTAACCCCTTGTCCGTTTTCTTCCTGCACATTGATACTCACTCTGCCATTCCGTTTCTTCTTTTCCAAACTCCCTATTGGCTGGACCTCAGTGTATATGCCAGACACAGGGGCGGATCCAATTGCCCCCTCTGAGAATGCGGGTGACAGTGCAGGCAGCTCCAGAGGTGACAGTGTGGGCGGTTCCATCGCAGGTGACAGTGTGGGTGGCTCTGCCGTGGGTGAGTGTGCAGGCGGCTCGCATCTGGTGACAGGCAACGTGGCAAGTGACAATCTGCAACGTGTGGCAAGTGACGTGGCAAGTGACAATCCGCAACGTGTGGCAAGTGAAATTCCGCAACTTGTGGCAGGTGACGTGGCAAGTGACAATCCGCAATGTGTGGCAGGTGACATGGCAAGTGACAATCCACAACGTGTGGCAGGTGACGTAGCAAGTGACAATTAACAATGTGCGGCAGGTGACGTGGTAAGTGACAATTCGCATCTGGTGACAGGTGATGTGGCAAGTGACAATTCGCATCTGGTGACAGGTGATGTGGCAAGTGACAATCCGCATTTGGTGGCAGGTGACGTGGCAAATGACAATCTGCAACGTGTAGCAGGTGACGTGACAATTCGCAGCGTGTGGCAGTGATGTGGCAAGTGACAATCCTCATTTGGTGACAAGAGACGTGGCAAGTGACAATCCGCAACGTGTAGCAGGTGACGTGGCAAGTGACAATTTGCAGCGTGTGGCAGGTGATGTGGCAAGTGACAATCCGCATTTGGTGGCAGGCGACATGGAAAGTGACACACTCAGGGCTCCCACTGATTCTGCATTATGGTGAGTTTAACTATTTCATTTTATATTACAATATAAGAATAGAAATAATGCGCTTCAATCATCCTGACACCATAATAACCATGGTGCCGTGACGATTGAAGCGCCAACACCAGCCGTTTCCCCGATAAATTGCCTGCAAAAAAAAGGTATTTTCTGGCAGTGCCCCTCCCGAGACTAGACTCTGGATTCGCCCCTGGCCAGACGGCTGTTTGTCTGGATTCCCAGACTCCAGCGGAGCTGGTGGGTCTGACCAGCGGATATTTTTACCCCCTTATTTTCCATGGCCCCCTCTCTTCTCCTTGTTAGCCAAGGTCGACCAGCATCTGGTGGATGGGATTTGTGGGAGACTCTATGCCGCAATGTTTTTCCCTATTTTTTAATCTTGATGGATGCTTGAATGTAAGTGTTTATGATGTAAGTAGTGCCATGCCTGTACTATTCCATGATTATGTAGCTTTTTTTTTATGTTAAGGTCTGTTGGCTGACCACTTTACATTTAAATCTCATAGATTCTGTACTCCCTGTGAAAATCTCTGACGAAGGAGACATTTCATCTCTGAAACATCGTTGGGTTAAGGAAGTTGTATCATTCCTCTTTGCTATTTTTCTGTACATTGTATTGCATCCTTGGTCATGTGTTATATATGTATTTTATATCATGCTTTTTTTTCAATAAATTCCATAGATTTTTTTTTATAAACTTTGATGTGGTAGTGCCTTTAAAGTCCCACCTTCAGGGGGTTCCTCCTCTTGCATCATTTATTTATATCATTATCACTGTGTGGGAACACCTTTTCATGTTGGCAGCCACTCATTAATTGATATTACATTTGGTTTGTGCATTAGTATACCCGCATTATTTATAAACCATCTTTTAAATATTACCAACAAATTGGATATAATATTGCATTTGTTTACACTAAAATATATCTTATGCCGCGTACACACGGTCGGACTTTCCGGCATACTTGGTCCGGCGGACCAGAGTGTGCCGGACAATCCGCCCGTGTGTGGGCGGCGGCGGACTTTTCCGGCGGACTTCTTCCCAAAAGCCCGCCGGACCTAGATTTCAAACATGTTTGAAATCTTTCCGTCGGACTCAGTTTCGGGCGGAAAGTCCGCTCGTGTGTGTGCTGGTCCGACGGAAAGCCCGCTCGTGTGTAGGCTGGTCCGACAGACCAAATACGACACGAGGGGATGGTATTGCATCTCGCGCTCGCTGCAATAGGAAAAACAAATCTTCCTATTGCGGCGAGCGCGGGGCATACCAGGCCCTTAGGTCTGGTATGGATTATAAAGGGGAACCCCGCTACGCCGAAAAAACGGCGTGGGGTCCCCCTAAAATCCATACCAGACCCCGATCCGAGCACGCAGCCTGGCCGGTCAGGAAAGGGGGTGGGGACGAGCGAGCGCCCCCCCCCCTCCTGAACCGTACCAGGCCGCATGCCCTCAACATGGGGGGTGGGTGCTTTGGGGGAGGGGGGCGCCCGGCGCCCCCCCCCCCAAAGCACCTTGTCCCCATGTTGATGAGGACAAGGGCCTCTTCCCGACAACCCTGGCCGTTGGTTGTCGGGGTCTGCGGGCGGGGGCTTATCGGAATCTGGGAGCCCCCTTTAATAAGGGGGCCCCCAGATCCCGGCCCCCCACCCTATGTAAATGAGTATGGGGTACATGGTACCCCTACCCATTTACCTAGGAAAAAAGTGTAAGTAATAAAACACACTACACAGGTTTTTAAAATATTTTATTAAACAGCTCCGGGGGGGGATCTTCCTCCGGCTTCGGGGGTCTTCTTCCGGCTTCGGGGGTCCCTCCGCTTCATCTTCTCCCGGCGTCCGGTTGGTTCTTCTCCGCTCTCCGGCCTCTTCTCCCGGTGTCGCAGGTCTTCGGCCGGCCCCTCCGCTCTCTTCATGTAGCTCTATTGCGAGCGGAGGTCCGGACTTCTGGGCTTCTTGGCTTCTTGGCTTCTCTTCTCTTCTCTTCCCCCAGATGTTGACAAGACGCTCTCTCCGGCTGGACTGGTTTCTGAGGGCTGCGTTGTGACTTATATAGGCGGAGACCCCGCCCCCATATGATGTCACAGTCCCTGGGCATGCTGGGACTGTGACGTTTTAGGGGGCGTGGTCGACCACGCCCCCCGACCACGCCCCCTAAAACGTCACAGTCCCAGCATGCCCAGGGACTGTGACATCATATGGGGGCGGGGTCTCCGCCTATATAAGTCACAACGCAGCCCTCAGAGACCAGTCCAGCCGGAGAGAGCGTCGTGTCAACATCTGGGGGAAGAGAAGAGAAGCCAAGAAGCCAAGAAGCCAAGAAGCCCAGAAGTCCGGACCTCCGCTCGCAATAGAGCTACATGAAGAGAGCGGAGGGGCCGGCCGAAGACCTGCGACACCGGGAGAAGAGGCCGGAGAGCGGAGAAGAACCAACCGGACGCCGGGAGAAGATGAAGCGGAGGGACCCCCGAAGCCGGAAGAAGACCCCCCCCCGGAGCTGTTTAATAAAATATTTTAAAAACCTGTGTGGTGTTTTATTACTTACACTTTTTTCCTAGGTAAATGGGTAGGGGTACCATGTACCCCATACTCATTTACATAGGGTGGGGGGCCGGGATCTGGGGGCCCCCTTATTAAAGGGGGCTCCCAGATTCCGATAAGCCCCCGCCCGCAGACCCCGACAACCAACGGCCAGGGTTGTCGGGAAGAGGCCCTTGTCCTCATCAACATGGGGACAAGGTGCTTTGGGGGGGGGGGCGCAGGGCGCCCCCCTCCCCCAAAGCACCCACCCCCCATGTTGAGGGCATGCGGCCTGGTACGGTTCAGGAGGGGGGGGGGCGCTCGCTCGTCCCCACCCCCTTTCCTGACCGGCCAGGCTGCGTGCTCGGATCGGGGTCTGGTATGGATTTTAGGGGGGACCCCACGCCGTTTTTTCGGCGTAGCGGGGTTCCCCTTTATAATCCATACCAGACCTAAGGGCCTGGTATGCCCCGCGACGGGGCTCGCAAGGTGTCAATCTAGCCGATAAAAGCGGCAAGATTGACATCCTTTTCTAGTCCCGTCGCACCTGAGTCACGTTCAAAATGAACGGACTTGTCCGTGTGTGGGCAAGTCCGTTCATTCTGAAAGTCCGCCGGAACTCCGGCGAAAGTCCGTCGGAAAGACGGGCGGACTTAGCCCGCCGGAAAATCCCGGCGTGTGTGGGCAAGTCCGTTCGTTTTAAAGTCCGGCGCACCTGGCGGACAAAGTCCGTCGGAAAGTGTGCCGGACCAAGTAGGATAGAAAGTCCGCTCGTGTGTACGCGGCATTAGTGTATTCTTTACTGAAAATATGCAAACAGTTGTGCAAATAACATAAATTGCAACTGCCACCCTTTTACTGTATCTTACAGGTCTTCTGATTCCAGAAAATATAGAATTGTTTTGGGGGTAATTCTCTAGCAAAACATTTAGTTTTTAACTTGTGTGCAAAAAATTAAAAAGATTCCCTGGTGGTTAAATAATTCTGTTAAACATTCTTTGATAAGAAAATTGGTCATATGAATCATCCACAAGTCTGATGAGCATTATCCCATCCAAAAAAAAACTAGAAGAATATAAGATATAAGATAAGATATATAAGATATATTTAACTATGAAGCGTAACAAGCTATTTGCATTCAATTCATCAAAGCAAAATGAAAACGAAAAGATCTGAAAGTAACTGACCTGTGGAGCACAGAAGGAAGAAAAGCCAAACAGTTCTTCCATTCATCATGTGGCTTGTTTCTCTCTTTGGTCAAGTGGTGACCACCGTGTCCTTGTTAGCTGTTGAGAAGGTTGACAAACAAGCATTTGCTGAAAGAATCTCGCTACAGCTACAGTCACATCGTTTGAAAGAATGTAAATTGCCTGGAGTGTGGGAGTATCACAGGTGGTCAGATATAAATATTTCACTTTCACTTTTGCATTTTCCAACCTCATATTACACATAAAAAAAAAATGTCTTGCAAGGATGATAGTGAAGTATATCCAGGACATATATGGATTTATACGAAAGCCCATTTCAAAGCAATAGGAAAGGTTCTGATATATGGATTATTATAATATATCAGTATTAAACCCAAAAACAAACATATATTGTATGTCAGCTTATCAATTGTTAGATGTGATAGCTGCTTTTGTTTTATTTTTTAGGCTTTCTTTTGTCTATTTTCATCTGGTATACCAGCTAGCAAGTCTGTTGTTTTTCAGAAGCTCAAACTCTCCAGCAGAATGTATAAGTTTACATGGATGAGACAAACCACTTAACACTGGCAGGGGTGCTTACAATTATCAGTTTTTATTGATTAATGTAAAACCTTACGTTCCAACACGTGATGAGGTAACACGCAGGGCGTGGCCGGAGATAGTCGCGTACCGGAAGTGACGCGAGAAGGCGCTTAAACTCTGTGATCTTTATTTCAATGCACTTTTAACTTTTGTTTGATGTAAGCACCCACTTGTCTACAATAAATTGTTACTTGATTTTAATATACTACACTATGGAGGGCATTTTATCTTTTTGATTCCTATGATAACTGGAGCTTATAGCCATATGGTGGAAGTTTAAAGCCTGGCGTCATGAAGCCCGGATATCGGCACTACTCTTTGTATCAGGAAGCTGTTAATATACCATAAAGAGGAACCTGTGGCGATACAACTATTTGGAGCCTAAAGGTTTGATAGTCCTATATCTTTAAAGGCTTGATATTTCCTTCTTTAACCACTTGCCGACCAGCCACCGTCATTATACTGTGGCAGGTCAGCACAATCCCGATAAACCGTCGTAGCTGTAGGTCAGTCCCTTTAAGCGGGATAGCAGGCGCGCGCCCTCCACGCAGTGGGGGGTACCGATGTGCAATCGCAGGCACGAGAGGCAGAACAGGGATGTGTGTATATAAACACACAAATTCCTGTTCTGTGAAGAGAGGAGAGGCAGATCGTGAGTTCCTAATAGCTAGAAACAACGATCTGTCATCTTCTATAGTCAGTCCCCTCCCCCCTACAGTTAGAACACACACTAGGGAACACAATTAACCCCTTGATCACCCCCTAGTGTTAACCCCTTCACTGCCAGTGACATTTACACAGTAACCAGTGCATTATTTTAGCGCTGATCGCTGTATAATTGTTAAAGGTCCCAAATATGTGTCAAAAGTGTCTGATCTGTCCGCCATATTGTCGCAGTCCCGATAAAAACGCTGATCACCGCCATTACTAGTACAAAAAAAAAAAATAATAATAATGCCATAAATCTTTCCCCTATTTTGTGGACGCAATAACTTTTGCGCGAACCAATCAATATACACTTATTTGTAAATGGTAAACAAATGCAGCGCTAAATATAGTGGATGGCAGGAAGGTGTGTTCACATCCTATATGGAAATCACATCCTATATCATATAGTGAGTGACAGGATGGTGTGTTCACATCCTATATAAAATTCATATGGTGACCGTTACAAGTGGTGTTTGTGGACTGAGAATAAACTAAAATCGACAAACATTCACAAATAACTAGAAATTAAAAAAAGTCCATAGTGGTTGATAGTTCATTGACATATATAGTACAGAATTCCTAAAGTGAGGTAAGAACTGGAACCAAGTGCAGATAATGATTTCAATTCAAGCAAAAATCTTCACATATTCGGAATCAAAGTGTAAGTGGCAGAAGTGAATACCCTTACCGGAGGAGATGGACACAATCACCGTACGGTGGAGTGTCATACGAGCTTTTAGGGGTCAAACAATCCCAGGGATATTGCGCTGGAAACTCCTGGTAGTGGGTTCCATCCGGGACAACCGTGGTTGTAAAATGATATATGGATCCGCAGTGGATAGAGGGATGACTCTCAGAAGAAGCAGGCTGTTGGAGAAGGCGACTTCCACCCCATGAGTGTTCAGTTCTTAAAGTAAAGGAAAAAAATCTCCACATAGGGCATGAATCCAATATAAAAAGTAGTTTTATTTAAAAGATGTTGGAAAAATCCTTAACACGCCCTAAGTCGAGTGAATAAAAAGTGATGACAAAGTAGTAATAAAATCGATCTCATGCTCTCCAGCCTGGAGGAGAGATGTGGGGTCTTATTGACCCCTCATCTCTCCATAAAGAAGACCTGTCACGAATGATTCCTATTACAAGGGATGTTTACATTCCTTGTAATAGAAATAAAAGTGATAAAAAAAAAAAATGTAAAAGAAAGTGTAAAAAAAAAAAAGAAAAGAGAACAGTAAAATGAAAAAAAAAATTTAGAACACCCCTGTCCCCGGTAGCTCGCGCTCAGAAGCGAAGGCACGTGTAAGTCCTGCCCACATATGTAAACGCTGTTCAAACCACACATGTGAGTTATTGCCACATGCGGTAGAGCACAAGCAACAATTCTAGCACTAGACCTCCTCTGTAACTCTAAATATGTAACCTGTAAAAAAATTTAAAGCATCGCCTATGGAGATTTTTAAGTACAGAAGTTTGGCGTCATTCCATGAGTGTGCGCAATTTTAAAGCATGACATGTTGGGTATCTATTTACTCGGTGTAACATCATCTTTCACATTGTATAAAAAAATTGGGCTTACTTTACAGTTTTGTTATTTTTTAAATCATGAATCATCAGTTTTATTTTCCAAAAAAAGCATTTGAAAAATTGTTGCGCAAATACCGTGCGAGATAAAAAGTTGCAAAAACTGCCATTTTATTCCCTAGGGTGTCTGCTAAAAAAATATATATATATACTGTTTGGGGGTTCTGAGTAATTTTCTAGCAAAAAAATGGCCCGGTATGGAAGTGGTTAAAGACAAAAGGAAAGGGGTTTGCTATACAGGTACACTCTTTGAAACTTGATACTGTTTATATGTTTCGTTTTTGTTAATAATTCCCCTCTAGCTTCATTCAGTTTATGTTGTTAAACTGGTTTGGTAAATAGAGAAGTGATTCTGTGACCATCTGTCCATGGACAGATGTAGCTTGACAGAAAGTGACACTAAACTCTGGTATAAAATACAATCTATTAAAGTTTATATTCTTAAAAAGTTTTTAGCTACCTCAATACCGGGCACTTTTACCCCCTTCCTGCCCAGACCAATTTTCAGCTTTCTGTGATCTCACACTTTGAATGATAATTACTCTGTCAAGCTACACTGTACCCATATGAAATTGTTATCATTTTTTTTCACACAAATAGAGCTTTCTTTTGGTGGTATTTATTTACCACTGGGTTTTTTTTGCGATATAAGCAAAAAAAAAGAGTGAAAAATTTGAAAAAACAATATTTTCTACTTTCTGTTAAAAAAAATCCAATAAAATCAAATTTCGTCATAAATTTAGGCCAGAACACGGTATATTCTGCTACATGTCTTTGGTAAAAAAAAATCCTAATAAGTGTATGATAATTGGTTTGTTGTGTGAACCTTATAGAATCTACAAGCTATGCTATGCATTATTGAAAATTGATCAATCCTGATGTACTAAAGGCCTATCTCATTTCTTGAGGCCCTAAAATGTCAGGACAGTACAGAAACCCCCCAAATAACCACTTTTTGGAAAGAAGACAGTTCAGGGTATTTAGTAAGAGGCATAGTGAGTTTTGTAAGTTGCAATTTTTTCCCACAATTGTTTAAAAAATTAAGATTTTTTATGCCCACAAAATTGTCATATTAACAAGTTATTTCTCACATATGACATAGGCATATTTCCAATGACACCCCAAAATATATTCTGCTACTCCTCCTGAGTATGGCGATACATATGTGAGTCTTTTCCACAGCCTGTCCAGGCAGCAGGCAGGAATACTGTCCATAGTCAGTACAAGCAGCAGGCAGAGATATTGCCAGCACAGGCAAAGCATTGGTCCAGGTAGTAGGCAGAGACATGCCAAAGTATTGGTTCTGGCAGTAGGCAAGAACATGGTCCATAGACAGTACAGGTAGCAGGCAGAGGCATGTCAGTTCAGGTGGCAGGCAGAGGCAAGGATGATCAACAGCCCAGGGTCAGAAACATCAGGCTTAAGGACTCGGTCAGGTAAGACTCAGACACTCTGGTTCTCCAGACCCTAATCCGAGAATTACAAAACCTGGAGAAAGCCAAAAACATATATTTTTCTCCTCTCTGAAAAACTATTCTGGAGCCCCTCACATACCTGAGACCCCTGTGTTGTCTTGAATCCCACTAAGACAGTGGCAGGGCAAAAGATCAGTTCAGGAGTCAGGCAACAAACATGGTCATTTAACAGGCTGAGGTCAATTCACATGGAAGGCAGAAACGTGGTTGATAGTTAAAGTGACGGGCAGAGGCATCATCAATGAACAGTCAAAGGTCAGTTCAGGTGGCAAGCAGAGGCATAGTTGATAAATCCCCCATGTCATATAGGGAAATAGCAGATAGTGGACTCTGGAAAAATATCTTTACTTCACATATACGGTACTTCACAAATTTTGTAGTGACGTGTGATAGATCCGATAGCGCTCTCCAATACAGAGGACTGGCTAGGAGGAACATTGGGGACAGTAGTATCGGGTGTCACTGTGAATTCCATTCCTGGAACATACACAATATTTTCTTTGGGGTTTGCTGCCTGTTAGAGTAAGAGTATATCGGAGAAATACCTTTCATGGAGTCTTGTCAATGCAAACTTGTTCAGGGGCATGGCCATGCGGACAGAGAATGTTTGTAACAATATCCTCTTGGTATTTCAGGTAGGTTAGGGATCTTTGTGTGCACTTTAGAAAAGATAACATACAAATTGTACAGGGCTAACTGAAACAAGTAAAATGGTGATCTTTTTATACCAAAACAATGATCTCCTGGTGGCTAAGTAGGGCTATAACATCTGGTCTTTCCGGAGGCATAACTCTGACCTTCAGTGCCTTGGTGCAAGAAACCCTGAAGGGCCCCCCTAACCTCCCCCCTTCCATCTGAACCCCCGGACTTTCAGTTCTGGGAGGGAATTCATGCACATCCTCCCAGAACCCTGCTTCCTGCGTGCCCCCTGGGGCATGTATCAAGCACGCTCTGTGACTTCTGTGTCCTTGGTCCTTCTCCCATGTTTGAGAACCAGGATCTTTCATTCTATGATTAGTGTAGAACCCACTGAAAATGGAGTACTTTGACGCAGTAGCGGGATTAAGCACTATGTGGCCATATGGTGTGACCAAATCCTAATATTTTTGCTCATGTTCAGGTGCTTTTAATAGCCTTGCAGGATTCAATGTCATTTTTGCATGTGTGCGCTGTAATCTCTTGCTCTGTTTTATGGTCTTATAGCAACACCATCTTTAATGTAATGCATTGTTAGGGTGGGCCCCCCAAGTCTTTGTTTTTCTGTGTCCTTGGGACACAGCTAATCATGGTAAGGGGCCAATCACAGCTGCCCTTTACCATGTGACCAGTTGATCACATGTAAACAGACTTGCTGGTTATCAGCAGTCCTTTCTGCCAACGCTGTATCTGTGTGAGGAAAGGGGAGCCGTTAATCAGCAAGACTGTCAGTACATTGTTTACACTGATAATCAGGGCACTGATCATCAATGCCCTGATGATATCAGTGCAGCCTATCAGTGCTACCTATCAGTGTCTGTCAGTGCTGCCTATCAGTGCTGTTTATCAGTGCCTTCTCAGCAGGACTCTGAACTGAGAGCCCAGAGCCTGGACTGACAATTCCCCCTCCCTCACACACTGACAGTTCCTCCTCCCTCCCACACTGTGTGCACTGCAGCTGAATTTGATCATTCAGCTGCTGAGCTTCACACTTCCCACGGTCAGAGTTGGTGCAAAGATTTTTGTCTACTTAGGCGAATGTGCATTTTAGCAACACTTCCAGCGGATCTATGTGAGGATGGTGCAGCCCCTGGCTGTCTCCGCATCCCTCCGGTCCTTATTCTCTGGTCCCTCGGTCCATCTGTCCTTTGGGTCTGGAAGCAGAGAGGAGGTTGAAGGAGTCCAGGGGGTTCCAGGCTCTGGAAAGCACCGGGGATGCTGTGCCCACTGTTGCACGTATCTTTGGAGGTCTTCTCCCTTATGGGCTATTGATGTTTGCTCTGCCCTCACTGCTCTCCTTCCCCATGGCCTCTGTCTCCTGGACCACCCAGTCGCACTGTGGAGAGGGTAGCTAGAGCTGGGTGATATCATCCTGCCAGCACCTTTCCGTCTCCACTGTCCTGCTCCTCACACCCGCTGTCACCAGACCAGGGCCCTCCACGGCCAGGCCCAGGCCCTAGTGCAGTGCTCTGCAGCTCCATGAACCCATACATTAACCCAGCCTTAGCGAAGGGGCCCCCTGGGTGCTCTAAGGCCCTGCCCGCGGTGCACACAGGAAGTGAGGGATGGGAAAAGGAGCAGATCGGCTCTGTCCTCTACCATCCATACGAGTAAGGAGGGAGGGAAAAGTGTCAGAATTGGCTCTGAGAAAGACGCTCTCAGCTGGGAGTGGTGCAGACAGTGCCCCCTGACAGTGATGGAATGCCAGGGCCCGGTTGCAAGTGTGACCCTGGTAGTTCTGACACTGGGTCATTTGTATCCACCCCTCCCCCATGAATAGAATACAATAGTCATGTATGCATTTTGGTTTTCGGATGGGACCTTGTCTTGTCTAAAGTCCCACCGAGGTGTCATCATGTATTGAGTAAAGGATATAGACATCTCTTTTATCTCTCCACTTAAGGGCTAGTATCTATGCATTCCGCAGACTCACTGCTTTACCCCCGTTTTAGTTTTGTGGTGACCAATCCCTTGCAGTTGGCCCATGCTGTCCCAAAGGCCACAGTTTGCTTCACATAGAGATGGCAGAATAGTGGGAGACTTGTGTAGAAATTATCTACATGCATAAGGTAACCCTTTGTGAACAGGGTGTCTATAAGTTGCCAAATACAGTTGGGCGAACAGTTCGAGCCGAGCAAAAGTTTCGCCCGAACATCGCCTGTACGCCTGCTCGGCAAACACCCCGAAATTGCGGGGTGCCTGGCGGGATGTTTGCCTGTCAGGTGCCCCACAATGCACCATTTTGAGGGCATGTGGCCTGGTATGGTTGGGGGGGGGGAGTGCTCACTCGTTTCCCCCCTATCTGACCTGCCTGGCTGCATGCTCAGATAAGGGTCTACTATGGATTTTGGGGGGACCCCACACTATTTTTTTTTTTAATTTGGCGTTAGATTCCCCTTTAAAATCCATACCAGATTCTAAGGGCCTGGTATGGATTGGGGGGACCCCCACTTTTTTTTTTTTTTTACCTTTTTGTATTGCCGGCAATGGTATTGTATCGCCAGCAATTTAAAGTGGAGTTCCACCCAAAAGTGGAACTTCCACTCATTAGATTCCTCCCCCCCTCCGGTGACACAGTTGGCACCTTTCAGGGGGGAGGGGGGTACAGATACCTGTATATTACAGGTATCTGTACCCACTTCCGGCATAAATAGCCGCAGAATCTGCGGTTATTTACGCCACTTCCTGCTCCCTCCCGCTGCCTGCTGAGAAACACACACGGGTCCCAGAGGCAGCAGGGAGCATCCGTATTGCGCGGCGCGACTCGCGCATGCGAAGTAGGGAACCGGGAAGTGAAGCCGCACGGCTTTACTTCCTGATTCCCTTACCAAAGATGGAGGCGGCAGCACCCGAGGACGGAGAGACGCTTCGGCCTCGGGTGCCGACATCGCGGGCGCCCTGGACAGGTAAGTGTCCATATTTTAAAAGTCAGCAGCTGCAGTATTTGTAGCTGCTGACTTTTAAAATTTTTTCTTTCGGCGGCGCTCCGCTTTAAATGTAATTTTTTTTCTTTATATACAGTATCTCACAAAAGTGAGTGCACCCCTCACATTTTTGTAAATATTTTATTACATATTTTCATGTGACAACACTGAATAAATGACACTTTGCTACAATTTAAAGTAGTGAGGGTACAGCTTGCATAACAGTGTAAATTTGCTGTCCCCTCAAAATAACTCAAAACACAGCCATTAATGTCTAAACCGCTGGCAACAAAAGTGAGTACACCCCTAAGTGAAAATGTCCCAAACTGGGCCCAAAATGTCAATATTTTGTGTGGCCACCATTATTTTCCAGCACTGCCTTAACCCTCTTGGGCATGGAGTTCACCAGCGCGTCACAGGTTGCCACTGGAGTCCTCTTCCACTCCTCCATGACGACATCACGGAGCTGGATGTTAGAGATCTTGCGCTCCTCCACCCTCTGTTTCAGGATGCCCCTCAGATGCTTAATAGGGTTTAGGTCTGGAGACATGCTTGGCCAGTCCATCACCTTTACCCTCAGCTTCTTTAGCAAGGCAGTGGTCTTCTTGGATGTGTGTTTGGGGTCATTATCATGTTGGAATACTGCCCTGTGGGCCAGTCTTTTAGGGGAGGGGATCATGCTCTACTTCAGTATGTCACAGTACATGTTGGCATTCATGGTTCCCCCAATGAACTGTAGCTCTCCAGTGCCGGCAGCACTCATGCAGCCCCATGACACTCCCACCACCATGCTTGACTGTAGGCAAAACATACTTGTCTTTGTACTTCTCACCTGGTTGCCGCCACACACGCTTGACACCATCTGAACCAAATAAGTTTATCTTGGTTTCATCAGACCACAGGACATGGTTCCAGTAATCCACAGGCTCTTCCAATCCCCCCTCCTGTAGTGGCTTTCCTCTGCTATTTATTCTTAAAAAATCGGAGGCACTGACATCCAAACAAAATGGCATTCAGTGTATTCAAACCAGCCGCGGATCAAGCCAGTCAGCTGGTGCGTAGTGATGTCAAGACCTGTAGCTCCACTCGACATGTTTCCCCGTACAAGGCTTCAACTGGGAAAGGAGCCCAGGATAAATACCTTTTAATTTGAGTACTGCACCATGAAGCCTCTGCTTTCCATTTCATAATATATCCCACGTGGAGTCTGCCTTGCTAAAGGCTCTGTGGAAAATTGCAGCAGAGGAAAACCACTACAGGTGGAGGGATCCGCTATTGGAAGAGCCTGTGGATACATCTTGTTTTGGCCAAGTGATCCTACCTGTGTGTGTCTGATCTCTAATACTTGAGATCCATCACATCTGGTAAGCGGCGCTGTTTAACTTACTTTGTTTGATGAACAGAAAAATTGTTTGTTACTCTGAGAAGTTCGTCCTGTCTGTTTGCCTCGGGTCAAGCACTTTTTTTGGGACTATACAGTTTAATATTGTTTTTTAACTAACTATAGCACGTCACAGCACATTAATCAATTACAGCACATGTTTGCATTCATATGAGCATTTTATTTTTTGTATACATCCCTGATACTAATAAGCTGGTAAGCGAACTTGGACCCACTGAACTAATGGCTCAGGTAGCTCAAGCTCAAACTCAGATGTACCATGCTTTGATGTGAGTAATGGAGACCCAAGCCAAGGTCCAGGAAAAACAATCTCACCAAGGAGGGCCAAAGTTTTCCAGAGCCAGAGAAAAGAAATGTTATGAATGTGGAAAAGTTGGACACTTCTGGGCTGCGTGCCCCAAAGAATCAGCCCACAATTGCTCACGGAAGTTTTCAAAGCCTTACAGAAGTTGCTCTTCCAAAAGCCAGCGGAAAACTTCAGGGGACCTCAGTGAAGGAGCTAGTTGAGAGTCCCGTGGACAAACTGCGCTCCTAAGTTAAGAAAGCATCTGTAGCGGGACACATTTTTGATGTAACCTAATGTTAAATCTTATCCTCTGGCGCCATCTAGCAGCCAAAGTGCAAAAGGACAATCTTTATTTTCTTTTCGCTTTTCAAGTTGACCTGGAAGTTATTGTTTGTTTATATCTGGACATTAACTTGACCTGCCCACAATGCACAGTGACTCCCACAAGTCTCAGGTAACAGAACTGCATTGTGGGAAGCCTATAAAAGGGCTGGGAGCGGCCATCTTAGGTCTCTTGGACACGCATGGCCAGCCTGGGAGGATCTGTGTGAGGTCTCCAGCACAGTGCGGCCTACCTCCATGAAACAGCGATCCGAGCAGCGGCATTGTGATATCCCACAGAGTTGGACTGACGACAGAGCAAAACTGGGAAGGAGCCAGAGAAGCTTGTCCTAGTCATCTGGGAGTTCCGGAGTGTCTTGAAGGACAGGAGCGGATCATCGCAGCATTTCCGGCCGGCCAGAGGAAAAACCCTGCACATCAGAGCGGAGTCTCCTGACAGCATTGTCCTGGTTGGGTGAGAGGGCTGAGGCCCACAAGTTTCTTGACTCACTTTCATACATTAGTTTACATAAGATAGAGTTGCTGGGACCTGAAGTACCACAAGCAAAGTCAAGAGGATTCATCACTAAGCCACTGCATCAAAGTTAGTTATAGCTCTGCTGCATCAGGACTTTGCTTTATTTATCAGGTTACTCTGTTAAGGAATCATTAACTCTTGGATTACAAAATTACCTTGTTGCTAGCCGAAGAAAAGAAGAGAAAGGACTGTTAAGTAACAAATAAGGCCTTGGGTTATTTTATTATATCAGGGGGTGTGAAATTACCGGAGGGAGCTCCCATAGGCGTGCCCACGGGGTGTGCCCAGGCACACCCTAATCATTCAGCCCTGTCTGTGTTTCAACAAGTTTTGTCAGTGCTAAATGCCTGCAACATCTGTCCTATCCCTGTGTAACTTCAGTCACCACCACTGCGGCCAGTAAAAACAGCTGTGCTGCGAGTGGGAGGTGATTGAGCAGGGAACTAGGACCTCAGCTGCGGAGTAACCCAGCCGCATTTTCCGATGCAGCTTCTATAGTTCCGGCTGCAGGTCCTCACAGTAGCCGGCGGAGTGATCTACATGTGCACTCTGCCCCCCCCCCCCCCCCCTCCAGCCTCTCTCTCCCTAGAAGCAGTGGACTAGCAGAGCCTGAGAGCGGCAGACGAGTGGCTGCAGTCTGCTGGATCCAGGTAGTGATTGCATTTAGAAGCTTCCAATGTTTTTCTATCTCCCCCAAGTCTTATATATGTTCAATCTGTGCCCTCATTCACTTAGATCCTCCCCCATCTCCAGTGCTGTCTGCCCAGAGAACGTGGGGGGGGGGGGGGGGCACTGCTAGTGCCAGGTGCTGCTGACACTGTGCAGGGAAGGAGGTGAGCTGAGCTCATGTTCTAAGAAAAGTCAATTTGGAGAGGTAAGCTGCAGTTTCACCTCAGAACTATTCAGGAGGATTTGTTTGCAGTGTGATGAGAATGATTAAGCTAATAGGAGGATCGGAAGAGCAGAGTGTGTATGGGGGAGTTGGCTGAGTCTTCAGCCTTACTCACAGCTAACAGATATATTAGATGCTGGCACTTATCACTATATAAACAACCCCCACACTCTGTGTATGTCCAGATAATCTGAAGAAACTTTATAAGCATTCAATTTATCCCTGTGTTCTCCAAACTCTGTACAACATGTAAATTCCCCACATAAACTAAACACTCTCTATACAAGTTACCTGTCCTCAATAATCAGAGCAGAGCACAGGGTTCACAGTTATTTACATGGTAGTGCAATTGTATGAGCACTGATTATTTAGAGAATAATATTTTTTTTTTATTGAGAATTGTTATTTTGCATCTACTCAGTTAGGGCCCTTTCACACTGGGGCGGAGGCGGTAAAGCGCCGCTATTGTAAGTGGCGCTTTACCGTCGGTATTCGGCCGCTAGCGGGGCGGTTTAAACCCCCGCTAGCGGCCGAGAAAGGGTTAATAATCACCGCAAAGCGCCTCTGCAGAGGCGCTTTGCCGGCGGTATAGCCGCGCTGCCCCATTGATTTCAATAGGCAGGAGCAGTGAAGGAGCGGTATACACTCCGCTCCTTCACCGCTCCGAAGATACTGCTAGCAGGACTTTTTTTCCCGTCCTGCTAGCGCATCGCTCCAGTGTGAAAGCCCAGAGGGCTTTCACACTGGACAAACAGCAGCGGCACTTTCGGGTCGGTTTGCAGGCGCTATTATTAGCGCAATAGCGCCTGCAAACCGCTCCAGTGTGAAAGGGCCCTTAGGCTTTTTTTTTTACGCACGCACAGGAATGGTTTTCATGCATTACGGGTAGGGCAGCCCAGGGCTGGACTGGGACAAAAATTTGGCCCTGGACTTCATCCAGACCGGCCCACTTTAATTTTGCAAACACACACAAAAACAGTATAATAAACTATACGCAATTGCTCAAAAAAATAAGTAAAAACATTCCACTGTATGTATAAACAGCTTTTTTTTATTATTTAGAGAAAAAGATGCATTCCAACATTAATCAGTTACCATGACCAGTTACCGCAGTTACCGTGACCAGTGGCATTAAATTATTCATCAATTACCATGACCAGTGACATTAAATTACTAATCAGTTATCGTGACCAGTGGCATTAAATTATTCATCAATTACCATGACCAGTGACATTAAATTATTCATCAATTACCATGACCAGTGACATTAAATTACTAATCAGTTACCGTGACCAGTGGCATTAAATTATCCATCAATTACCATGACCAGTGGGATTAATTTATTCATCAGTTACCGTGGCCAGTGGCATTAAATTAATAATTGACCAGTGGCATTAAATTAATAATTGACCATTGGCATTAAATTATTTATCAGTTACCGTGGCCAGTGGCATTAAATTAATAATTGACCAGTGGCATTAAATTAATAATTGACCAGTGGCATTAAATTAATAATTGACCAGTGGCAATAAATTATTCATCAGTTACCGTGGTCAGCGGCATTAAATTAATAATTGACCAGTGGCATTAAATTAATATTAATGCCACTGTGGCATTAATATTAATTTAATGCCACTGGTCAATTATTAATTTAATGCCACTGGCCATGGTAACTGATGGATGAATAATTTAACCATGACCAGTGGCAGTACATTTACAGTACAGATTTACCCCTACCCCCCTCCCCCCGCCATGCTGCATATTCAGTTACGGTACTTTAAGTAACTGAATATGCAGCATGGCGGGGGGAGGGGGGTAGGGGTAAATCTGTACTGTAAGTGGCAGTACATTTACAGTACAGATTTACCCCTCCCCCCCGCCATGCTGCATATTCAGTTACTTACTATTATTATTAGTAAAGTTATTAGTATAGTGCTTACTTGAATGATGATTCACAATTCACACTATAGACTTTGTCTCTGTCACTGTACTCTGTACTTGCTGGCTGCCTGCTGCAACTTGGTCTGGTATGGTTCCGAAATTCCGAATCCTCCTCCTCGGCCTCGGCTCCTCTAGGTTGCAGGCTTGCTTGTAACGCTACGCCCTGGCTCCGCCTCCTCCTATGTCCCCGGGCCGCCTCCGCCCTCCGGCCGTGAGTGACGTCACGGCGCCGGGACAAAGAGGCCGCCCAAGGGGGAGTGCCTGGGGGAGTGAATAGCGTGATGATGCTGCCTGTGTTTGTGTGACGCCGGCGCCGCCCGCCGAGTGCAGGAGCGGAGCCGCCCGGCGTTAATGACAATGGAGACTCGGACGGAGACTGAGAGAGACACTGACAGTCAGAGAAGTCAGTGTAGTGGCCCGCTGCCAATCGGCCCACCGGGAAACTCCCGGTAGTCCCGATGGCCAGCACAGGCCTGGGGCAGCCCATTAACTTCAATGGGCTGCCCTACGCACAAACATCATGGAAAATAAGTCCTGAATCTTTTCCAAAAGTGTGCAGCACCCTGTAGTTTGGTCCACATGCTTGCAGATGCATGGAGATGCCAATAACAAACAATGGCACTGCTACACATCTGTATAAGGGCAGCACATTTCTTTGCATGTTGGGAAGGCATGCAATTTTGCATGCGTTACCCACGCACATAGATGTGAACTTAGCCTTAGAGTGTTTCGTTTTTTTACGGTGAATTTACACTTTGGATTTTACAGAGTTTGGATCAATACAGGGTTAAATTGAATGGTTATACATTAACTTCGCATGATCTGGAAACCACATACACAGAGTGCTTTCACTCTCATACCTCCCACACTCCTCTCCTGTACATAGTGCCCACTGTCATACCTCCCACACTCCTCTCCTGTACATAGTGCCCACTGTCATACCTCCCACACTCCTCTCCTGTACATAGTGCCCACTGTCATACCTCCCACACTCCTCTCCTGTACATAGTGCCCACTGTCATACCTCCCACACTCCTCTCCTGTACATAGTGCCCACTGTCATACCTCCCACACTCCTCTCCTGTAAATACTGCTCACTCTCATACCTCCCACACTCCTCTCCTGTACATAGTGCCCACTGTCATACCTCCCACACTCCTCTCCTGTACATAGTGCCCACTGTCATACCTCCCACACTCCTCTCCTGTAAATACTGCTCACTCTCATACCTCCCACACTCCTCTCCTGTAAATACTGCTCACTCTCATACCTCCCACACTCCTCTCCTGTACATACTGCTCACTCTCATACCTCCCACACTCCTCTCTTGTACATACTGCTCACTCTCATACCTCCCACACTCCTCTCCTGTAAATACTGCTCACTCTCATACCTCCCACACTCCTCTCCTGTACATACTGCTCACTCTCATACCTCCCACACTCCTCTCCTGTACATACTGCTCACTCTCATACCTCCCGCACTCCTCTCCTGTACATACTGCTCACTCTCATACCTCCCGCACTCCTCTCCTGTACATACTGCTCACTCTCATACCTCCCACACTCCTCTCCTGTACATACTGCTCACTCTCATACCTCCCACACTCCTCTCCTGTACATACTGCTCACTCTCATACCTCCCACACTCCTCTCCTGTACATACTGCTCACTCTCATACCTCCCACACTCCTCTCCTGTACATACTGCTCACTCTCATACCTCCCACACTCCTCTCCTGTACATACTGCTCACTCTCATACCTCCCACACTCCTCTCCTGTACATACTGCTCACTCTCATACCTCCCACACTCCTCTCCTGTAAATACTGCTCACTCTCATACCCCCCCCACACTCCTCTCCTGAGCATAGTGCCCACTGTCATACCCCGCACACAACTCTCCTGTACATAGTGCCCATTGTCTTATCCTCCACACTCCTCTCCTGTACATACTGCTCACTCTCATACCCCCCACACTCCTCTCCTGTACATACTGCTCACTCTCATACCCCCCACACTCCTCTCCTGAGCATAGTGCCCACTGTCATACCCCGCACACAACTCTCCTGTACATAGTGCCCACTGTCATACCCCCCACACTCCTCTCCTGTACATAGTGCCCATTGTCATACTTCCCACACTCCTCTCCTGTACATACTGCTCACTCTCATACCCCCCACACTCCTCTCCTGTACATACTGCTCACTCTCATACCCTCCACACTCCTCTCCTGTACATAGTGCCTACTGTCATACCCCCCACACTCCTCTCCTGTACATAGTGCCCATTGTCATACCTCCCACACCCCTCTCCTGTACATACTGCTCACTCTCATACCTCCTCTCCTGTACATACTGCTCACTCTCATAGTCCCCCACACTCCTCTCCTGTACATAGTGCCCATTGTCATACCTCCCACACTCCTCTCCTGTACATACTGCTCACTCTCATACCTCCCACACTCCTCTCCTGTACATACTGCTCACTCTCATACCCTCCACACTCCTCTCCTGTACATAGTGCCTACTGTCATACCCCCCCACACTCCTCTCCTGTACATAGTGCCCATTGTCATACCTACCACACTCCTCTCCTGTACATACTGCTCACTCTCATACCTCCCACACTCCTCTCCTGTACATACTGCTCACTCTCATACCCCCCACACTCTTCTCCTGTACATAGTGCCTATTGTCATACCCCCCCACACTCCTCTCCTGTACATAGTGCCCATTGTCACACCTCCCACACTCATCTCCTGTACATACTGCTCACTCTCATACCTCCCACACTCCTCTCCTGTACATACTGCTCACTCTCATACCCCCCACACTCCTCTCCTGTACATACTGCTCACTCTCATACCCTACACACTCCTCTCCTGTACATAGTGCCTACTGTCATACCCCCCACACTCCTCTCCTGTACATAGTGCCCATTGTCATACCCCCCACACTCCTCTCCTGTACATACTGTTCACTCTCATACCCCCACACTCCTCTCCTGTACATAGTGCCCATTGTCATACCCCCCCCACACTCCTCTCCTGTACATAGTGCCCATTGTCACACCTCTCTCACTCATCTCCTGTACATACTGCTCACTCTCATATCTCCCACACTCCTCTCCTGTACATACTGCTCACTCTCATACCCCCCACACTCCTCTCCTGTACATACTGCTCACTCTCATACCCCCCACACTCCTCTCCTGTACATACTGCCCATTGTCACACCTTCCACACTCATCTCCTGTACATACTGCTCATTCTCATACCTTCCACACTCCTCTCCTGTACATACTGCTCACTCGCATACCCCCCACACTCCTCTCCTGTACATAGTGCCCATTGTCATACCTCCCACACTCCTCTCCTGTACATAGTGCTCACTCTCATACCTCCCACTCATACCTCCCACACTCTTCTCCTGTACATACTGCCCACTCTCATACCTCCCACTCATACCTCCCTTACTCCTTTCATGTACATAGTGCCCACTCTCTTACCCTCCACATTTTGCACTTTTCTTTCACTGTGCCGGCAGGGAGATGGGAAAGACCTTTCTTACATTATAAAACGTTTGCTCATATTTATTTATAAGAATATATACAGTGTATATGTGTGTGTGTGTGTGTGTATATATACATACATACACACACACTCGCATGTGCGTTTGAGATTTGGTGCACACCCTAATGCGATAGGCTGCGCACACCTATGGGAGCTCCCTAGTGTTGTATTATACTTAATTAAGTTAGACATTTGATTTGGTATAGCTTTAAGCGCGCAGAAAATAGGACAGTGCTTAGAGTGAGATACACTCACTCTGACGGTAGACTATTTACTTTGTTATACCTCTCATATATTATTTCAGACATTATACACCTGTATTGTACCTTTGTAAAGTTTAGTTGTCTGTCAGACTATGTTGGTCTGACAGTACAACCATTGTAGTTTAACCCTTCTAATACAATTACAGTAAATACGGTTATTATTAAAGTACAACTGTATGAGTGTTTTTCTCTTCATCACCAGCCAAGAGGAGGGTAAGGTAATTACAAACAGGTATATTATATTGAGTATTGTGGACTTGTCTTTGTGATTTCGTTCTAACTGCACACTATTACACCACAGCTGTGTCAGGGGGACTGAGATATTCAAGGGGGTATAAAGCAGAGTACAGGCCCAAAATAAATCAGCAGCTCCTTCGGGGGTACGTGCTACACATCCAAGAAGAAAAGGGAACAAAAGTCCTTTGCCACCCCTTCCCCTCCCTTGCCTGCTAGAAAGAAAACAAGGCCCCCAGGGAAGGGAAAATGGTCATGAGAAATCAATGCACATCCTTCTGAGCGAGTTCTTGAACATGCTCCTATGCCTCCAAAGAGGCTGATTAGAGCCCAAACTATAGAGTCACCAGCTGGAGGTCTGACGAAGAACCTGGTAGGGCCTTCTTCTATAGTCTTGAAACAAGTAGAGGGCATCTATACTCAAGCCTTACTGGATACCGGAGCTCAGGTGACGTTGTATCTGGATTTCTATCACAAGTACTTGGGGCACATTCCCTTGTGTAAACTTGAAGAGTTCGAGATCTGGGGTATAGGAACACAAAAGTGCCCATATGACGGTTATATACCCATTAAGATAACTTTTGATACTTCCTTGGCTGGAAGGCCATAGACTTTGGACACTTTGGCTGTTGTCTGTCCCCGACCTCCCGGGGCAGGCTGCAATTCCTTGCCGATAGACACCTACACCAATCTTGTGAGGAGACTACTCACGCCTTTGGCTTTGGAGGGTGCCCCCCATCGGGAAGATCCATCCTCAGCTGCAGCAAGCATTTCAGTGAGTGTTGCAGGAGAAGAAGGCCCCCGCAGAAGGGGTAGGAAGACTGTGGTGATTGGACACCCAAGAAAAAGTACTGCAGCCTGGAGAAAGAACCTGCATGAAAGCCACTGTCAAGCTGTCATGGGACCAACCGGGTCCTTATGTAGTGGTAGAAGCTGATCCACTGGAGGAAGAGGACGGGATAGAACTGGTTCTGGAGATAGTACCCACTAGGGCCCTTCTGAGAAGCGGGGGCCAAATTCCTGTCAGTGTGAGGAACGTCACCAGCCATCCAATCAGCCTGAAGCCTCGTATGGTGATTGGGAAAGTAAGGGCTGCCACCCCAGTGACAGGGGACGACTTAACCTGGAAGGAAAGTGGAACAGAGACCATTATACAGTGCCCAAATCTGTCTCCCAAATGGGAAGAAATAATCAAAGCTCAACTAGCTCGGTGGGAGAAAATGTTCTCCAAGCATGACTTTGATGTGGGTTGTACCAGGAGTACCCAACACCGAATTCGGCTAAGTGAAGATAAGCCTTTCTGGGAGAGAGCCAGACGAATCCCTCTGTGTGACGTGGAGGACCTTCGAGAGCAGTTGGCTGAACTGAAGAGGTTGGGGGTCATCAAGGAATCCAGGAGCCCTTATGCCTCTCCTATTGTGGTCGGGAGAAAGAAAAATGTGTCTCTCCGGATGTGTATTGACTACTCAATTTTGAATCAGAGGACTATTCCAGATCAATACACAACCCCTCACATAGAAGAGGCCCTGCCATGCTTATCAGGAGCCAAATGGTTCAGTGTCCTGGATCTGAAGAGTGGATATTATCAGATACCCATGCATCCGGAGGACCGGGAAAAGATGGTATTTATCAGTCCTCTAGGATTCTTTGAATTTGACTGGATGCCACAGGAGCTAACAGGGGCCCCTGCCACCTTTCAGAGACTGATGGAGAACACCGTGGGAGACATGAGCTTGATAGATGATATTGGATGATATCATCATCTTTGACAAAACGTTGGAGGAGCATAAGGCTCGATTGGATAAAGTTTTCCAAGGATTACATGCCGAAGAGCTGAAGTTGTTAGAGAAGTGTCAATTTTATCAGACTTCAGTCACCTATCTTGTACATGTGGTCTCAGCCGAGGGAGTGGCTACTGACCCTCAGAAGTTGGAGGCTGTTACTTCCTGGCCCAGCCCCAGCACCGTCACTGAGTTGAGGTCGTTTTTGGGTTTCTGCTCCTACTATAAGAGATTTGTGAAGAACTTTTCACAGATTGCAGAAGCAGACAGGTTATGACCTGCAGAAGGCCCACATTGGAGGTCCAAGGAAGCCACTTGAGTCCATTCAAGAGCAATGGACAGTGAAGTGTGAAAGAGCCTTTGAACATTTGAAAGGGAGCCTTATTGAAGCGCCTGAGTTGGCCTATGCTGGTTCCTCTAAACCGTACAAATTGCACTTGGATGCTAGCCGAGATGGCCTAGGGGAGTGTTGTATCAAGAATCAGAAGAACTCTGCCCGGTGGCCTATGTGAGTTGCGGTCTCACTCCCTCTGAGAAGAATTATCCGGTGCACAAATTGGAGTTCCTGGCCCTCAAGTGGGTTGTGGTGGACAAGCTACAAGATCACCTGTATGGGGCCAGGTTCATGGTGAAAACGCATAATAACCCGTTGACTTACTTGCTGTCCACTGCCAAACTGGATGCCACTGGACATAGGTGGTTGGCCACTCTGTCTGAGTTCCGGATCAGTTTGAAATATCAGCCAGGAGTGGGAAACCAAGGCGCTGATGCTCTTTCCCGAAGACCCTACGCCACAGGTACTAGTCAGAAGAGCTGGGTCCATTTGCCCTTGGAGGGAGTACTGGCTGTATGCCAAGGAGTAGAGCACAGGCATAAAGGGGCAACTGGGGCAGAAGCTGTGGGGGTCACCCCTGCTGAAGTGCCAAGATATTACTGTGACTTGACACAAGTGCGCAGTCAAGAATTGCCTCAATTAACCATAGAGGACATGCGGAGGGACCATAGACAAGACCCACTGGGTAACCTTATAAGAAAATTATTGTTGGCTCGGGATCCTCAGATGATGTTAAGTAGTTCCATTGAGGGAGCTAAAGTAGTCTATAAAGAATGGGATCGAATGTGGTTAGAAGACGGAGTTGTATACCGGAAAGGCCCATCTGAGGAACCAGAAGGTGTTCCTCAACTGTTCCTTCCTGAGAAACACAGATTGACAGTATTGACTGCTCTCCATGATTACCATAGCCACTTAGGTCCAGATAGAACCTTTAAGTTAGTCAGGGACCGATTTAATTGGCCGTCCATGAGGGCTGAAGTGGAAAGCTACTGTCACTTTGCATCCAATGTATCCAGAGAAAGACTTTCCCAGGCAGGGCAGCCCCAATAGGCCATCTTCAGAGTCAGGGACCAGCATCTACACTCAGATCAAGGTGAGGATTTTGAGAGTAAGCTAATTCAAAGTTTGTGTGAACTCTTGAGTATCAAAAAGTCCAGGAACACTCCTTACCACCCTCAAGGAGACCCACAACCTGAGCATTTCAACCGCACTTTGTTAAACATGTTAGGAACCAACATTGGGGAGACCACATTGCTGCAGTGGTTCATACCTACAATAGCACAGGGAATTACTTTACTGGATACTCCCCTTACCGGTTGATGTTTGGCAGGGAAGCTCGCTTGCAGATGGATTTGGCTTTTGGAACATCGTTAGATCACACATCTTAGGCCTATTACCAAGGGTATGTCGACAGACTTCGAAAGAACTTAAAGACTGCATATGAAAAAGCTAGGGAAGCATCTACTGACAGAGAAAAAAAAAAAACAAGAAAAACGTTGATCTTAAAGTTAGGCTTCATTACCTGCAGCCTGGAGATCAGGTGTTGTTGCGCAACCTGGGAGTGCCCAGGAAGCCTAAGTTGGCTGATCGGTGGCGCTCCCAGCCCTATAGTGTCTGCAAACGATTACCTGGACTTCCCATGTATCAGATCCGGCCTGAAGGCCAGACTGGCCCCCTGAAAACTTGGCATCAGAATCACTTGCTGCCTATATCTGAGGCCGTTAGTGCCTTCATCCCCTTGCCCTGAGGCCTATCAGACTCCTATACTGAGGTCTAGGATTGATCAGGACCATGAACCCATGTCTCCAGATGAGGAGAGCGATGAAGAAGAACTAATTCTGGATTGGCTATGGATTTCCCCATTTGAAGACAATCCTACCCCTCCCCCGACCTCAGGGGGAAACAATAAAGAAGCGTATTCTGAGAAGAAGACTGGGGTTTCTTCACTGGAAGTTGAGGGATTGGAGCCCCACCCTGCAAAAGGGAAATGAGGTAGTTAAGATGGAACTCAGGGTGACATCTAATATGGTGGAAACCCCTGTTTCCTTTACTAAGGAAGTGGGAGGCGAGAGTATTCCTAATATCCAGGCGGAGCCAGAACCTGAGCCAGAACCTGAGCCAGAGCTTGAATCCGGGTGTAGTTTCTGGATCAGATCATGAACTGGAGCCACTGGAATGCATCTATTCTAGGTTAAGACAGAAAATCTGCCCTCCCAAGAAACCTATGACGCTTTTGGGGAAAATTCTGATGAACGTATCACCACTGCTCAACATTCTAGTCAAGCACTTGCCTAATTTATCGAACCTTTCATAGAGGATGACCTTGATCCACCTCCTGACACTACTGGGTGGGCCACTAATTTATTCAGTCATCATATTGGTGAGCCCAACCCAATGGATTGTGGGATTAGTAGTCCTTGTGACCAGCGATTCCATTGCCTAACCATACACTGGGACTACACATCCCAGGGATCCTTTCTACCAGTCGAGGAGACTTCTGGGAAAGCCTATAAAGGAGATAGGAGATCGGTCCCGCGCTCTTTTCTTACTGGGCCTTGCAGACTGCACAGCTCTCCGGACGTTTATTCCCAGGTCGCTGTCTGCAAGGAATCTAGTTCGGTTCAGTCGTTGGTGAGAGGGCAATCGACCAGCTTCTGCAATCTTTGCTTACATTATTTAAACACTGTGTACAGACACCTTTACCTTGGGAACACTTTACTGCAAACTCTATTTGAACACTGTACATAGACACCTTTACCTACAACCATTTTAGGATTCAAAGGTTGAATAGGCCGGCACAAGGTTCCCCTTTAGAGTGTAACCAACTGCATTGAACATTTAACCCTTTATTGTTGATTAAGAATTAAAATCAAAAAATAAATATCCAATGTCTCTGCTTTCAGACCATATATACTTGGGGGTTTAAAGTGATTGTAAGTGATCACCTTGTAAAACAACCCATTCAGTTTAAAATAGAAATGAAAGGCAAAACATTTTTGTATAGATAACTTTTTCCCCCTTTTTTTTTTTTAAGTGATCATATTCTCTCTGCTCTCAGCTGCATAAGAGCTGGAGGGAGGAGAAGCTACAGTACACTGATCTTCCCAGTGAATAGCTTTGCAGCGGGGGCGTGTTAGGACAAGTCTGACCATTGGAGGAGAGTATAATGAGTTCCCAGTATAGCTAGAGAACTGACCACGCTGTGTTCTCCTGCTTAGTGTGGTCAGTTTTTATTGGAAAGCAGAGAGACTGGCAGGAACACCAGGGATTTCACACAAAGGAAGCAAAACAACGCAAAAAGATACTTTCTCATACAAGTACATGGTACAGCAGGCACATACAGTATCAGAAATAGGAAATGTTGGTGTAATAAAAGCTTTAAATAATCTTCAGGTCTAAAATGATTAGTTAACCATGTGTGCAAAAATAAAAATGGCTCTGGCAGCGATTGTCATTGGAAACTTTTAAAGAAAACAATTAAATTGGAACTTCACTCTCCCAACAATAATTATGTTTATAATTTTTAATCCTTATGCTGCTAGCAATAATAAATAGACAGGAAAGTATATCATTTGAGGTAAACTTTTTTTTTTTTTTTTACATTTCTTCAGTTACTTCTGGTTTCCAGGCCTAGGCAAATGATGCCATATATCTCAGTATCCTTCAGGAGGGGAGGAGAGGAGGAGGAGGGGTTTTCTCAGCTAAGCACACCCTCCTGCATGCGTGCTTCAGTTAAGGGCAGATGGATTCCAGGAAGTAACACTACATTAATCAATTGTCCTTACTCAAGATGGCCACAGCCAGAAATGTCAGGGGGGTGTTTTTCAAAGTGATTCTCAACAAGATAAAATATAAAGGCATGGATGAATGGGTGAGTTTGCTTTGAATATCAAAAAGGAATTAAATAGTGTTTTTGGTTTGTGGTGCTCAGATGGAGTGTAGGTTGGTTTTAAACTATGTAAGACAAAGACATAAGCAGCATTTATCAAGAATGTCGAAGTACATTAGCTAGCATATTTGGCTATGAATTAAATAAAGTGATTAGGCATATTAACCACTTGACCACTGGGCACTTAAACCCCCTTAATAACCAGACCAATTTTCAGCTTTTGGTGCTCTCACATTTTGAATGACAATTACTCAGTCATGCAACACTGTATCTATATGAATTTTTTGTCCTTTTTTTCACACAAATAGAGCTTTCTTTTGGTGGTATTTAATCACCGCTGGATTCTTTATTTTTTGCGCTATAAAAGAAAAAAGACCGAAAAATCTGTAAAAAACTAAAATTTTCTTCGTTTCTGTTATAAAATTTTGAAAATTAGTAATTTTTCTTCATATATTTTGGCCAAAATTTATACCGCTACATATCTTTGGTAAAAATAACCCAAATTAGTGTATATTATTTGGTCTTTGTGAAAGTTATAGCGTCCACAAGCTATGGTACCAATATCTGAAAATTGATCACACCTGAAGTACTGACGGCCTATCTCATTTCTTGAGACCCTAACATGCCAGAAAAGTACAAATACCCCCCAAATGACCCCTTTTTGGAAAGAAGACATTTCAAGGTATTTAGAAAGATGCATGATGAGTTTTTTGAAGTTGTCATTTTTTCCCACAATTCTTTGCAAAATCAAGTTTTTTTTTTTTCTTTTTTTTTTTTTCACAAAATTGTCATATTAGCAGGTTATTTCTCACACACAGCATATGCATACCACAACTTACACCCCAAAACACATTCTGCTATTACTCCCGAGTATGGCGATACCACATGTGTGAGACTTTTACACAGCGTGGCCACATACAGAGGCCCAACATGCAGGGGAGCACCTTCAGGCGTTCTGGAGCACCCAGGCCAATTCTGACATTTCTCTCCTACATGTAAAAATCATCATTTATTAGCTAGAAAATTACATAGAACCCCAAAACATTATATATGTTTTTTTAGCAAAGACCCTAGAGAATACAATAGCAGTCATTGCAACTTTTTATCTCGCATGGTATTTGCGCAGCAATTTTTTTTAACGCGTTTTTTTGGGAAAAAAAACTGTTTTGTGCTTTACAAAAACCAAAACAGTAAAGTTAGCCCAATGTTTTTACATAATGTGAAAGATGAAGTTACGCCGAGTAAATAGATACCCAACATGTCACCCTTCAAAATTGCACGCGCTTGTGGAATGGCGCCAAACTTTGCTACTCAAAAATCCCCATAGGCGACACTTTAAAATTTTTTACTGGTTACATGTTTTGAGTTACAGAGGAGGTCTAGGATCAAAATTATTGCTCTCGCTCTACCGATCGCAGCGATACCTCACATGTGTGGTTTGAACACCGTTTTCATATGTGGGCGGGACTTACGTATGCGTTCGCTTCTGCATGCGAGCACACAGGGACAGGGGCGCTTTAAAATTTTTATTTTTTTTTTTATTGTTCATTTTACTTTATTTATTTTAGTTTGATGCTTTTTTCCAAAAAAAAAAAAAATTTGACCACTTTTATTCCTATTACAAGGAATGTAAACATCCTTGTAATAGGAATATGGCATGACAGGTCCTCTTTATAGTGAGATATGGGGTCAATAAGACCCCACATCTCACCTCTAGGCTGGGAAGCCTGAAATTTAAAAAAAAAAAAAAAACTATCCTGGCTTCGATCGTAGCTGTGAGTCGGTAGAAGCATGGGAGGGGGGGACATCCCCTCTCGCCTCCCGTAAGAACGATCAAGCAGTGTAACAGCCGCTATGATCATTCTTATGGTGTAGGGAATCGCCGGCTGAAAAAGCTGATATCTGAATGATGCCTGTAGCTGCACCCATCATTCAGATATTCCCGCACAAAGTCAAGGACGTTGTATGACGGCCGGCGGGCGGGAAGTGGTTAAAACGCATTTTTTTTTTTAACACAAAGTTGTCCATTTATACAATATTTCTACCACATAACATGTACATAGCAAAAATGACACCCCGAAATAGAGCATGGCTCGGTATGGCGGGGTATTGCGGAGTATGGCGGGGTATTGCAGAGTATGGCGGGGTATTGCAGAGTATGGCAGGGTATTGCAGAGTATGGCGGGGTATTGCAGAGTATGGCGGGGTATTGCAGAGTATGGCGGGGTATGGCAGGGTATGGCGGGGTATGGCAGGGTATTGCGGGGTATGGCGGGGTATTGCGGAGTATGGCGGGGTATTGCGGAGTATGGCGGGGTATTGCGGAGTATGGCGGGGTATTGCGGAGTATGGCGGGGTATGGCGGGGCTTTGCAGAGTATTGTGGGGGTATTGCAGAGTATTGTGGGGGTATTGCAGAGTAATGTGGGCTTTGCAGAGTATTGTGGGGGTATTGCAGAGTATTGTGGGGGTATTGCAGAGTAATGTGGGCTTTGCAGAGTATTGTGGGGGTATTGCAGAGTATTGTGGGGGTATTGCAGAGTATTGTGGGGGTATTGCAGAGTAATGGGGGCTTTGCAGAGTATCGTGGGGGTATTCAGAGTATTGTGGGGGTATTGCAGAGTATTGTGGGCTTTGCAGAGTATTGCACAGCAGAAGGGATGGCTGAGCATGGATGGATGGATGGCTGGATGTCTCTGTGCAGCGCTGTGGGCACTACACATGCAGCCCACAGCGCTGCAGCCATCCACCCATCTCCCTCTCCTCCACAGTGTACCGATCGGTACACAGGAGGGGAGGAGAGGAACCGGCGTCATCGGATGACGCCGGTCTGTTTACATGTGATCGCGCCGTCATTTGACGGCGCGATCACATGGTAAACGGCCGCGATCAGCGGCCATTTACCGGTATCCGTGATGCGCCGGGTCCTCTGGACCCAGCGGTCACGGATGTGCTCGGGTGCGCGCCCCAGGGGGCGCGCGAGAGGGGAATTCCGGGAGGACGTCATATGACGTCCTCCCAGAGTTAAGCAACCGCCCTGAAGCCGTCATTCGGCTATGGGCCGGTTGTTAAGTGGTTAAATTTAAGATTATATACAAAAAAAAAAAAAAAATCATACACTCTAATAAACAGACATATGCCAATTTTGTAAAGTATTTCTTCACTGAGTTTCATACAATTTTATTCAATTTTGCATAGCGCTCCAGTAAACTTTGAGTTGCCAAACGACAGCCAAGAAACCCTAAGGCCCCTTTCACACTTATACGACTTCAAAGTCGCGTGATTTTACCGCGATTTATGCCGTGACTTATGCCGTCACAGTCCCTGGGCATGCTGGGACTGTGACGTTTTAGGAGGCGTGGTCACCGGGTGATGACCACGCCCCCATATGACGGCACAGTCCCAGCATGCCCCGGGACAGTGACCTCATAAGGGGGCGGGGTCACCGCCTATATAAGTCCGTTGCGGAGCGTTCAGAGACCATTCCAGCTGGAGAGAGCGTCGTGTCAACATCTCTGGAAGAAAAGAAGAAGGCAGAAGGCAGAAGTCCAGACCACCGCTAGCAATTGAGCTGCAGAAGATAGCGGAGGAGCCGGCAGAAGATCAGGACACCGGGAGGAGACGCCGGAGAGACCCCCATAGTTGGAAGAGGACCCCCGAAGTCGGAAGAAGATCCCGGAGCTGCCTAATAAATTATTTTAAAAACCTGTGTACTGTGTTTTTTATTGACGCTTTTTTCCCTAGGTGAATGGGTAGGGGTACCATGTACCCCATACTCATTCACATAGGGTGGGGGGCCGGGATCTGGGGGCTCCCTTATTAAATGGGGCTCCCGGATTCCGATAAGCGCCCCGCCCGCAGACCCTGACAACCAACGGCCAGGGTTGTCGGGAAGAGGCCCTTGTCCTCATCAACATGGGGACAAAGTGCTTTGGGGTGGGGGGGGCCCGGCAGGGTGCCCCCCATGCCCTAAAGCACCCACCCCCCCATGTTGAGGGCATGCAGCCTGGTACGGTCCAGGAGGGGGGGCGCTCGCTCATCCCCACCCCCATTCCTGACCAGCCGGGCTGCGTGCTCGGATAAGGGTCTGGTATGGATTTTGGGGGGACCCCACGCCGATTTTTTGGCGTAGGGGGTTCCCCTTAGATCCATACCAGGCCCTTAGGTCTGGGGGGGAACCCACGCTGGTTTTTTCATTTAAAACTTGGCGCGGCGTTCCCCCTCTGGATTCATACCAGACAGCTGTCAGCACTGCCTGTCGCTCATCAGGAAAGGAAAAAAAAGTTTTCCTTTTCCAAAAAGCGAGCCAGGCTAGTGCTTACAAAGTCGTACTGAAGTCATGTCTATATTATTCAGGCACGATTTGCATGCTACTTCAGGGTTTAACATTGAGGTCTATGGAGTACAATTCACATAGAAATTGGACCAAAGTAGTGCAGGGACTACTTTCAAGTCGGCACGACTTAAAGTAGTGCCAATATGAATGGTTGTCATTGCAAATCATGGAGAATGACTTGTCATACGATTTTGCAGTACAAAATCGTGGGACAAGTCGTATAAGTGTGAAAGGGGCCTAAAGCAGATGTAAAACCCTCTCATATACCCAGTGAAGTGAACAGCTTCAGGTGATACACATAGATGAAACAAATCCTCCTACATATGTTTTACATGTATATCTGCTTATACAGTGGGGACGGAAAGTATTCAGACCCCCTTCAATTTTTCACTCTTTGTTATATTGCAGCCATTTGCTAAAATCATTTAATCTTTTTTTTCCTCATTAAATGTACACACAGCACCCCATATTGACAGAAAAACACAGAATTGTTGACATTTTTGCAGATTTATTAAAAAGGAAAAACTGAAATATCACGTGGTCCTAAGCATTCAGACCCTTTGCTGTGATACTCATATATTTAACTTAGGTGCTGTCCATTTCTTCTGCAAAATTTCTGCTGCACTTAAGGTTCCTAAGAGCATAGTGGCCTCCATAATCCTTAAGTGCAAGACGTTTGGGACGATCAGAACTCTTCCTAGAGCTGGCCGTCTGGCCAAACTGAGCTATCGGGGGAGAAAAGCCTTGGTGAGAGAGGTAAAGAAGAACCCAAGGATCACTATGGCTGAGCTCCAGAGATGCAGTCGGGAGATGGGAGAAGGTTGTAGAAAGTCAACCATCACTGCAGCCCTCCACCAGTCGGGGTTTTATGGCAGAGTGGCCCGACGGAAGCCTCTCCTCAGTGCAAGACACATGAAATCCTGCATAAAGTTTGCTAAAAAACACCTGAAGGACTCCAAGATGGTGAGAAATAAGATTCCCTGGTCTGATGAGACCAAGATAGAACTTTTTAGCCTTAATTCTAAGTGGTATGTGTGGAGAAAACCAGGCACTGCTCATCACCTGTCCAATACAGTCCCAACAGTGAAGCATGGTGGTGGCAGCATCATGCTGTGGGGGTATATTTCAGCTGCAGGGACAGGACGACTGGTTGCAATTGAGGGAAAGATGAATGCGGCCAAGTACAGGGATATCCTGGACAAAAACCTTCTCCAGAGTGCTCAGGACCGCAGACTGGGCCGAAGGTTTACCTTCCAATAAGACAATGACCCTAAGCACACAGCTAAAATAAAGGAGTGGCTTCACAACAACTCCGTGACTGTTCTTGAATGGCCCAGCCAGAGCCCTGACTTAAACCCAATTGAGCATCTCTGGAGAGACCTAAAAATGGCTCATGGCTGTATTAGATCAAAAGGGTGCTTCTACTAAATACTGAGCAAAGGGTCGGAATACTTAGGACCATGTGATATTTCAGTTTTTCTTTTTTAATAAATCTGCAAAAATGTCAACAATTCTTTGTTTTTCTGTCAATATGGGGTGCCGTGCTGTGTGTACATTAATGAGGGAAAAAATTAACTTAAATGATTTTAGCAAATGGCTGCAATATAACAAAGAGTGAAAAATTTAAGGGGGTCTGAATACTTTCCGTCCCCACTGTATATTCTTTAGAAAGTGCACATCTTGTTAGAGATTTTCTCTTCCTGTTCAGCACTGGAAGTGAAGTCTGGGCATACAGCCAAGACAGCTGTTTAGAGGAAAGGCACACACCCCCTCTCCTCATAGGCAGAGACATGCAGAGCTGTGCTGTGAATAGACCAGCTCTTTGCTAATTTATAGCAACCTCCCTCCCGACACAATTTTCAGGCTGGTTTTATCTTGGTTGATAGAGAACTTGTCAGATGTTATCATGGTGATAACAGGAGAACGGAGCAGGAGAAAGCCACAGGACATAGCTTTGGAGAGAGATAAGAAAACACTGCAAATATATGTGCTTAGGTCAAATTTCATGAATCAGCTTTAGATTAGACATGTGCAATTTATTTCGTAACGAATCTAAATTTATCCGAATGTCCGAAGAAAGAAAAATAACGAATTTCAACTCATGCGAAATAAATTATAGTGAAAATAATGAATGAAATCGACATGATTCGTTCATTTGTTAAAGTGGTTGTAAACCCACAAAAAAAAAACCTGCAAGACAAAGGCATAATGAGCTAGTATGCATAGCATACTAGCTCATTATGATATACTTACCTTAGATCAAAGCCCCCGCAGCCGTCCCAGTACACAGCTGTGGCTGGCGTCATCACTCCCGGAGTTACTTCCGGGTATCGCGGGCTCTGGTGCTGTGATTGGCCAGAGCCGCGATGACGTCACTCCCACACGTGCGCGCAGGAGCCGCCGGCAATGGCACACTAGCTGAATGTCACGGTACTGCTTACAGTGAGCCCACAGGAGAGCAGGTGCCACGCGATCCCCCAAGGCGTGGAGTCTAAGGGGCCAGCTGGTATTCTGCCAGGGACCCCCTCACGAGGGTTTGGGCTTAGCTGCGTGCTGACCCCAGGTCATGACCCCCGGCTTCACCCCGCTTGATAGGGAAGTACTAGAAGACACTGTCAGACAAGGATGGATGGATGAAACAAAGGATAGCCGGATGGCGAGCCAAGGTCAGGGCAGGCTGCAGACAACGTAATCAGAACAAGCTGAGTCGGTACACAAGAGATCAGTTCACGTGAGGTCAGGTTAAGGCAAGTACACGAAGGGAGCTCAGAAACTAATGTTGCTCAAGCAACCAGAACTGGTCAGAGAGGGATTTAAATAGAGAAGCACATGAGGGGCTAGACAGGAAGTAGCAGGAAGGAATCATATATTAAGCAACAGGTGAGGGTGGCGACACCCATAGCTGCAGAGTGCAGCGGAGCTGAACACAAGCTAGTGGAACAACAGGTGCCAGCCGGCCTACAGCAGTAAGGATGAGCTTCGAGTTCGAGTCAAACCCACGTTTGAGTCAAACATTGCATGTTTGACCGTTCGTCGAATTGCGAACGTTATTGGCCATTCGCGCCAAATTCGAGTGGCGCGTCACGGCCCATAATTCACTGCGGCATCGCAGTGCATTGCTGGCTGATGATTGGCCAAGCATGCACTATGACCGCATGCTTGGCCAATCACAGCGCCGTCTGTATAGGGAGGGCTCAGGGGGTTTAGTACACGCCCCACACTATATAAGGCCGCCTACACATCGGCCCTGTATAGTGTGTTCCGGCATTGAGAGAGAGATAGAGAGAGAGAGAGACAGTATCATTTGATTTAAGTTAGATAGAGTAGGCAGGCGAGTCAGTTAGCTGCACTTACAATGTATTGTGTATATATATATATATATGCATCCTAGGTGTTGTGTGTATATATATATATATATATATATATATATATATATATATATATATATATATATATATATACACACACACACACACACACACACACACACACACACACACACACACACACACACACACTGTATTCAGTTTAGCTAGATCCGTTCCTGTTATTCTCTTCCTACTGACAGGCAGGTGTTTTTACAGTATTTACAGCTACCTGAAGAAAATTGCTGGTGTTCTTATGATCCTATTAATCCTATTAGCTACAGTATTTACAGGTAGTGCAGTGCGTCCTCTGCACAATGTGCACCTAAAGCTACCTGAAGAAAATTGGTGGTGTTCTTCTGATCCTATTAGTACCGCAGGCAGCTGCAGTATTTACAGTTAGTGTAGTGTGTCCTCTGCACAGTGTGCACCTAAAGCTACCTGAAGAAAATTGGTGGTGTTCTTCTGATCCTATTAGTACCGCAGGCAGCTGCAGTATTTACAGTTAGTGTAGTGTGTCCTCTGCACAGTGTGCACCTAAAGCTACCTGAAGAAAATTGGTGGTGTTCTTCTGATCCTATTAGTACTGCAGGCAGCTGCAGTATTTACAGTTAGTGTAGTGCATCCTCTACACAGTGTGCACCTAAAGCTACCTGAAGACAATTGCTGTTGTTCTGCTCCTATTAATACCTCAGGCAGGAAGCTACAGTATTTACAGTTAGTGTACTGTGTCCTCTGCACAGTTTGCACCTAAAGCTACCTGAAGAAAATTGATGGTGTTCTTCTGATCCTATTAATACCACAGGCAGGCAGCTACAGTATTTACAGTTAGTGTACTGCGTCCTCTGCATACTGTGCACCTAAAGCTACCTGAAGGCAATTTCTGGTGTTCTCATACTAATAATACTACAGGCAGGAAGTTGATTCTGCTAGCTGCAGTATAATCAATATATATATATATGTATATATATATATATATATATATATATATATATATATATATATATATATATATATATATATATATATATATATATATATATATATCTATATACATACTGCACATCCCAGCTTTGTGCAGCTACATATCACAGCAGGCCATTAGTATGTCTGGAAGGCCAACAAGGAGAGGCAGACAGTCACAAGCCAATAACAGAGGGCAAGCAGGCTCTGTGTCTAGAGGCAACAGTGCTGATCGTGGAGACAGTGCATCCTCATCAGCACGTGGCCATGGGACGCGCTTGTCCTTTTTTTCGGCAGCTGGACACGTTGAGCCGCAACATGTGGAAGACTTGATAGAGTGGATGACCAAGTCGTCCTCATCCTCCTCATCCTCTCTCACCCAGGCTCAGGGTACTTTGTCTGGCAAAGCAGCTGCCAACGCGGCCTCTTCCCTCAGCCCAATGGCATCAGTCACTCCTTCCCTAGCCCCACCATGTCCTCCTGAGGAGTCCCCAGAACTGTTTGACCACAGTGTTGGGTACATGCTCCAGGAGGATGCCCGGTGTTTTGAAGGCTCCGATGATGGTACCCAGCTAGGGGAAGGCAGTAACGTGAGCCCAGAGAGAGGGGGTGCCCAAGAAGGACAACAATCTAGCAGTCATGTTCCCCCAGCTGCAGCATACTGCCAGCTTTGCTCCAGTGATGAGGAGGGAGGGGATGATGAGGTCACTGACTCCACGTGGGTGCCTGATAGGAGAGGAGGCACATCACCAATGAGGCAGGATGCCCTCCAGGGGCCAGCTTAAGGGCAGCACACCGACTGCATCACACCGCAGAGCTCCGCATGTGCAGGGCGCTGCTGTCTCTGCGCGTTATTCCAAAAGTTCTTTGGTGTAAGCTTTTTTGAGACAAGTGCATCAGATCTCACCGCTGCTATTTGCAACATATGTCTCAAGCGTATCTCGCTTGGCCAAAACATCACCCGCTTGGGCACCACATGCTTGACCAGACATATGTTGACCTGCCATGCAGTTCATTGGCAAGCGTACCTAAAAGGCCCACACCAAAGAACAAAGAGGACCTCTCCTTGCTCCTCATCAGCTGGGATCTCCAACCCCACTATACCTTCAGTCCTCTCTGAGACCTGCACTGAGAGGAATGAAGGTGTAGAATTAGATGTGTCACAGCCAAGTACTTGCGGACAATCTGCTATCGGTACACCGACGTCAGATTGTACAAGGCAAATTTTCCTTCCCCAGCTGCTGCACCGCCGAAAGAAGTTCGCTCCCAGCCATCCACATGCCCAGCGGTTGAATGCTAGCATGGCTAAATTGCTAGCACTTCAACTGCTGCCTTTTCAGTTGGTAGACTCTGCCCCCTTCCGTGAGTTTGTGGAATGTGCGGTTCCTCAGTGGCAGGTTCTCAGGTTCTCTACCGGCATGTGGAAGGCAATGTCTTGGTCTCGCTGGATAGGGCGGTCAGTGGTAAGGTGCATATTACCGCTGACTCATGGTCCAGCAGGCATGGACAGGGACGTTACCCATCTTTCACCGCGCACTGGGTGACTCTTCTGGCAGCTGGGAAGGATGCAGGTCAGGGTGCAGTAGTGTTGGAGGTTGTTCCGCCACCACGCCTCCAAAATTCTACTAGTGGTGATTCTGCCACACCTCTCTCCTCCACCCCGTCCTCTTCTTCTTCCTCCATGGCCTTTTCCTGTGCTGATTTGTCCTCGGAACCAGCAGTGCTCCGTAGGCGTTAGGGTTGTCCCGATACCACTTTTTTAGGACCGAGTACAAGTACCGATCCTTTTTTTCAAGTACTCGCCGATACCGATTACCAATACTTTTTTTTTAATGTCACGTGACAGTGTTTTTTTTTTGTTTTTTGTTTTTTTTTTTTAACAGTGTTTTCTTTTTTTTTGGGGGGGGGGGGGTGAACCGTGTATGTGTGTTTTTTTTGTTTTTTTCTACAATTTTTATTTTTTACAATATTTTTTTTATTCTTTATATGTTTTTTTTTTTTAATCAGCCCTGTTGGGGGGCTTTGGTGAGATATCAGGGGTCTTAACAGACCTCTGATATCTCCCCCTTGAGACAGAGAAAGAGACAGAGGATAGAGATTCCCCAGTCCCTTTCTCTGCAGCCTCAGCTGCACTGAGAATGAATGAAGAGAAGACAGCGGCTCCTCTCCATTCATAAACTGACACATCGTAATCACAGGAGATTACAATGTATCAGTTATGTGAATGGACAGAGTCAGCTGACTCTATCCATACACACAGTGGAGAGAGACAGCAGAACGGAGGGGACAGAGAAGGAGAGAGGAACGGAGGGGGACAGCGGAGAGACACAGGGAAGGAGAGAGGAACGGAGGGGGACAGCGGAGAGACACAGGGAAGGAGAGAGGAACGGAGGGGACAGCGGAGAGACACAGGGAAGGAGAGAGGAACGGAGGGGACAGCGGAGAGACACAGCAGAACGGAGGGGGACAGAAAAGGAGAGAGGAACGGAGGGGGACAGCGGAGAGACACAGGGAAGGAGAGAGGAACAGAGGGGGACAGCGGAGGGGGACAGAGGAACGGAGGGGGCATGGAGGAGGATGCAGTGACATACAGCGGTGAGCGATCACCGCTGTATGTCACTAAAGCTGCTGAAAGCCGCTGGGGGAGAATCTTGTAACTCCCCCACGCGCCGATCACAGCTGTCCTCTAGGTATCGGGGGAAGCATCGGGAGCATTTGCCCGAGTACAAGTACTTGGGCATATGCTCGGTATCGGTGCCGATACCGATACTAGTATCGGTATCGGGACAACCCTAGTAGGCGTTCAAGGGGTTATCGCAAACATACAGGCAAAAAGATGCCATGCGGTGCTTGAGCTGATGTGCTTGGGGGACAGGAGCCACACTGGGGCAGAGATTCTGTCAGCTCCTCAGGGGCAGGTTCAGAGGTGGTTGACGCCATGCCAGCTTAAGGCAGGTATGGTGGTTTGTGACAATGGCACTAACCTCCTCTCCGCCCTCCGACAGGGACAACTGACCCATGTGCCCTGTTTGGCACACGTCCTTAACTTGGTTGTGCAGCGGTTCTTGGGCAGGTACCCGGGCTTATAGGATGTCCTGAGGCAGGCCAGGAAAGTCTGTGTGCATTTCCGCAGGTCATATAATGCCAGTGCTAGGTTGGCTGACCTCCAAAAGGAATTTAACCTGCCCAAGAACCGCCTAATCTGTGACATGCCCACCAGGTGGAACTCAACGCTGGCCATGCTGCAGCGGCTGCACACGCAGCGGCTGCACACGCAGCAGAGGGCCATCAATGAGTACCTATGCGACTATGGCACCAGGACAGGGTCAGGGGACCTTGGTTTTTTTCCCCACGCCAGTGGGCTATGATCAGAGATGCATACACTGTCCTGTCACCATTTGAGGAGGCCACGAGGATGGTGAGCAGTGACAGTGCATGCATCTGTGACACTGTCCCCCTTGTCCACCTGTTGGAGCACACGCTGCATGGAATAATGGACAGGGCACTTGAGGCAGAACAGAGGGAGGAAGAGGAGGACTTCCTTACCTCTCAAGGCCCCCTTTATCCAGACAGTGTTCCTGCGTGCCCGCTGACCATACAGGAAGAGGAGGATCCTCGGATTGTGTCAGCATGGAGGTGGAGCCTGGCACTCAGCATTAGCAGCAGTCTTCAAGGGATCATTTACAGTCCCAAGTAACCCATGGACTTGTACGTGGCTGGGAGGAGGTGGCTGCAGATCATGTCATCCTTAGTGACCCAGAGGACTCCGGACCGAATGCCTCAGCAAACCTACGCTGCATGGCCTCCCTGATCCTGCAAAGCATGCTTAAGGATCCTCGTATTCGTGGTATCAAGGAGAGGGATCAATACTGACTGGCAACCCTCCTTGATCCACGGTACAAGAGTAAGGTTTGCGGACCTTATCCTGCCATCGCAGAGGGAGCAGAGGATGAAACCTCTTCGGGAGGCATTTCTGAAAGGTCTGTGCAACACGTTCCCAGAGAGTGGGAGGTTACAAACTCCTGTTCCTGGACAACGTGTTGCCGAGGCTTCAGGCAGTCAAAGAAGGAGCGGTGGAGAAGGTGGCCGTCTGACCGATGCGTTCAGACAATTTTTTAGTCCGCAGCCCCAAGGTATGATTGGTTCCAGCAATCATCGCCAGCATCTGTTTTACATGGTGCGGGAATACGTAGGGGCAAGATCTGACTTGGACACCTTTCCCACCAAAAATCCTCTGGGTTACTCGGTCTTGAGGATGGATCACTGGCCAGAGCTTGCACAGTATGCAATTGAGCTACTTGCTTGTCCTGCATCCAGCGTTCTTTCGGAACGCACATTCAGTGACGCTGGAGGCTTTATAACCGATCACAGGGTGCGCCTGTCCACCGACTCGGTCGATCGACTGACCTTCATTAAAATGAATCAGTCTTGGATCACCACCAGCTACCAAGCACCTGATGCTGATGTAACCAAATCATTTTTTTTGAAATGTCAGATCCCTTCAAGACTGCCTATGCTGAGTGACTATCCTGTTATGCTGAGTGATTATCCTCTTCCTCCTGAATGATCATGCTGATAGCTTGTAAGAACATTTTTGGTTCTGGGCGCCGCCACCAGTGACTAAGGCCCAATTTTTCAGCCCATTTAACAGGGGCGTGTAATTACAATTTTTGATGCAATACTTTGCAGCAGGGCTCATTCCTGTGCTCCAACTATAGCATCTGTGAGCGGTTGCAGTGTTGTGGCACCAGTGCCTAAGGCCCAATTTTTCTGCCCCTGTTCAACAGGGACAAGTAATTACAATTCTTGATCTAATATTTCACAGCAGGGCCCATTCCTGCGCCTACCAAGAGTAACTTTGAGGGCTTTACAGTGTTGTGGCAACACCACCACCAGCACCACCACCAAAGGCCCAATTTTTTTGCCCTTGTTTAACAGGTGCATGTAATTACAATTCTTGAACTAATATTTCACAGCAGGGCCCATTCCTGCGCCCACCAGGAGTAACTGTAAGGGCTTACAGTGTTGTGGCAACACCACCACCAAAGACCCCAATTTTTCTGCCCCTGTTCAACAGGTGCATGTAATTACAATTCTTGATATAATATTTCACAGCAGGGCCCGTTCCAGTGCCCACCAAGAGTAACTGTGAGGACTTATGCCCTGTACACACGGTTGGACATTGATCGGACATTCCAACAACAAAATCCATGGATTTTTTCCGACGGATGTTGGCTCAAACTTGTCTTGCATACACACGGTCGCACAAAGTTGTCGGAAAATCCGATCATTCTGAACGTGGTGACGTAAAACACGTATGTCGGGACTATAAAGGGGGCAGTAGCCAATACAAACAAAGCCTGGGGAATGCCCAGGAAAAAACCAAAGCCTACTTACCACCAGCTCGCAGACAACCAAATTAACCTGTCCAACAGTACGCGTTAAAAACAGGGGTTTAGTCCGCACGCATTTGCAAATGCATGCGTAAGCCACAGAGCCTCGTCACGGCACCCTGACAGTAGCCAATACCTTTAGTCTCTTAATTTATTCTGAGCATGCATGGCACTTTGTGCGTCGGATTTGTGTACACACAATCGGAATTTCCGACGACGAATTTTGTTGTCGGAAAATTTTATAGCAAGCTCTCAAAATGTGTGTGTCGGAAATTCCTATGGAAAATGTGTGATGGTCCTATCACACATTTTCCATCGGAAAATCCTATCGTGTGTACAGGGCATTACAGTGTTGTGGCACCAGCACCACCACTAAAGGCCCAATTTTTCTGCCCCTGTTCAACGATGGCATGTATTTACAATTCTTGATCTAATATTTCACAGCAGGGCCCGTTCCTGTGCCCACCAAGAGTAACTGTGAGGGCTTACAGTGTTGTGGCAACATCAACACCTAAGGCCCCAATTTCTGCAGAGTATATAGGGCAGGCCGCTACTTTCAAACATCCAACTTACAAACGACTCCTACTTGCAAACGGAAGGGAGACAACAGGAAGGGAGTTGAAATCTACCCCTAGGAAGGGAAATTCTCTCCTGTAAGAGTTAATATGGGAAAAACGTGTCTCCTCTCCACTGATGCTTTATCACCAATCCTTTTTATAACTAAAAACCCCAAATTTTCAAAAAACATTTGTCCTTGGGACAGAAAGTGAGGTGAAATCTTCTGAAGAGGTGAACAGACAGCAAAACAATTGTTACAGTGGTGATAACCCTTCCCTATGTTTTCCAAAAAGCTTAAAAACTGATTTTTTGGCTGGAGCTACACTTTAAAAATGGTACCAGTTCAAAATTACAAACAGATTCTACTTAACAACAAACCTACAGTCCCTGTCTTGTTTGCACCGCCTGTATACTGCTGTTCAGAGTATATAGGGCCTAGGGGCCCCACGCCTTTCCTTTTTTTATTTTGGGTGCGGTGTTCCCCTTAATATCCATACAAGATCCAAAGGGGCTGGTAATGGGCTGGGGGGGTACCCATGCCATTTTTCTCAATGATTTTCATCCATATTGCTGGGACCAGACATTACATTAAAGCCGCAAGCAGTTTTAAATGACTTTTATTCCTTTAAAAATTTTCATTTTATGCAGGGACAGTTCTAAACACGGGAAACATGTGCCACTTCACAGGCATACTATAGATAACCCCCAGGTATGATATTTAAAGGAATATTTCACTTTTTTTTCACTTCAAACATTATTAAAATCACTGCTCCCGAAAAAAACAGCTGTTTTTAAAACTTTTTTTTGCATTGATACATGTCCCATGGGGCAGGACCCGGGTCCCCAAACCCTTTTTAGGACAATAACTTGCATATTGGTCTTTAAAATTAGCACTTTTGATTTAGAACGTTCGAGTCCCATAGGCTTTAACGGGATTCTAAGGTTTGCGTGAACTTTCGGTCCGTTCGCAGGTTCTGGTGCGAACCGAACCGGGGGGGTTTTGGCTCATCCCTACCCAATACATAGACAAGGCAAAAGCTTCATATTGAATAAAGGATTCTGAAGTAGGCCTAAAGCTAATAAGTTCACTCCTGTTATGAACTCTCCAAGACCTCCCAGGTGTTTTATCACAGTTACATGATAGTTTACATTTTTTGGGTTTATTTGAGATGTGCAAAAGAGAGATCACACAAACACTTATATGTGTAACGTTTATTTAAGTAATGGCAGATACAGATAACAAATGTAATAATTTTAGAAAATATAACAAAATTACTTAGCTATTACTGCATTTTTCACCACGGAGTCCCCCGTCCTTATGGCGTGGCACAAATGATCATATTAGATGTGTGTGTAATTTCAGCTCTGAGATGAGACTCACTTTTACAAGTTTTAGCTGTAGTATATACAGGACTAGTGTGTGAGTAAATGATCATTGTTTGTAGAGTGATGTCACCTTTTAGGGAAGATATTGGGCTTGGCTATATAGTCAGTTTACAATACTATTCCTATAGCATTAGGTCAGTTAAAGTGCTTGTAAAGGCAGAAGGTTTTTTATCTTGATGCATTTTATGCATTAAGATAAAAAAACCTTTTGTGTGTAGCAGCCTCCCCAGCACCCCTTAATTATTTACCTGAGCCCCATCTCTCTCCAGCGTTGTCCACGAGTGTCTAAGCCATCCGGGACACTCCTCCTGATTGGCTGAGACACTGCAGCGCCATTGGCTCCTGCAGCTATCAATCAAAATCAGTCAGCAAATCAGGGGAGAGAGGGGACGGGGCCGGGTCGGGCTCTGTGCCTGAATGGACACAGGGAGCTGTGACTCGTCTCCAGTGCCCCCATAGGAAGCTGCTGACTGTGGGCACTTGATAGGAGGAGCCAGGGAGGAGCCAGAAGCAGCAAAGAGGGACCCAAGAAGAGGAGGATCTGGGCTGCTCTGTGCAAAACCAACTGCACAGAGGAGGGAAGTGTAGCGCTTGGTTGCTACTAGTAACTAACATCTACCATATCACCCAGCTGCCAGAACTCCATCTATCACCTCAGAGACAATGAACAGTCATTTGTATAGTTTTGTTTTTGTTTATTGAGGGATATAACTTGGTTGGGGGAAAGGGAATATGGGATGCCCATAGAACATGTTGCTTTGCCATCATATTAAAGAACTTGAAATTTGGTTGAGCCTTGAAGTACTGATGCACATATAATCTCTACAGTCTCTTCCCCTGCATCATATGCAGACTATTTCCCCTCCTCTGCATACCTCCTGCAGACTGTTGCTCCCAGGACTTCTATCCTCCTGCACAAATTTTACTGTAGATCATTATCTTGCCTGTCACATCATCCTCTATGAGCAAAAGAGGCCGCTCTGAACAGTCTCAGTGGCTGGCTGTAATAGTTGTTGTTACTAGGCCAGAGGTCTGCAGTACCTCTCTGCAGTGGCCTAGTAATTTAGTAGCACGTGTAGATTGGTGGACTTCCAGCTAGTCCAGTTTGCAAATCCTGCGTCCTCAGTCCACATTGATTTGACACTTTCCCCACAGTCTCTGCTCTGGCCTCACACCCAGCTCCCCTGGCATGCCTCATCCAGCAATCCACTGTGGTCCACTTACCGACCTTCTCCTGCCCCGAGTCCATGATGGAGAACTTTAACTCGACATTAGGTATGAGCTTCGAGTTCGAGTCGAACCCATGTTCGACTCGAACATCGCCTGTTTGACCGTTCGTCGAATTGCGAACGATATGGGCCGTTCGCACCAAATTCAAGTGGTGCGTCATGGCCCATAATTCACTGCGGCATCACAGTGCATTGCTGGCTGATGATTGGCCAAGCATGCACTATGACCCACATGCTTGGCCAATCACAGCGCCGTGTGTACACAGAGAGAGAGCCGTAATTGGCCAAAGCCAGGGTGGCTTTGTCCAATTATGGCTCAGGGGGTTTAGTACACGCGCCACACTATATAAGGCGACCTGCGTGGCGGCCTTGTGTAGTGTGTTGCGGCAGTGGAGAGAGATAGATAAACATAGAGACTGTGTCATTTGATTTAAGTTAAATAGAGTAGGCAGGTCGAGTCAGTTAGCTGCGCTTACAGTGTATTGTGTATATATATATGCATCCCAGGTGTTGTGTGTGTGTGTATATATATATATATATATATATATATATATATATATATATATATATATATATATATACACACACATATACACTGTATTCAGTTTAGCTGGATCCATTCCTGTTATTCTCTTCCTAATATACTGACAGGCAGGTGTTTTTACAGTATTTACAGTTAGTGTACCGTGTACCCTGCACAGTTGCACCTACAGTATAGCTACCTGAAGACAAGTGCTTGTGTTCTTCTTCTGAGATCCTATTAATAGCACAGGCAGGCTCTTGAAGTATTTACAGTTAGTGTACTGTGTACCCTGCACAGTTGCACCTATAGCTACCTGAAGACAAGTGCTGGTGTGCTTCTTCTGATCCTATTAATACCACAGGCAGGCATTCTTCTAGCTGCTGTATAATCAGTATATATATACATCCCAGTTTTGTGCAGCTACATCTCACTGCATTGCAGGCCATTAGTATGTCTGGAAGGTCAACAAGGAGAGGCAGACAGTCACAAGCCAATAAAAGAGGGCAAGCAGGCTCTGTGTCTAGAGGCAACAGTGCTGGTCGTGGACACGGTGCATCCTCATCAGCACGTAGCCGTGGGACACGCTTGTCCTTTTTTTCAGCAGCTGGCCGTGTTGAGCCGCAACATGCAGAAGACTTGGTAGAGTGGATTACCAAGCCGTCCTCATCCTCCTCATCCCCTCTCACCCAGGCTTAGGGTACGTTGTTTGGCAAAGCAGCTGCCAACGTGGCCTCTTCCGTCGGCTCAATGGCATCAGTCACTCCTTCCCTAGCCCCACTATGTCCTCTTGAGGAGTCCCCTGAACTGTTTGACCACAGTGTTGGGTACATGCTCCAGGATGATGCCCAGCGTTTTGAAGGCTCCGATGATGGTACTCAGCTAGAGGAAAGCTGTAACGTGAGCCCAGACAGAGGGGGTGCCCAAGAAGCACAACAATCTGGCAGTCATGTTCCCCCAGCTGCAGCATACTGCCAGCTTTGCTCCAGTGATGAGGAGGGGGGGGTGATGAGGTCACTGGCTCCACGTGGGTGCCCGATAGGAGAGAGGAGGAGGCACATCACCAACGAGGCAGGATTCCCTCCAGGGGCCAGCTTAAGGGCAGCACACTGACTGCATCACACCGCAAAGCTCTGCATGTGCAGGGCGCTGCTGTCTCTGCACGTTATTCCAAAAGTTTTTTGGTGTGGCCCTTTTTTGAGATGAGTGCATCAGATCCCACCGCTGCTATTTGCAACATATGTCTCAAGCGTATCTCGCGTGGCCAAAACATCACCCGCTTGGGCACCACATGCTTGACCAGACATATGTTGACCTGCCATGCAGTTAATTGGCAAGCGTACCTAAAAGGCCTTACCTCTCAAGGCCCCCTTTATCCAGACAGTGTTCCTGCGTGCCCGCCAATCACACAGGAAGAGGAGGAGGATTGTGTCAGCATGGAGGTGGAGCCTGGCACTCAGCATCAGCAGCAGTCTTCAAGGGATCATTTACAATCCCAAGAAACCCAGGGACTAGTACATGGCTGGAAGGAGGTGGCTGCGGATCATGTCATCCTTAGTGACCCAGAGGACTCCGGACTGAATGCCTCAGCAAACCTACGCTGCATGGCCTCCCTGATCCTGCAAAGCCTGCGGAAGGATCCTCATATTTGTGGTATAAACGAGAGGGATCATTACTGGCTGGCAACTCTCCTTGATCCACGTTAAGGGTAAGGTTGTGGACCTTATCTTGCCGTCGAAGAGGGAGCAGAGGATGAAACATCTTCGGGAGGCCTTGCAGAAAGGTCTGTGCAGCGCGTTCCCAGAGACTGGGAGGTTACAAACTCCTGTTCCTGGACAACGTGTTGCTGAGGCTTCGGTCAGTCAAAGAAGGAGCGGTGGAGAAGGTGGCCGTCTGACCGATGCGTTCAGACAATTTTTTAGTCCGCAGCCCCAAGTTATGATCGGTTCCAGCAACCATCGCCTGCGTCTGTTTTACATGGTGCAGGAATACCTAGGGGCAAGATCAGACTTGGACACCTTTCCCACCGAAAATCCTCTGGGTTACTGGGTCTTGAGGATGGATCACTGGCCAGAGCTTGCACAGTATGCAATTGAGCTACTGGCCTGACCTGCATCCAGCGTTCTTTCGGAACACACATTCAGTGCTACTGGAGGCTTTGTAACCGATCACAGGGTGCGCCTGTCCACCGACTTGGTCGATTGACTGACCTTCATAAAAATAAATCAGTGATTTAACCGGATAATTTTTTTTTTAAATGTCAGATCCCTTCAAGACTGCCTATGCTGATGCTGAGTGACTATCCTCTTCCTCCTCAATGATCATGCTGATAGTTTGTAAGTATATTTTTGGTTCTGGGCGCCGCCACCAGTGGCTAAGGCCCAATTTTTCAGCCCCTGTTTAACAGGGGTGTGTAATTACAATTTTTGATGGAATACTTTGCAGCAGGGCTCATTCCTGCGCTCCAACTAGAGTATCTGTGAGGGGTTGCAGTGTTGTGGCACCAGTGCCTAAGGCCCAATTTTTCTGCCCCTGTTCAACAGGTACATGTAAATACAATTCTTGATCTAATAATTTACAGCAGGGCCCGTTTCTGCGCCCACAAAGAGTAACTGTGAGAACTTACAGTGTTGTGGCACCAGCACCACCACCACCAAAGGCCCAATTTTTCTGACCCTGTTCAACAGGGGCATGTAATTACAATTCTTGATCTAATATTGCACAGTAGGGCCCGTTCCTGCGCCCACCAAGAGTAACTGTGAGGGCTTACAGTGTTGTGGCAACACCAACACCTAAGGCCGCAATTTCTGCAGAGTATATAGGGCAGGCCCCTACTTTCAAACATCCAACTTACAAAGTTTCCTCTAAGTGGGACTTTTGGTAGGCATGTGCATTTCGTTTCGTTCCGAATCGAAATTCGGGCGAATTTTTCATTATTCAGAAGAGAAAATACTAGAAAAACAATAGAACAGAATAGAATAAAATATATATATTATATTTTATTCTGTTCTGTTCTATTGTTTGTCTAGTCTATTATTTTCTATTCTACTCTTTTCTATTCAAATTCGAATTCATTCTATACGAAATTCCACTTTCAGAAGCCATCTTCCGAAATTCGAATTTCGTATAGAATGAATTCAAATTCAAATAGAAAAGTTTAGAATAGAATAGAAAAGAATAGCATAGAAAAACAATGAAACAGAATAGAAAAAAATTATATATATATCTATAAAACATCTTCCAAAATTCGAATTTCATATAGACCGAAATCAAATTTGAATATAAAAGATTAGAATAGAATAGAAAATAATAGAAAAGAATAGACTAGAAAAACAATAGAACAGAATAGGAGAAAATATAATATATATATATTATATTTTCTTCTATTCTGTTCTTTTGTTTTTCTAGTTCATTCTTTTCTATTATTTTCTGTTCTAATCTTTTCTAGTCAAATTCAAATTCATTCTACACGAAATTTAAAGTTCAGAAGCCATATTCCAAAATTCGAATTTCGTATAGAATGAATTTGAATTGAAAAGACTATTATAGAATATAAAATAATAGAAAAGAGAAGCATAAAAAAACAATAGAAGAGAATAATTTAAAAAAAAATAATATATATATATATATATACACACTGTGTTTATTGGCGTATAACACTCACTTTTTCACCATGAAAATTGGGTGCAAATAGCGTGTGCGTGTTATACGCCAATACTTTAATTTTAGCTGCCTCAGAGGGGACAGGGAGGAGGGGCAGGACGAGCGCCATCAGATTACATACAGCGAGAATCTCCTGTTTACTTGGCGGCATCTGTAATAAGAAGTCCCGTCTCTTGGGCCGCCTTTGGACCACTGTTCTGTCTATCATAGGAGATTCTCACTGTATGTAATCTGACGGCGCTCATCCTGCCCTCTCTGGGCTGCAGATGGGCATCGATCAAGCTGCACTGATGGCAATGGTGAGGCTGCTGCATTGATGGCAATGGTGAGACTGCATTGATGTGGACTGATGAGGCTGCATTGATAGCACTTATGAGGCTGCAGATGGGCATTGATCAGGCTGCATTGATGGCAATGGTGAGGCTGCAGATGGGCACTGACCCTTATTTTGCTTTAAAGTTCATTGTTTAAAATTTAAGTTTTTTTCCTGAAACTTCCCTCTTAAAATGAATGTGCGTGTTATACGCCGATAAATACGGTATATATATACATATACACATATATATATACATACATACATATGTGTGTATATATATATATATATATATATATGAATTTGAATAGAAAAGATTAAAATAGAGTAGAAAGAATAGACTAGAAAAACAATAGAACAGAATAGAATAAGATATAATATATATATTATATTTTATTCTGTTCTGTTCTATTGTTTTTCTGGTCTATTCTTTTCTATTATTTTCTATTCAAATTCATTCTATACGCAATTCGAATTTCAGAAGCCATCTTCCGAAATTCGAATTTCGTATAGAATGAATTCAAATTCGAATAGAAAAGTTTAGAATAGAATAAAAAAGAATAGCATAGAAAAACAATGAAACAGAATAGAAAAAAATATAATATATATATTATATTTTAGTCTCTTCTGTTCTATTGTTTTTCTAGTCTATTCTATTTCTATTATTTTCTATTCTAATCTTTTCTATTCAATTTCGAATTCATTCTATACGAAATTCTAATTTAGAAGCCATCTTCCGAAATTCGAATTTCGCATAGAATTAATTCAAATTCGAATAGAAAAGTTTAGAATAGAATAGAAAAGAATAGCATAGAAAAACAATGGAACAGAATAGAAAAATATATATATATATATATATATATAACCATTTTCCAAAATTGGAATTTGGTACAGAATGAATTCGAATAGAAAAGATTAAAATACAATATATTATATTTTTTTTCTATTCTGTTCTATTGTTTTTCAATGCTATTCTTTTATACTTTCTATTCTATCCTAATCTTTTCTATTGGAATTCGATTTCATTCTATACGAATTTCAAATTTCCCAAAATGGTTATATATAGTTTACTTTTTCAAATTCAGTTAAAGTTTTTTTTGAATGCGGTAGAATTTTTTCGAATTTTATAGTTTTTTCGAATGTGGTAGAATTTTTTCGAATTTGATAGTTTTTTCGAATGTGGTAGAATTTTTTCGAATTTGACAGTTTTTTCGAATGTGGTAGAATTTTTTCGAATTTGATATTTTTTTCGAATACGGTCAAATTTTTACGAATGCGGTTCAATTTTTTTTTAAATTCGAATACGAAACGAAACGAATTCCGAAAACGAATGTAACGAATGCAACGAATTTAACTAAACGAATTTAGTTAAATAACGAATCGAAACGAAACTAAACTAAACAAATTTATTCATCCTGCACATGTCTAACTTTTGGAAAGGGATAGATAATGCAATGAAGTGTGAGAGTAGTATAAAAAGTATATAAGATTTTATTAGACAACATGAGTTAAAATACTAAGCACATATATACACTACACATATAGGAAAATCATAATTGGGTACTGGACAAGACTAATCAGACAACAGCAGTTCAAAAAGGACAGCTGATAATCGCAAGGATCTGGTACGTATGAGGATGAACATAACAGACAAGACCCATCGCGTTTCGAAAATACTATTTCTTCATCAGGGGTGTATGCGATTTTGTCGCAGAAGCTATAAATGTCTGCAATTGAAACAAAATAAACACAAATTCAATGCATAATGTTGATTATACACAAACTGATAGGTACATATGTGGTCACATCGTACTTTGCGTTTTAGTCTGTTTAAGCACTGTCCGTATGAGCTGTGTAGTTCTAGAATATATTTCTTATCCAGGATTTAACATTTAAAAGCAGTAATAAGTTGCAGCTGTCTGCCTGTGGGAGCCCCCTGCCCGACGGGGTAGATTGATGCACCAGCGCAGATGGATGAGTCCAACGGGCGCAGGGGGGGAAAGCAAAAGCAGAGTCCCACACAAAGGACAACCCAGGCTGGCCCTCTGAGATATGCCCCTAAACTGTGATAAAGTGAATGGAGGGAGACAAAGGGGTAGCAAAAGTTAAATGGTTACTGGGATTGTAAGACCCCATAGAACCACCCATTCTAAGGTACCTGTCTATAAAAGGTGAATATGCATGCATTCAAGTATATACATACATGTACACATGCACGCGTATACAAGTGCATACGCACATATGTGCATCTAGATACTTGAAATTGCTTAATGGAATAACCAGGGCAGCATCCACTCTAAAGTACAAATCCATAAAAATCTATCAAAAAAGGTGAGTGTGCATGCATCAATGGGCATACACACAAATACACATGTAAGCAGACACGCGTGCATATGTACAAACATGCATATGGACAATTTCAATAGTATGTATATTAGCTAACACAATGCTATGTACCTTGCCTAGATGCGGTCACAGTGGAGGGGGAGGAACAGGTGCCAGAACCAAACAAACCAGGATCTGTTTGTATGCAGCTCTACAGGTCAGTGAATCAGGAGACCAGCGGTAGCGCCCAAGACAATGATCTATAATAGTAAACGAAGTGTATTACATCAAAGAGCGGCAGCCATTGGGGTCAGCCATGGGAGCGCATAAGGCATACAGCCTAAGTGCCTCCATGGTATGGTCATGATGGGTATAAAAGGGATCCAATATTCACGGGCAAAAAGTCTTACCTGATGGATGTAAGAGCTCAATAGGAACGATCATGAGCAGTGTTCACCCTCACAGCGAACAAGTGACAGCCAGAGGGTGGAGGGGTTTAAAACGGCAAGAGTGATTGGCAATAAGCCAATCACTACATGCATATGCTCGGAGGGGCGGGGCTAGCCGGGGCGTCCCCCGGGACAGCGGCGTGCAGACGGCGCCTCTAAGCAACACCAGGGGGCGTGTGGTTGGTGACGCACTGCTCCGGAGAGATGCAGTGACGTCATGCCCTGGGATCCCCTGTGTGGTAGGGGAAGCCTGGTGAGCCCGCTGCGCTGCCGCACGTCGTCCTCCCGTGGCGCACAAGACATAGACAACGTGACCCTGTTGAGGGGCAGACGATATCATGTCAACAAAGGGAGGCCACCCATGCCAGGGCATTGGGCGGCCCCCGTGCGCCGAGTGTGGAACACGAACCACCGTGAGACTGGAGTGCAGCTGCAAAAACACCCCGTCGCGCACGGGGCCACACACAAGCCAATCAGATGGTGCACCTATATGAGGGACAACATTATGTGGATAAGCCTCCAAAGTGAGGGAAGGAGCGCCATATCTAATAAACCCCAGCCATGTTTGTTTGGTTCTGGCACCTGTTCCTCCCCCTTCACTGTGACCGCCTCTAGGCAAGGTACATAGCATTGTGTCAGCTAATATACATACTATTGAAATTGTCCATATGCATGTTTGTACATATGCACGCGTGTCTGCTTACATGTGTATTTGTGTGTATGCCCATTGATGCATGCACACTCACCTTTTTTGATAGATTTTTATAGATTTGTACTTTAGAGTGGATGCTGCCTTGGTTATTCCATTAAGCAATTTCAAGTATCTAGATGCACATATGTGCGTATGCACTTGTATACGTGTGCATGTGTACATGTATGTATATACTTGAATGCATGCACATTCACCTTTTATAGACAGGTACCTTAGAATGGGTGGTTCTATGGGGTCTTACAATCCCAGTAACCATTTAACTTTTTCTACCCCTTTGTCTCCCTCCATTCACTTTATTACAGTTTAGGGGCATATCTCGGAGGGCCAGCCTGGGTTGCCCTTTGTGTGGGACTCTGCTTTTGCTTTTCCCCCCTGCTGCCGTTGGACTCATCCATTTGCGCTGGTGCATCAATCTACCCCGTCGGGCCGGGGGCCCCACAGGCTGACAGCTGCAACCTATTACTGCTTTTAAATGTTAAATCCTGGATAAGAAAACTATTCTAGAACTACACAGCTCATACGGTCAGTGCTTAAACACACTAAAACGCAAAGTACGATGTGACCACATACGTACCTATCAGTTTGTGTATAATCAACATTATGCATTGAATTTGTGTTTATTTTGTTTCAATTGCAGACATTTATAGCTTCTGCGACAAAATCGCATACACCCCTGATGAAGAAATAGTATTTTCGAAAAGCGTTGGGTCTTGTCTGTTATGTTCATCCTCATACGTACCAGATCCTTGCGATTATCAGCTGTCCTTTTTGAACTGCTGTTGTCTGATTAGTCTTGTCCAGTACCCAATTATGATTTTCCTATATGTGTAGTGTATATATGTGCTTACTATTTTAACTCATGTTGTCTGATAAAATCTTATATACTTTTTATACTACTCTCACACTTCATTGCATTATCTATCCCTTTCCAAAAGTCCCACTTAGAGGAAACTCAATTCATTCAATGTTTTGTTACTCAGGATGTGGGATAGTTTAGCGTGTACTCAGTGACATTTAGCACTTTTTTCAATTATTTTATCACCAATCCTTGTTTCACTAAAGTCCCCAAATTGTCAAAAAACATTTGTCATTGGCACAGAAAGTGAGGTGAAATCTTCTGAAGAGGTGCACAGACAGCAAAACAAATGTCACAGGGGTGATAACCCTTCCCTATGTTTTCCAAAAAGCTTAAAATAGATTTTTTAGCTGGAGCTACACTTTAAAAATGTACCAGTTCAAAATTACAAATAGATTCTACTTAACAACAAACCTACAGTCCCTGTCTTGTTTGCACCGCCTGTATACTGCTGTTCAGAGTATATAGGGCCTGGGGGCCCCACGCCTTTCCTTTTTTTAATTTGGGTGCGGGGTTCCCCTTAATATCCATACAAGACCTAAAGGGCCCGGTAATGGACTGGGGGGGGTACCCATGCCGTTTGTCTCACTGATTTTCATCCATATTGCCAGGACCCGACATTACATTAAAGCCGCAAGCAGTTTTAAATTACTTTTATTCCTTTAAAAATGTAATTTTGTGCAGGGACTGTTCTAAGCACGGGAAACACATGCCACTTTACAGGCATACTATAGACACCCCCCAGGTACGATATTTAAAGGAATATTTCACTTTTTTTTTCACTTTAAGCATCATTAAAATCACTGCTCCCGAAAAAACGTCCTTTTTAAAACTTTTTTTTGCATTGATACATGTCCCCTGGGGCAGGACCTGGGTCCCCAAACCCTTTTTAGGACAATACCATGCAAATTAGCCTTTAAAATTAGCACTTTTGATTTTGAACGTTCGAGTCTCATAGACTTCAATGGGGTTCTAAAGTTTGCGCAAATTTTCGGTCCGTTCGCAGGTTCTGGTGCAAAGCGAACCGGGGGGTGTCCGGCTCATCCCTACTGGACATATGTTTTGGCAGCTTCTCCAGCCCCTCTGTTCCAGGATACTTCACCCATGACCGTGTAAAGATGAAGCTCCCTCCCAGCTCTCCCAGGCTCCTCCACTAGGCCTCGCACCCCCCCAGATGGGGTTGGACACCCTGCTACTGCCTAGCACTTTATTTTCCACATCTCCCGGCCGACAACCGTCCCCCAGTGGGCTGAACCTGAGCTTATATGGAAGGACTGCCTCCTGCCAATTCCAATTAGGGATTGGTCAGGGCTCCTCACATGAGCTCCCTGCCACTGCAGTCCTGTGCCCTGCCCCTCTTCCAGATCATTCTCCCTGGAAGCAGGGGAGGCGCCCCAGAACTAAAGCAGGTGGTCACACCCACTGCTACTCTAACCACTCCCTGCCCACAGATCAAAACAAACAGGCCTAGCCTGAAGCATAGGCCTGTCCAAATTTACCTGCTCTGGCAGCTTTCCTACAAAAATCCTCACTCTAGCACCTACCTAAGGTAGAGGGTGCTACAGAAGTATAACATGTTTTTTAAAAAAAACAGACTTTACAATCACTTTAAGGTAAAACCATACTTATGTCCTTATATGGTCCCTTAACCAGGATTTGGAGGCTTTCTTATACATTAATGAGCCACAATTAAAGAATAAATTAATTTTCTCCATCACTGGGGTAACTACAACAGGAACGTGTGAATGTTTCATGACCCTGAACCTGACTTGTGTTTTATCTGTAGTATGACATCCCACTTTTGCTAAATTTAAATTGTAGTTTACCAGTTCTAGGGCCAGCCATCACATCCACATCCTTAAATAGCAAGAACACCTAAAAAGGTGATTGACTCCTAAAAAGATAGGACTTTGAAGGATATGAGGCTGTCACTGAGGTGAGCTCACAATCAAGGTAATATTGTACAAACATTATTAAAATTCCATAAAGATAGATACAATCATATCACAAGGTGTAAACATTAGCACAAAGCTAGAGTTGATATTGATATTTGTTTCCAGCAAGAATATATTGAGTTCATTGATACAGAGAAGTCCAATGCTTTTCACAGAGTGGTGTCTCCGCTTCCTCAGGGAAACTCAGTATATGACACACTTCATCAAAATATAAGTGTGTATGTTTCTATGGATGCAAAGGACTGAGACTGCAAGATGGTCAAGTAGTCCATGGAGTCAGTACCCAGGACCAGGATTGGCAGACACTGGATCGCACACAGGTGGATTCAGGAGGAAGCAGTTTATATGCCCAGAATGCTAACAGATCAGCTCAGCAAAGCACTGCACACAGCTTTGCAAACAATGTCCACCGCCGGATATACGTGGATATCAGAGCTGACATATACTGAGTTTCCCTGAAGAAGCGGAGACACCACACTGCAAAACACGTTGGACTACTCTGTACCAATTAACTCAATTTATTCTAGCTGGAAACAAGTATCAACTCTGTTTTTTTGCTATTATTTAGGATATAGGAAGCAGGAAAAAGAGGAAGAAGCGCAAGATTTGTAACAAAGTGTTATGCACTCACATAGTGCTCTGTAGGTGGGGGGCTTACAGCGAGGCTGAGGAGCCGTGTTTTTTTTAATTTGGCGCCATTGGCAGCCGAGTAAACCGGAAGTGACGTTGTGACGTCGCTTCCATGTTTGCACATAGGAGACTGGAACTAAGCCATTTCCAGCTTTGATTCAGTCTCTCTCTAGCTGGTGGAAGTGCCGGATCACGGATCGGGTCTCATGGTGGGTCGGGAGGCCTGGGAACAGCGGCAGAAGGCAATCTGAGGGGGATGTCCCCTCCCGCTCCTGTGGCATAACAACCGAGCGGCTTTTAGCCGCAACAGTTGTTATCCCTACAGAGCCGACCACCCGCTCTAATAAACGGTACTGGGGTGATGCCTGCAGCTGCAAGCATCACCCTGGTATAACCCCTGAAAGCCGAGGCCACGTATGTGCGTACGGTCGGCACTAAGGGGATAAACAAGTTTATATTACCTTGATTGTGTGCTCACCTCAGTGACAGCCTCATATCCTTCAAAGTCCAACCTTTGTAGGAGTCAATCTCCTTTTTACATGATCCCACTTTTGCTAATCTGTTCATATTTTTCTGTCAAAGCTTTTTAATGCCTGTAAATACTGCTCACAAATTATGTTTAGGTCATTGTATAAATAATTATATTACAGAATATATACTGAACATTTATATCCATGTGTGCCAATAAACTCCTCTGTTATCTCACTCGTAAAAAAAGTGGCCATGATTGAATTCCACTAAACAAAGAAAAAAAGGGTGATAGACAATGTTCAGAACAAGGTTGATGAAGGCTACATTCACACTGTTACATGTTGGGAATTCATGCAAAATCACGTACTTTCTCGACATGCACAGAAACGTGTTGCCTTTAGCAGATGTTCAGCAGTGCAATTAATTCTTAATAGCACCCCCCCCCCACATCTCCTAATGCACGCACCATGCGGCATGATTTTGCAAACGGTTCAGGGACTTCTATTGTATGTTTCTCGCTTGTAGGGCAGCCCATTGAAATGAATGGGCTGCACTACACGTAATGCATGGGAAACGCGCTTCTGCTCCATCTTACCTCTACGGTAAGTAGAAATTCATTACTAGAAATAGTATGGCAAGCAACAGTGAAACTGTTCCAGGGACATGCAGGTCTGCTTGATCATGGAGACAAGGCGTGGAATGAGAACAACACCCTTGTCTGATGGGGAAGTCACGTTAGACACAAGCAAATCCCAACCATGCATAAGATAGGCAGATATCATTCATGGCTATCCTTCACAAGTCTTACTATCAAGCTTACTCCGGAAGGGTGTTGTTTAAAGCAACTGTGATGTAGGTGGAGGGATTACAATGTAATCAACTAGATAGATGAAAGGAGAGAATGAAAGAAGGAAAGATGGAAGATGGAAAAAAGGAAAGATGGAAGATGGAAAAAAGAAGGACAGAAGACAGACGGAAAGAAGCAAAGATGGATGGAAAAGAAAGGAAGAAGGATGGAAAAGAAAGGAAGAAGGACAGACAGACAGACAGATAGATAGATATGAAAGTTTAGGCTGGCCATACATTATACAATTTTATTGTACAATTTTCCTTTAGATTTACCAAAATATGAGGTCAGACCTAAACCCTTTAAATTTGTATGAAATCAGGCAGGTCCTTGTACTACATAGTTGAAGGTAAATCTAAAGGAAATTTAATAAGAAAATTGTATGGCCAGCCTTAGCTTCAGCTAATAAATAGAGATAGGATAAATAGGATAGACTGCTCTGATAATGAAGAAATTAAGTTTCCGTTTCTGTGTCAGTATATACTGATAGTGTTCCTTGCATCATGCCACTAAACTAAGGCTGACCATACATTATGCAATTTTCTTGAAAAAATATTTCCTTTAAATTTACCAAAACCATATAATAGGAGGTCAGACCTAAACACTTTCAATTTGTATGTACTTGTCCAACAGAACGAATCCGTTGGACAATTCAACCGTGTGTGGGATTCATCGGACCTGCAGCGGACCTTTTCTGTCGAAAATGTCACGGACTTTAGATTTGGAACATGTTTCAAATCTTTCCGCCAGACCTAGTTCCTATCGAGAAATCCGCTCGTCTGTATGCTAGTCCAATGGATGAAAACCGACGCTAGGGCAGCTATTGGCTACTGGCTATGAACTTCCTTAATTTAGTCCGGTCGTACGGCATCACGTACCAATCCGTCGGACTTTGGTGTGATCGTGTGTAGGCAAGTCCGTTCATTAGAAAGCCTGTCGAAAGTCCGTCATAACTCCATCGAAAGTCTGTCGGAAAGACTGTCGGACCTTTGATGCCGAAAAGTCTGCCCATGTGTACAGGGCATTACACTACATAGTTAAGGTAAATCTAAAGGAAATTGAACAAGAAAATTGTATAATGTATGGCCAGCCTAAGTCCTTTGTTCAATACCTCCCATAATAGAACAATGATGCAATGCTCCTCTTAGTGAATGAACAAAAGAATAGTGAAATCAAACTGACCTGTATAATAGAAAAGCAAGAGGAGAACGGCTGCCTGTCCATAACCCATGTTGTTCTGAAGGTTCCATACCATTTATTAGTTTTCTTTAAGTTGCTCAGATGAATTTACTTTTAAAATTTCCTACTAGTCTTTCCGGTTAGAGATGTACAAAGGCATCTGATGAATGCCACCTTTCCGCAGTGTGGCATACAGGTTACATAGTTACATAGTCAGGTTGAAAAAAGCCAAGTCCATCCAGTTCAACCATAAAAAAAATATATATATATATTGTACAATCCAATATACCCAATTCTATACCTACAGTTGATCCAGAGGAAGGCAATAAACCCCAGCAAAGCATGCTCCAATTTGCTACAGCAGGGAAAAAAATCCTACCTGATCCCCCAAGAGGCAATCGGATTTTCCCTGGATCAACTTTACCTATAAATGATAGTACCCAGTTATATTATGTACATTTTGGAAAGAATCCAGGCCTTTCTTAAAGCAATCTACTGAGCTGGCCAGAACCACCTCTGGAGGGAGTCTATTCCACATTTTCACAGCTCTTACTGTGAAGAAACCTTTCCGCATTTGGAGATGAAATCTCTTTTTCTATAGGCGTAAAGAGTGTCCCCTAGTCCTCTGTGTTGACCATAAACACCAAGTTCACTATATGGACCCCTTATATATTTGAACATGTTGATCATATTCCCCCTATTTCTCTCAAGAGTGAATAAATTCAGTTTCTCTAATCTTTCCTCATAGCTGAGTTCCTCCATGCCTCTTATCAGTTTGGTTGCCCTTCTCTGCATTTTCTCCAGTTCCCTGATATCCTTTTTGAGAACTGGCACCCAAAACTGAACTGCATATTCCAGATGAGGTTTTACTAATGATTTGTACAGGGGGGAAAAATGATATCTCTCTCTCTGGAGTCCATACCTCTCTTAATACAAGAAAGGACTTTGCTCGCTTTGGAAACCACAGCTTGGCATTGCATGTTATTATTGAGCTTATGATCTACCAAAACCCCCAGATCCTTCTCCACTACGAATTCCCCCAGTTGTACTCCCCCTAGTATGTATGATGCATGCATATTCTTAGCTCCCAAGTGCATAACTTTACATTTCTCAACATTAAACCTCATCTGCCACATAGACGCCCAATTGGACAAAGCATTGAGGTCAGCTTGTAAATTGGAGACATCCTGTAAGGACATTATTCCACTGCATAGCTTGGTGTCATCTGCAAAGACAGAAATGTTGCTTTTGATTCCAGACCCAATATCATTTATAAAGATATTAAAGAGTAAGGGTCCCAGCACTGAACCTTGGGGTACACCACTGATAACCTTAGACCATTCAGAGTAAGAATCTTTTACCACTGCTCTCTGAATTCTATCTTTTAGCCAGTTTTCTATCCATTTCCAAGCCTGTAGACTTTACTTTACACATGAGCCATGTGTGTGGAACTGTATCGAACGCTTTTGCAAAATCCAAGTATACCACATCCACAGCCACCCCTCTGTCCAAGGTTTTACTTACCTCTTCATAAAAAGAAATCAGGTTTGTCTGACAACTTCTGTCTTTCAAGAACCCATGCTGTCTGTTGCTTAAAATGATTTTTCTCCAGCAAGAACTCATCTATGTAGTCTTTTATTAAACTCTCCAGTATCTTCCCGACTATAGAAGTTAAACTAACAGGTCTATAGTTACTTGGTAAAGACTTTGATCCCTTTTTAAATATAGGCACCATGTTTGCCCTGCGTCAATCCAGTGGTACTATTCCCGTCATTAATGAGTCCCTAAAAATTAGATACAATGGCTTTGAAATTACAGAGCTCAATTCTTTTAGGATCTGTGGGTAGATGCCATCAGGTCCAGGTGCTTTATCCACCTTTATACTGTCTAAATATTTCTGGACCATATCACTTTTGAGCCATTGTGGATAATTCGGGGCTGTGTCAATACCACCCCCATTATGGACTTGAGCTTCCCCATGCTCCTTTGTATACACAGAGCTGAATTAAGTATTTATTAAATTAGCCTTCTCCTCAGTCACCCACTCTAGATTATTTTGTAAAGGGCCTACATGCTCAGACCTGACCTTTTTACTATTATTATATGTGAAGGATTTTTTGGGGGTTTCTCCTACTGTCTTTTGCAATCTGTCGTTCATTTTGAATTTTTGCATCCTTGATTAACTTTTTACATATTCTGTAAAATTCTTTGTAACATTTAAACGACACTAGTGTTCCTTCATTTTTATATTTTTTAAAAGCTCTTTTCTTATTGTTTATAGCTTTTCTAACTTTGACCGTGAGCCACATAGGTTTTATTTTTAGCCTTTTAAACTTATTGCCCATGGGAATATACTTTGCAGTGAGGTCCCAAACAGTCTTTTTGAAGAATTCCCATTTCTGTTCTGTGTTTATCCATGCCAATATTCCCTCCCAGTCTAAATCCTGGAGAGCAGCCCTCATCCTTGGAAAATTTGCTCTCTTGAAGTTAAGTGTTTTTATCTTTCCCGTATGTATCTCTTGTTTATAGCTAACATCAAATGAAATCATGTTATGATCACTGCTACCCAGGTGTTCCTTTATCTGAACATTAGTAATAAGCTCTGCATGGTTTGAGATTACCAGGTCCAACAGAGCTTCATTCCTAGTTGGGGCCTCAATAAACTGGACCATAAAATTGTCCTGTACTAGGTTTATATATTTTTGCCCTTTAACTGTCCCAGCAGTGCCATTAATCCAGTCAATTTCTGGGTAATTAAAATCCCCCATTATTATCACCATCCCAGCCCTTGCAGCCCTTTCCATCTGTGCAAGGAGCTGAGTCTCCACCTCCTCGTTAACATTGGTTGGTCTATAACAAACTCCAGTGATTAACTTTGAACTACGCACATCTATATGCAGTTCTACCCATAATGCTACAGACTCATCACACTCTCCATCAATCAGGTCCTCTTTCACACTTGCTTTGAGATCACTTCTCACATAGAGACAGACCCCGCCACCTTTCCTTTTTACCCTGTCTCTCTGAAAGAGTGCATAGCCAGGAATATTAATAGCCCAGTCATGTGAGGATTGAAGCTAAGTTTCAGCAATACCGATTACATCATAGCTCTCCTCATGCACCAGAGCTTCCAACTCACCTATTTTGCTTGGCAGACTTCTGGCATTGGTGAACAAACACTTTAATGCATTATTACATTTTGCTCTGGTGTTTTTCATATCCTTTTTAGTAGTACAAATGGCACTATAGTTTCCAATGGCTGTTTGCAACATGGGAACTTTCTTGTCACCTGCCATAACCCTCCCCCCATCTGTCCCCATTCCACCCTCCATTAATGTCTGACCCCTAACTGACCTGTCTTCCCGATGTAATTCTAGTTCACCCTCCTCCCTTCCCATAAATCTCACCCCCAGAACACCAGACCCCCTTCCATTCGAGTGCAAACCGTCCTTAGCATATAGGTTGCACCCCAATGAACAGTCAGCCCAGTGCTCTAGAAACCCAAATCCCTCTTTCCTACACCAGGTCTTTAGCCATGGATTCAGCTCTCTAATCACCCCCTGCCTTTCCTGTGTTGCGCATGTCACAGGTAATATTTCAGAGAATATCACCTTGGAGGTCCTTCCCTTCAACTTGCAGCCTAGTTCTTTAAATTGATTCTTAAGGAGCCTCCACCTTCCATGTATACTGTCATTGAATCCAATGTGGACCAAGACAGCTGGGTCATGCCCAGCCCCTCCCAGTAATTTATCCACCCGGTCCACCACATGCCAAACCCTAGCACCAGGGAGATAGAAAACCATTTGGTTGAGGCGATCCTGGTGACAAATTATTCTATCAGTCCTTCTAAATATAGAATCCCCTATTACCACCAACTGTCTAGGCCTACCTGCATTCCCCTCACCACCTCTACTAGATGGGCTGCTCTCCCGGCTGTTAGAGGTAGCAGTGACATCTAGGGCGGCCACCTCTGTGTTTGCCACCTCCACATCTTCACCCAACTTGGCAAATTTGTTTTGATGCACAAACACAGTACTATCCTTCCTATTCTGCGAGCCCCTTCCACTCCCTCTAACTACATTAACCCATCTTCTTATCTGATAATCCTGACTTGCCCCTCCACATTAACCCTACTGACCACCTGCTCAGTGAGCAGAGGACCCCCTTCAAGGTTGTCCTTTCTGCCCAGTGTTGCAACTTGCTCCTCCAGATCTCTAATGCGAGCTTCCAGAAAGGCAACCTGCTCACATCTGTCACAGGAGTATCCATCCTGGAGCTGTTGCACCAATTTTGCATACATGTGGCACACTGTGCACTGAGCAAAACCTTCAACCCTGCTAGCACTCATTTCCCAGTTACAATACAGTTACTTAAGGGAAGTTTAAGATGTTACTTACAGATTAGAAGACTCCTGTTTCAACTCCTGGTTTTTAACTCTCCACTTTAGTTCAAAATTCCACTTGTGTTCACAAAATCCACATGCAAGCCACCATCAGCTTGGAGCAAGCTCCAGGGGAGTTTATATAGACACTTTTATACACCTGTGAACAATTAACCACTCCCCCACGCCAGCTCCCCCTCAGCGTCACGCAGGCACGACACAGTGGACCAAAACCTCGGCAAACGCCAGAGAAGCTCACCGCATGTCAGCCCAGCTGATATACTATATTGCTTTTCATACATCTTTTATAGAGTTTAGATGCATCTGGCTCCTGAAGAGTGGATTGAAGTCCATGAAACGCAGCGTAGGGCCTACCTTTGATGCATCAAACACACATTGACCAATTTTCAGATGTTTTTTACTTCACATGACTTTTATCTTGTTTGGGGGATTAAGATGCATAATTGTACCCACCCATGTCCCATGGTTGTATATATATAGAGATTTATTGTCTATATGCGATTATTTTATGTCTAATGTATGCAATGCGTTTTTATGCCATGTTGATCATTGGTCCTTAATAAACATACATATGTTTCACCTCTGTGAGTGTGATTGGGCTGCATCATGCGCACCTCATTCAAAGTCCCAACCTCCCCCCCTCTTTTTCATGATATTAAGGATGGGGGCGCAAACTTTCTCTTGCGTCCCAATTAAAGTCCTAAGTTCGCTTTTCCCCCCATTGCTTGCATTGATTAGGGATGGAGGTGCTCATGATTGTAGCCCATCGCTCTCTTATGGCGGATTCCTACCGGGTCCGGCCGTAATTCAGCATGCTTTATATAGAACATCCATTGCACTGACAGTTCACATACTTTGATCTCTCACTACTTCACACATCTTTTACTCCCTGTGGCCAGACTGGGTCTATGTGACTCATTGTCGGTGGGTGGGCAGATATCCTGTTTCCCGGGAGCTGCGATGCATGCTGGTGTCTGCCCTCCTACCTCCCCTCCACAGGGTTGGGGGTGGGTGGCTGAGCGAATTTTTCCACCGTGCATCGGCGCCACGCCCCCGGCACTGTGCATGTGACTTCCTTGGCTGGGCGTCGCACACACAGACTTCCGGTATATCAGCTGAGCTGACATGCGGTGAGCTTCTCTGGCGTTTGCCGAGGTTTTGCTCCACTGTGTTGTGCCTGCTTGACGCTGAGGGGGAGCTGGTGTTCCATACTGGGGCTGCATCTCACTCCCTGCTTCATGGTATTCAGAGATGGTGCTGATACAACCTATGCACACCCTGATCCTTTCCTATCTATGTGGCTTCAAACATCACATGTATTCTCCAAGGTAATCTTCCGAGTGCTTTTTTAATCACCCTGGTGATATCCGCAGCTTATATCATCTTGTTTTTTGTTACTTGTATCATCATAGATACATTTTATATATTTCCTACATTGTAGAAGTCCCCTCCACTGCGGGGTGTTGGTGTGTGCGGTCCAGTGTTCCTCGTTGAGGTCCCCCTCTCAGCTCCTGGGCCAGGCTCCATGGCTTACCCCTGGCTTTGTTTTGTCGCACGGTCCCAGTTTTGGCTATCATGTGAGTTACCTTTTTTGGCATGGCCCATTATGCCCAAATTTCCCCCTTTTCTGCTGATTTTGTTAGACCCATGAAACTATATTGCTTTTCATACACCTTTTATAGAATTTAGATGCATCTGGCTCCTGAAGAGTGGATTGAAGTCCATGAAACACAGCGTCGGGCCTACCTTTGATGGGGGATTAAGATGCATAATTCTACCCACCCATGTCCCATGGTTGTGTGTGTATATATATATATATATATATATATATATATATATATATATATATATATATATATATATATATAGAGAGAGAGAGAGAGAGAGAGAGAGAGAGAGAGAGAGAGAGAGAGAGAGAGAGAGAGAGAGAGAGAGAGAGAGAGAGAGAGAGAGAGAGAGAGATTTATTGTCTATATGCGATTATTTTATGTCTAATGTATGCAATACGTTTTTATGCCATGTTGATCATTGGTCCTTAATAAACATACATATGTTTGCACCTCTGTGAGTGTGATTGGGCTGCATCATGCGCACCTCATTCAAAGTCCCAACCTCCCCCCCTCTTTTTCATGATATTAAGGATGGGGGCACAAACTTTCCCTTGCGTCCCAATTAAAGTTCTAAGTTCGCTTTTCTCCCCATTGCTTGCCTTAATTAGCAGGAAGAAAAAAAAAAGGCTGTTTAAAAAGTGTCAGAAAAAAGGAGGAAAAATTGTATTTTAAAAACTGATAGCAAACATATCAAAGGAGGAAAAAAAAACCCCAAAAAACAACACTTGCAAGCAGAAGCAGTCAAAAGCACAAATCTGGGTTTTTAACTCTCCACTTTAGTTCAAAATTCCACTTGTGTTCACAAAATCCACATGCAAGCCACCATCGCTGGAGGTTGTATATTTAGATGACATAGAAACTCATTCTTATGAAACCATGAGTCACAGAGCAGGTCAGGATAAAAAAAAACGGAAAGGTATAAGAAAAATATTTGTGTAGGTACTATGTGGAAATTACTGACGCTTGTACCAGGACGTTCCAAGAATTTATGGAAATATAGTTTTCTATAAATATAGAAAAATGATGGGGTGGAGACACCCAGCTACCTAATTAAGGTTATTGGACCTAGGACAAGTACAAAGAAATAAGGGTGAGACCTGGTGCTTAGGATAATGAAATAAAGTCAGAATATACACATAAACAGATATTGCATTGAGTGACGGGAAAAAGTATTTCCTGAAGCATCATGGCAGCACACACTGGGTTGTGACTCCGCCCCCACAACCTGACAGGATTGGTTAGCTATAAATTTGAAGGAGAGGCACCCCACTTCATTCTCTTTTTTTTCCTCATCTGACAAGATTGGAAAGACAAGACTTTGCACCCTTACCATATTCGCCCCACCAGGTTAGCCTCTCCTGGCTGGAAGTCTCTCCTGTTCAGCCCCTAAAGGAGTCTTTATGGAGGGAGCACCACTCTGGTGGTCTCAGGGGCAAGGATTTCGGGCATATACAAGCTTTAAAGAAGCTTAAAAAATTGCAGTGGCTTCCTACCTGTCTCCACTCCTGTAAGTGTGTTGTTTCCTTTCATTTTTTTGTGTTTTGAAGTTCTGCTGGGCTCTATAGTTCCACAGGCAAGGGGAATCTCCAAGATGGCTGCAGTATCCTTATCAGCTCTCTGCACAGGCGCCGGGGGAAGTGAGGTCATACTACTGGAACTTTTGCCCTTCTCCAAGATGGCGCCCGGGACTACATAGCACTACTGCACATGTGCGGTGATGTCATTTCCGGCGCGGCGGAGGAGGGGAATTTAAAAAGCCTTGTAGTCTGTAAGTTTATGCTGATGGTTGCATATTACAAAAGGATTTTTCTTGGCATTTTTGATGCCCTCAGTCTCAGGTAAGTCCACATATCTTTTGCTTGTGCTAATAAGTGATCTTTTTATGTCTGTGACTACTCGTGCAATCCTATACTGTATGCTTTCTAGATACTGTCTTCTGGTGCACTGTTTTCATGGAAGCCCCTGCCCAAGCAGACCATCCTCATCATATGAGGTAAGAGGTGCCAGCATTCATGGTAGATATGAAGGAGAGAAAAAAAGAGTGCATATTCGCTAATCATGCGATTTCTGGTAGCCCTTCCAGGGCTAAATCTACCAATTCCAAGCATCACACATGCTCCAGTCATACTTTGAGTCATGGGAGATCTAGGAGAAGTCGCTCAAGATCTTCATCTTGCCATGGTCACTCTGGTCGCAGCCACTCTCATTATAGTCGCTCACACCGGAGTCGCTCATATAGAAGGTCACCTTCTCCCTGTAATGAAAGGAGCTATCCCACTATCACACTCACCCTGCAGCAAACGCTTGCTGGGTGTGCAGAGCTCCAGCTTTGCTAGACAAATTGGCCTGCCAGGCATGCTTCAATGAAGCCACCAGAGAAAAGGAATCTGTTGTAAGAGAGGTGACTGACTTCATCAGAGAGACTGTACGGGAGACTATATACTGGAGACATCACTTCCTGAACAAGACCAAGCCGGCCCGAGCACATCTTCCATAGCTCAGAATGCGCCCATAGATTCGGATTCAGATTCCGACAATGTTGAGGCGGAGGCCGCTACTGGATTTGACTTTACTCTAGTGGAGCCCTTCAGTCAGTGAAGGAAGCCATAGGATGGGTGGAGGCGAAAGAGACCCCTCGCAAGGTTCGGAAGTACTTCCCTACTCTATAGAAGGAACCAGAGTCCTTTCCCTTTATCGAGGAACTGGAAGATCTCATCAAAGATGAGTGGGAGAGAATGGACAAGAGAGCTAATCTGAATAATAGATTTACTAAACTGTATCCTTTGAAAGAACAAAAGGTGAATTCGCTATCCCAACCACCGGTGGTCGATGCTTCCTTGATGCGACTTGCAAGACACGTTACTTTACCCATAGAGGATGCAGTACCTTTCCGGGACATGTTGGATCGAAAAATCGATCAAGACATGAAAAAAGCATATTGCACAGCAGGTGACGCATGTAAACCTGCGATGGCATCAGCTGCAGTAGGAAAAGCGATTTCTGGTTGGTCTGCCAATATAGAGAAATCTGTTCGTGAGGGGGCTGACCAGGAGAAGATAATCAGTTCTCTTCAAGAATTGAAACTGGCAGGTGATTTTGTTGCAAAAGCTGCAGTGGATGTAATTTGTTCCTCTGCCAGGGCTATGCTGGCATCAGTTACGGCCAGAAGAGCTCTATGGTTCAAGCCATGGGTGGCGGATGCTGCATCAAAGTCTAACTGGTGCAAGATCCCTTATAATGGAGTTAACCTCTTTGGATCAAAGTTGGATTCGGCAATCTCCAAAGTAACAGGTGGAAAGTCGGGCCTGATTCTTTCTGACTGGCGTCTCACACCAAAGAAGAGTCCTACCTTCAAACGCAATCTCAGGTAGAGAATTCAAAAGGAATTTGGAAGAATCCACAATCATCCTTTTTGAGACTTCAGAAGTCTAAGACCACCTCGTCAGGGGAAAACCAGAAGTCTTTTTGAGGGTGCACCCATCGTACCTGGGAGAGTGGGAGCCAGACTCAAAAAATTTGAGCAGGTATGGACGGAACACATAAAGGATGCGTGGACACTGTCCACAGTAAAGTATGGTCACAGATGGAAGTTTATAGAAGAAACGCCAAAAAAACATTTTTAGTCAACCAGACTGCCATCTGCAATCAAGAGAAGATTACTGCTCAAGTATGTGGCGGAGCTAGTAATGAAGGGGGCAATATTGGAAGTTCCAATTTCCCAAAGAGGAAGGGGGTATTACTCCCCTCTATTCCTGGTAAGGTAAAAGACAGGCGACTTACAGCCTGTTATGGACCTAAAGGGACTCAACAAAAGCATTCAAGTAGAACCTCCAATCAATTTTGTTAGCTGTAAACTTAGGAGATTGGATGCTTTCCCTAGAGTTATTGGATGCTTATCTTCACATGCCCATACGCCCCGCTTTTCAAAAGTATCTGCGATTCTTGGTCAACCATCATCATTTCCATTTTCAGTGTCTCCCGTTCGGTATCTCCTCCGCTCCCAGGACATTTACCAAGACTCTTCTTCTTGTAATTGCGTTCTTAAGAGAGAAAGGCCTGTGGCCCCATCATTATTTAGACGATATCCTGCTCTTAGTGGACAGTCAGGAAACACTGATTCTTCATCGAAATATACTGATCAACACGCTTCAAAGTTTCGGGTGGTTGATCAATTGGAAGAAGAGCAGTCTTCAGCTCACTCAAAAAGTGTCGGCCACTCTACCGATGATCCAATGGGCACAATTGCATATGAGGACATTGCAATACTCATTCCTTACCCAGTGGAGGGGAACATCAATGCTCCAGTTGATCACCATTCATCTAACCATGAAGCAGTCAATTTGATGGTGGATGCATACAGACAATCTAAGGAGACACAGACCGGTAGTCCACCTAGAACCCGAGGTGATCACCTCCGGATGCCAGCCTGTCAGGTTGGGGAGCCCATTATTGGAACAAGGCGGCTCAAAGACTATAGCAATTCCAAGCAAGGGATCTGGTATCGAATGTCCTAGAGCTCAGAGCAGCCTTCCAGGCTCTCCTAGACTTTGGCCCATCCTTGAAGGGGAAGCGTGTTCTAGTCTGGATGGACAACAAGGTGGCAGTAACGTATATACAGAGACAAGGAGTAACCAGAAGCAGTACATTGTTGGAGGAAGTCTGTCCCATCCTAGAATGGGCTCAGATATTTCTATTAGATCTGCGAGCAGTCTATGTCCCAGTAGCTCAGAACCTGCTAGCCGACTGTTTGAGCAGGGAGTTCTTATCAAACAACAAATGGTCCCTGAACCTACAAGTCTTCAATCTCCTGACCCAAACTTGGGGAATTCCGGAAATCGATCTGGCAGCAACACCCTCAAACACAAAGTGTCAGAGGTTCCTTTCGAGAGCGGCATACTCATCTGCGGAGGGAGTGGATTGCCTTCTCCATCAGTGGAACTTCCAATTGGGGTACATATTTCCAACGCCTTTGATTACGAGGTTCCTATCGAAGCTCAGGAGAGCTATACAATTTAAAAGAGCGTGTGTCAAGATCAGGCCTCCATGAAGACCGACTTTCCCAGCATGGGTTTTATCGATAGTCCTGAAAACCCTTTTGGAGTCTCCTTTCCAACCAGCTGATTCAATCACACTATGGAACCTAACTTTAAAACTAACATTTCTTATAGCTATCACTTCTGCTAAAAGAGTTTTGGAAATACAGGCGTTAATGATTTCAGAGCCATACATAGTCTTTTACCCAGACAGGGTGGTACTGAAACCCTCAGAAAAATTCACTCCAAAGGTGTCATCATCCTTCCAATACAATCAAGAAATCAATCTGCCATCATTTACAGATAATCAAGGTCAACCACACGACATTCAGAATCTGCCGGTACCCGGAGGCATCAGGGCAAAATTCAACAAGGGCAGTAGCAGCTTCCTGGGCAGCGTATTGCAGAGTGTCTCCCGAGACAATTTGCAGGGCAGCTACCTGGTCCTCCAGGCATACTTTCATGTCCCACTATAGAGTGGATTTGGCTCAGTTATCAACGGTAGATTTTGGAAGAGCCGTTGTTCGAGCCAATTCTTCAGCTATATAATAAACACTACTACTTTAACTTGCACCCACCCAACTGGCGAGTTATTTCCCAGTGTGTGCTGCCATGAAAAATGGAAAATTGTATACTCACCTTTCCGTAATTTTTCTTTCCTGACGCATCTCCATGGCAGCACACAGCATCCCACCCCTTCTTTAGGATGATAGTTACAGAGAATGAAGTGGGGTGCCTCTCCTTCAAATTTATAGCTAACCAATCCTGTCAGGTTGTGGGGGCGGAGTCACAACCCAGTGTGTGCTGCCATGGGGATGCGTCAGGAAAGGAAAATTACGCAAAGGTGAGTATACAATTTTCCGTTATTGGAACTCAGTGTTCAGCGGGGGAAATCTGAAATAGTAGATTGGGTCAAAGCTGTGCACTGGGATTGGCTGTGTGTGAAGTCAGGAGGCGGCAGCAGCTGAAGATACAAGCAGAGGCAAGGTTGTATATAGAGGGCACTCTGGATTTCAGTAAAGTCAGGATACCATTGTAAGGACTGAGCGGTGGTATGGATGGAAGCTCAGGGAGGAGTGGAAATGAGAGCTGTCTCCTCTTCAGTGTGGACAGAGTAATGGAAAATGGAGTCAATCCAGGGCCACAACCGGGTTGCAGGAAGCGCTCCGTGTTTCTGTTGCCTAACAAGGTTTCGACCAGAGACTTTTCCTCAATATTGAAACCTCCCTATACATTACAGTGTCCTTAGTACAATAAAGCGGAACTATACTGCATCTGACCATCACAAACAAAAAATGCCATTTCATTCATTTTCAATATTCTAAGCAAACTCCCCCATCCATCCGGGTGTCTCCAGGATTTATTTTGCTGAGAAACCATTTTGCACTCCCCTAGCATTTCTGGCCATGGCCATCTTGAGTAAGGGCACACGATTACTTACTTCCAGAAATCCATCTGCCCTTAGCTCGCACATGCAGGAAAGAGGATGTGCTTAGCTGAGAAAATCCTCCTCCTCCTCCACTCCTGAAGGCTCCTAGGAGGTATAGCATCATTTGCCTAGGCATGGAAACCAGGAAGTAAAAAATAAGTTTAAAACAAGTAAATATGATATACTTTCCTATCTGTTTACTAATGCTAGGATTGAAAATAGCTGATGTTGATGGAGAGTGAAGATCCACTTTAACATGCTGTAGTTAGTTATAGAAATAAATGCTTTTTTTCAGATGGTCATATAATTGTCCTCCTCTCTCCATTCTGATGGTGGGAGGATATACTCAGCATTGGATACACAGCCCCAGAAACTCAGAACTCAGCACTTGGCTTTGTTCCCTACCCACGCATGCACAGTCTGCTTTTATTTCATTCTCTTTTTCAAAATGCTGAGCTGTGAGAGGGAGCAGACTGTGCATGCATGATTCAGGAACAAAGCCAAGTGCTCACTCGTGGATCTGCAACATATCTGAATTTTTCTGCACAGCTTTTGACATGAACACACGTAATCTATGCAGAAAAACTCTATGCAAATAAGAAAAAAATTCTTCTCACCAGTCATGATAGCAACACCCTGCGATAAAACAATCTGCCTGCAGTCCTGCTGACCCACTTATACCATTGCCCTGATGCTGCCCAAATATAAACAAAGGGGAGGGTCGATGATGTCAGTTACCTATTACGGTCAATGACATCGCCCACCCCTATGTTTACACTTGGATGACATCGGGGCGATGTTATATGCGGGTAAATAAGTGGTGGGTGTGGGTTAGTAGGACTGTGGGTGGCTTTCTCTGCAGACCCCCTTATGTTAACCACTTGCCGACCGGGCTATAGCCGGATTGCAGCTACAGCGCGGTCGTCCAGTTCTGGGTGGCATCTTATTATTATTATTATTATTATTATTATTAAGCGAGATTTATATAGCGCCAACAGTTTACGCAGCGCTTTACAATGTAGAGGGGGGACAACACAATTACAGTACAGTTCAATACAAAAGGTACAGGAGGGCCCTGCTCGTAGAGCCTACATTCTAAAGGGAGGGGGTGGTGGTACAAAAGGTAATAGCTGCAAAGAATGATTTGAGGGGGTTGTTAGGTGGGTGTGGGATAGGCTTCCCTGAATAAATGAGTTTTCAGGGATCTCCTAAAGGTGGACAGGGTAGGGGCTGATCGGACATACTGGGGAAGGGAGTTCCAGAGGATGGGAGAGGCTCTGGAGAAGTCCTGAAGGCGAGCGTGGGAGGAGGTAACAAGGGAGCTAGAGAGCAGGAGGTCCTGGGAGGAGCGGAGGGGAGGATTTCGGCGATATCAGATGAGGTTGGTGATGTAGATGGGGGCGATGTTGTGAATGGCCTTCTATGTTATAGTTAGCATTTTGAATTTTACGCGGTGGGGTAGGGGAAGCCAGTGAAGGGATTGGCAGAGAGGAGCAGCAGTCACAGATCGATTAGTGAGGTGTATTAGTCTAGCAGCAGCATTCATAATAGACTGAAGGGGGGATAGCCTGCGTAAGGGTAGGCCATTAAGGAGAGAGTTGCAGTAGTCGAGGCGGGAAATAATCAAGGAGTGAATAAGTTGCTTTGTGGTGTCATTAGTCAGGAAGGGTCGAATTCTGGAGATGTTGCGGAGGTTAAGGCGGCAGGATTTAGCCAGTGATTGGATATGGGGGCTGAAGGAGAGGTCAGAGTCAAGGATTACACCCAGCACCCTGGCATGTGTGGAGGGACCAATGGTTGTGCTGTTGATATTAATGGTAAAGTCATTGGGTGGGGGGGGCTGGGAAGGAGGAAATATAACAAGCTCAGTTTTAGAAAGATTAAGTTTGAGGAAGTGGTGTGACATCCATATCGATATGTCATTCAGCAAGTTTGAGATCCGTGAGGAGATAGAGGGGGTGAGTTGAGGAGTGGAGATATAGATCTGGGTGTCATCGGCATAGAGGTGGTATCATATCATGGCCTTCTGTGATCGTGCCCGACACGCGCCTGCTGTGGGGCATGGGCGGCTCCTCCGGACACTGCTGAACACAGATTGAGGTACAGAGCCAATCAGTGGCTCTTTACCATGTGATCAGTTTTGTCTAATCACAGCTGATCACAATGTCAACAGAAGTCGGTTACCAGCTGTCTTCACCGCTCCTTCTCACACTGTCATCTGGTGGAGGAGAGGAGAAAAGAGCTGATAATCAGCTTCTGCAAAATTGTGCCCACCACTGCTGCCAATTAGTGCCCACCACTGACGCCAATTAGTGACCAATACTGCTGCCAATCAGTGCCCACCTGTGTCTCCTCATCAATGTCGCCTATCAGTGCTGCCTATCAATGTCCATCAGTGTCCCCTACCAGTGCCCATCAGTTTCACCTATCATTACCACCTATCAGTGTAGCTTCATCAGTGCCCATCAGTGAGGGAGAAAAATTACTTATAGAAATTGTAATCTCCACACTATGAAATATATTTTTCTGTGATTGGGTTGCCTAATTGACTGCCGCTGTGGCATAAGGTGTAGGCCCTTTAAAATCATGTTACAACACGTGTACCCAGCGCTGTCTCAACATCAACAATGTCATACAAAAATCCCAATGAATTAACACAAATGCAAAGTGCCCATTCATTTTCAGTGCCCAAAAAAAGTCTTTTATATTAATGGGCAGTCCTTGTGCAGATGCTATTCATATGCCGTGTTGGGCTTCCCTCCTTATGTGCCCACACTCATCAGATAATGGTGGGCACTGCCCCTGAAAAGAAGCTATTCATCAGATGGTCTTCCCAATGGATGGTCCACCTATCCTTGTAGTTCTCCAGCAGGTAAGGATAGATCCTTGTGTATGGTATGGGAATTATAACCAGGAATAATCCATAGTGTAATACTGTTTTCTTTATTACATTAAAATCACATTGACAGCTAAATGAAAACTTACACAACACTCCTCTTGTATGTAAGCATATACTAACGTCTTCTTGGAATTCAAAGAGCCGCGGAATGTTTCAAAGGAAACGTTTATTATATTGCAGCTTACCAATCCTTAGATGTGGTGGCTGCATTTCTTTTCTTTTTTTTTTTTTTAGGCTTTCTATCTTTTTTATTTTCTCTTTGTGATCCTGCCAGTAAGTCTGTTGTTTATCAACAGAACAAGATGTCTTGAAAATGTAGCAGTTGGGGAGATGGGCGAAGTCTAGCGGAGCAGACATGCATTGTTAGAGCTCCGCACCGCTGAGGAGAGAAGAGAAGGACAAAGCGGAGCCTGCAGGCTCAAAAGGTATCCATTTGAACCTTTTTGCGCCAGGGAACAAACTGTGAAAGTTTGGGCAGGAAATATGGTACTGGGAGGAAACCGTGGCAGAAATAAAAATCACCTCACAAAGAGCTCACGGGCACTCACTGCAACTAAAGCAGCTCCAGTCACCTCACAATATACAGCATCAGGGAGCTCTCACAGACAGAAAATGTCACAGCAAGACTCTCCATTTGAGTCAGATACAGAACAAATCCTCTCACAAACTTCTCCACAAGCCTCCCCAGCATCCCCAGTAATATTATTACAATTTGAAAAGATGCTTCATAAGGCTTTAAAACAAACCTCAGACCAAATAACAAAAAGCCTAACCAAAGAAATAAGAGAGCTGGGAAACCGCACCGCAGCCTTAGAAATAAAAATGGATGAAATTGAAATTACAACCCAAGTAAATATAACAGAATTGGAACAATTAAAAGAAGAGAATTTAATACTTCAAACTAAGCTCGAAGATTACGAAAATAGAGCCAGACGTTCAAACTTGCGCATAAGGGGAATACCTGAAACTGTGACAGACCTGCAATCTACTATTACTGCTCTATTACAAGAACTAAAGCCAGATATCCCTATTGAACGTTTAGAACTGGACAGAGTACACAGAGCCCTCACAGCCAAAAAGAAAGATGGACCCCCACGTGATATAATCACAAAATTTCATTATTACAGAACGAAAGAACAAATACTAATTGCTGCAAGAGAAAAAAAGGAACTTAATTTTCAAGGACACAATTATCAAATTTTTGCTGACCTATCCCAACTTACTATTACTAAAAGACGATCCATGAAACCCCAACTAATGGAACTGCAACGCCACAACATTATGTATCAATGGGGCTTCCCCTTTTCAGTCAGATTTAACTACCAAGGTACAATTTACAGAAGCAGATCAGCAGATGAACTACAACAAACCCTTTTAAAATTAAATCTGACAGAACCCACAAGCAGCAACTCTCCCACACGCAGAAGAATGACATCTTCACCTTCAGGCAGCACTCAGAAAATTTCAGAACAAAATGGGAATCATCATTCTCACAAAAGAGGTCGTTATGCCACATTATCCATGGACCAAGAAGATTCAATGGACTGACATCCTAATTCCTGATATCTCTTCATTTATTATACTAAGAGATGGTTCTCTATAAAAAAACTTATATTTATAACTGAATGTAACTGCATTCTGATAGTCACACACTGTGTGGGATCATGTTACATTCCAGTTATATTTCTTATTACTTCTGATTCATATAGCCTTAGAATATATAAGTGAAATAAGGAAATTCTTGTTCAGTTATATATTATCAGGTAATAACAATAGATTTATTACTTTTTAGCACAAATATGTTCAATAATCCAGAAGTAATGGAAGCTTTTTCTTTCTTTTCTTAAAACAAATATATTATTACCTAACTAGTTCCTAGAATTATGTTTTTGTTTATTCTAAATCTGAAGCAATACAACCTCAATTTTATGAGTTAACATATCTAAACAGTTACATATGAATAAAATATGTAATTGTTTACTCTAAAAGGGTTAAAATCCCAAAATAATTCAAACTATCTTCATCAACACCAAAGTTATTAACAGTACCTTTCTAACTGAATTATTTAGCCTAGGGCAAGACTAACCATATACAACCACCCTGGAATAAATAATTTCAACAAAAACTATATTCTGCACTCCAATTAATGAAATATCATTTTGATGTCTTTTGACATAGCACTTCTCTCCTGTAAGCGGAAGATCCGTGTACCCCCATTAGCCCTCCTCATTCTCCCAACCATATTATGTGGGAGTGTGACGAAGGCACTTATTCCCCTGAGAGAGATATTTACTCTCTTTCACGGGTAAATTGTGATTACTTGCAAAAAATAATTTATACAATGTATCATCTAATCTCATATGTTTTTTGTTTACTCTTTACTCCAGAATTCACTGGTTTCTTTTCTATCTATTCATCTCTTCAGTCCACACAGGTTGATCTGCGCAGTCAGCTCTGCATAACAAAAAGTAAGTCAAAACTATTTGATCTGTTGCCATGGCACCACTGAATATACTTTCCCTGAATGTTCAGGGAATAAATGTCCCTCAAAAAAGGACCAAAGCCTTCCGTACTTTTCATAACAAGAAGGCTCACATAGTAAGACCTCTGGTCCTTAGGCAGCATAATGGTCCGGGGCTCAAGTGGTTAAATAAAGGAATTGTCAAAAACTGTCTCTTGTCATTTTAACAATTTTGACAGTTTTTTAGTGAAATGGTAGGGGTAAGTACCCACTTACCATTTCACACAGGGGGGGGCGGGATCTGGGGGTCCCCTTGTTAAAGGGGGCTTCAAGATTTTGATAAGCCCCCCGCCCGCAGACCCCCACAACCACCGGCCAGGGTTGTGGGGATGAGGCCCTTGTCCTCATCAACATAGGGACAAGGTGTTTTGGGGGGCTACCCCAAAGCACCCTCCCAATGTTGAGGGCATGTGGCCTGGTACGGTTCAGGAGGGGGGGGCCGCACTCTCGTCCCCCCCTCTTTTCCTGCGGCCTGCCAGGTTGCGTGCTCGGATAAGGGTCTGGTATGAATTTTTGGGGGGACCCCATGCCGTTTTTTTTTTTTTTTGGCGTGGAGTCCCCCTTAAAATCCATACCAGACCTGAAGGGTCTGGTATGGAATTTAGGGGGAACCCCACGTCATTTTTTTCTTAAATTTTGGCCGGGGTTCCCCTTAATATCCATACCAGACCTGAAGGGCCTGGTATGGAATTTAGGGGGACTCCCACATCATTTTTTTTTTTTTTTAATTTTGGTTCGGGGTTTCCCTGTGGGGAATTCCCATGCTGTTTTTTATCAATGAACTTCTATGTGTATTGTCGGCAATGCAATAGCCACGAGTAGTTTTAAATGGGTTTTTTCCTTCGAAATGTCATTTTGCTGTCAGACTGTTCTAAACACGGGAAACATGCGCCCCTTTACAGGCATACTATAGACACCCCCCAGCTACAAAATTTAAAGGGATATTACACTTTTATTATTTGACTTTAAGCATTATTAAAATCACTGCTCCTGAAAAAACGGACGTTTTTAAAACTTTTTTTTGCATTGATCCATGTCCCCTGGGGCAGGACCCAGGTCCCCAAACACTTTTTATGACAATAACTTGCATATAAGCCTTTAAAATTAGCACTTTTGATTATTCATGTTCGTGTCCCATAGACTTTAACGGTTTTCGCATGTTCAAACAAACTTTTTTCCTGTTCGCATGTTCTGATGCGAACCGAACAGGGGGGTGTTCGGCTCATCTCTAGTTCTGAACTACAGGGATTCTGGCCTATGAAAGATGAGTTATACATTCATTCAGATATCATATTTATGGGTGACCGTATTCTCATTCCTAAGTCACAGCAGGCAGAAGTACTGCCTGCTGTGAGTACTGAAAAAAATCCACCAGGATTTGGGCATCACTCTGTGTAAGCGCAGAGCATGGGAGTTGGTCTACTGGCCTAATTTGGACTTTGATATTGAGACACTTGTGAAGAAGTGTGAAACCTGCCAGACGTTTCAAAAACACAATGCAAAGGAACCTCTTACACCATGGAATGCTCCTTCACGGGCATGGCAGAGACTGGCTACAGATATTTTTCATTTTGAGGACAACCATTGCCTGATAGTAGTAGATTACTACAGCAAATACTTTGAGCTAGTGCAGCTGAGAAATTTAAAAGCATTAACAGTCATATGGGCTTTCAAAACAATACTTTCAAGACATGGAGTGTGTGAAGAACTTGTGTCTGATAATGGGCCACAATTCTCATGTTCTGAGTTCCAGTGCTTCCTGTGTGAATGGGGAATCAGGCACAAACCCACTATCACCCACAGGCCAATGGTCTAGCAGACAAGTATGTTGGCATAGCCAAATCCATTACACTGAAAGTGCAATCATCAGGGCAGGATATGTACCTAGGACTGTTAAACTATCATGCAACACCTATTGAAGGTTTATGCTCACCTGCACAGCTGCTAATGGGTAGAACACGGAGGACCACAGTGCCTATTGCACCACAGAAATTGCAGCCTCAGTCTATTCCACAGGATCGAGTAACAGCTCAGAGCATCATAAACATGAAAAGGCAAAAACTGTATTTTGATAAATCTACAAAATCCCTTCGTCCACTCTCTGCTGGGCAAGCTGTGCGACACAGAGTCCCTGGGAATACATGGGAACCTGCTCGAATTGTCAAAGAAGCCAATTCACCAAAATCCTATATAATCGAGACCAAGTGTGGACAGAAACTGAGACGAAACAGGTGTCATCTTCGTCCAGACACTGCTTCGGATACATCATCAAAGGAACCGGATGACAATGGAGATAAAGAACAAGCCCATGATGGCACAGAAGTCCTAAACACGGATATTGAGTCTACTGAGGATACCGAGGACAGCATAAACATTTCAGCATGTGATAATGCTGGGAGTGACTCTCAACTGGACACCAATCCTACGGATGATGAGCCAGCAATTATTTTCTCTCGCGCTGGTCGAGCTATTAAACCAAAGATATGGAGGGACATTGTCTCATATTAAATGCTTCATACTTGAGAGGGAAGATGTAATGATGTGTATGCTTTATGTTATAATTCAAGTTCAATTGTTATGCCTAGTTCCTTATGCATGTTAGGAAACAGTTAACAGTTTTGGTTATGTGATCTGGGGGCTGTGGTTAGTTCTGTAAGATGGATGCTGCTGAATAAAGACCAGGATAATGTTCAAGCTTTTGCTGTCTGCTTAATCTTGGTGTTAAATTATCACACTGTATATCCACCTAAATTGGTGAACAAAATGGTTTTGTTCACCAGTTTAGGTGTGAAATTTTACTTGAATTTGCACCTGAACCAGACCCAAAATCGCATAAAACTCTTTTGACAAAGGGGCCGAAGCCGCACCAGCCATGTGTGAACCAGGTCCATTGAAACCCAGTCTGGTTCACATGTTATGCGAATCGGATATGGTTCAAAATGCCAGAACCAAGCCTTAGAATCTCTGTCATGGTTGTGTCCACATTGGGCAGATTTCTCCACACTTCCTGCTCTGCTCTGATGACCAGTTCCTCCTAAGGCAGGAAGTGGTGGAAACTCAGCAGTAAAAACTTTAGAAAGGTTAGAAAGATGTTGTTCTGGAGGAGTAGTTCTTCAACATGAATTGGGTCAAGGAGTAGACATGTCAAAGTGGTTGTTTATTTAAAGGGATTCTGTTAGATAAAAACGGGCGTATATTAGTGTGCATTACAGTAACAGCCAGCATGCTGGTATAAGTACACAGCCATGCTATCTTAGGGTCACCACTAACATCTGATTGTACAATCTCCTTTAGATCTACCAATAACTATGTAGTGCGAGGGTCTTTCTGATTGAAAACAGAGTAATTCTATAGTTTCGGTATGGCTTTATATTGGATAGTTTTGGTAGATCTAAGGATGATTGTAAAGGTATTGTATGTATGGTCAGATAGTAACATGTATGGCGAGCCTTAGGCTTTAGGTAATCGAGCCATGAGCTTGATTGCTCAATTAACAAAGGCAGTGTTGTATCCCCACCGCAGAGCGATTGTGTTCTCTCAGCAGGGGGGAGCCGCTAAGAGTGATTGGATGTAAAATATGATCAACTTGGGTACATTCAGCCTGCCCATACATGGTTCGAATCATGGCCAGCTTTAAAGCTTGATATGTTAGACATACTTCCATTGTTTGGTTGTATATTTTGGCTTACTATATTGTCTATATAACCCATCTTCTCAACCAACTCTTATTGTTCTTAGGCTCCAGAATGTAGCCACTCTTGCTTCATGAAAAGGAGAGTTTCTTGTTTGCTGATGAGCAGGGAGATAACTTTCTATGTCTGCTATAGTCCCACATTGCTCTCAAAGTTATGGGATTGCATAATGTGGTTGCACAGCATGCTTCCAGCCTATGGAGAACCACTGTGGAAGGGTTGGGAAGGGTGAAGATCCAGAACTTGTGTGTGTGTGTGGGTATGTGTGTGTGTGTGTGTGTATGTATGTATGTATGTATAATAAAGTATACACAGTGCTGTGAAAACTTATTTACCCCGTTCCTAATTTTTTTGCATGTTTGTCACACTTAAATGATTCAGATCATCAAACAAATTTTTATATTACACAAAGATTACCTTAATAAATACAAAATGCAGTTTTTAAATGATGCTTTCATTTATATAAGGAAAAAAAGCTGCCCAAACCTGCCTGGCCCTATGTGAAAAAGTAATTGCCCCATCCCCCCGTTGCTTAATGATGAATGAACTGTGATTAATCAAATTTTTTTGGAAAGCTGAGTTAAGTTTCACTTGCCACACCCAGGCCTGATTACTGTCAGACCTGTTGAATCAAGAAATCACTTAAATAGAAGCTGTCTGACAAAGTGAAGCACGCTAACAGATCACAAAAAGCCACACATCATGCCGCAATTTAAAGATATTAAAGAACAGATGATAAACAAAGTAACTGACATGTATCACTCTGGAATGGGTTACAAAGCCATTTTTAAGGCTTTGGGACTCCAGCGAAACGTGGAGGGAGCCATTATCCACAATTGGAGAAAACTTGAACAGTTCTGAACCTTCACAGGAGTGGCCGTTCTATCAAAATTACTCCAAGAGCACAACAGCGACGACTCATCCAGGAGGTCATAAAAGAACCCAGAACAACATCTAAAGAACTGCAGGCATCACTTGTCCCAGTTAAGATCAGTGTTCATGATTCAACAATAAGAAAGAGATTGGGGGGGATCGCATCCGTGGAAGAGTTCCAAAGTGAAGGCCACTGCTGACCAAAAATAACACAAAGGCTTGTCTCACATTTGACAAAAAACATCTTGATTATCCCCAAGACTTTTGGGCAAATATTGTATGAATTGATGAGACAAAAGTTGAACTTTTTGGAATGTGTGTCCCATTACATCTGGCCTAAAACTAACACAGCATTTTATAAAATGAACATACCAACAGACACACATGGTGGTGGTAGTTCGATGGTCTGGGGTTGCTATGCAGATTCAGGACCTGACGATTTGGCATAATTAATGGAACCATTAATTCTGCGTTCTACTAGAAAATCCTGAAGGAGAATATCCACCCACTGGTACTGACCTTTAGGCTGGGTTCACATCATTTGCGAATTGGATGCGGATTCCCCACATCCAATTCACAATAGCAGGAGCTTTTGACCGACTCTCTATGGAGCCGGTTCACATATCTCTGCAGCAGGTCCGGTGTGTTTTGCACAAAAATGCTGTGCATCTTTTGGTCCATTTCAGGTCTGAATTCAGCCCAAAATTCGGGCTGAAATTGGACCTGAAACAGTGAACAAGGATGCACTGGACCCCGATATGTGAACCGAGCCTGAAGCTCAAGCACACTTGGGTTATGCAGCAGGGCAATGATCTGAAACATACCAGCAAGTCCACCTCTAAATGACTAAAAAAAACAAAAAACAGAAAGAAGGTTTTGTAGTGGCCTAGTCAACGTGCGGGCTTAAATTCAATTGAGATGCTGTATCATGACCTTACACAGGCCATTCATGCTCAAAAACCCTCCAATGTGGCTGAATTAAAACATTTTGGCAAAGAAGATTCCTCTTCTTGATCTGTCAATGATGTAGGCAAAGAGCCAACCCTCTGAAAGGCAGTGTTAGTGTCTATTTCTTGTGTAGATGATTGATCTGCTGGACTTTAATCACCTGTGTGTTGTTTTTCCATCTTCGTCAACAATTCTCCAGAATCTTCTTTTTCATATGAGGAATGGGAGGGATTTTGTTAAGGTCCTTTACATCCATGTTATTAAAAATGAAAAAAAAAAAAGAAATGTCTATTGGTAAGAGGGTGTCAATGAGCTATTCTTGGTCGGATTTTATACTTCCTACACATTAATCCCCTTTATGTTCCTTCTCCTTTTTCATAGACAATTCTCATAGATCTTCTTCTGCATATGAGAAATTGTGGGAATTTTGTGTCAGGTCCTTTACATCCATGTTATCAAGAAAAGTGGGTTCCTCTGTATCTCCTCCCTCCAATTTAGGATAGGGAATGCCTAATGGTAAGATGGAGTCAATGATTTCTTCTTGGTTGGGTGTTTGACTTCCTAGACAAGGATCTTCTTTATAGTCTTTTCCCATCTTCGTAGATGAGTCTGATACATTCTCTTCTGAATATGTGGAATCGGGAGGGTTTTGTTTAAGGTTTTTTTCCTCCGTGTTATCAAGATTAGTGGATTGCGCCTGATCATCTGGCTCCGGTTTGGAGGAAGAACTATCGGGTGCTAAGTCCATGTGAATGTTGTCTTTTTTCACAAGATACTGCAGTTGCTTTTCATAACTTTCTTTTATGGTTTCATTTTCTGGTTTGCATGTTTGTTGTTGGTCAGATGATTGAGGCTTGTTGTTTTCTGCTGTATGAAATTTTGTACAATTCTTTACTTCCTGAAGTGAAGCCTGGTTCTTTCCTGCACAGATTTAAAAAATAATTCAAGTGTATATGAACACATAGGATAACATTTAAATTCCTTTTAAAATGCCTTTTTAAATGTTTTAAAAGTTTTTTTATTGTATCCACAACAGTAAAGTAAAACACATTTTTTTTATAAATACTTTTTTGATGATATTTGTAAAGTGATCACCTGCCCGCTCAGTACAGTATTTCAAGGCTCTGGGGGAGTAAGGGGGGGAGACTCCTTGAGTTGAATGGCAGCTTCCACTAAAGTCACATATCAAAGGAGCAGTTTTGAGTGCTCTGGTGTCTACATACTGGATGGATAGTTGGATGGAAGCAGCTATCAATCACTATGGACTAGGAGCATATGATTGAACTATGGGAGTGTCACTGGTCTATGGGCTTGTCATAGAAGACAGCAAGGCTCACTGTGCTTATGCATGGCATCCTGTCTGCTAAAAGCTTATGTGTACATGGACACATAGGCTTTTATGGAGTTAAGTGTAGGAGCTTTGGCAAAAAAAACGGCAAAAGCTCCTAAACTCAAGTGCCAGTGTAGGCTAGTGTACATGAACCCAAACATTGATTGACCAATTCAAGTTCTGTGTGAAGAATAGCTTGTTGATAAGGAGTGGTCTGGGAAGCCAGCCGCCACATCCTTAACAACCGATGACTTATAAGCTGTCAGCGGGTTCCCCCACTAACAGCGGAATGTAAAAAATAGAATGTCGTCAATGAAAAATTTGTGAATAAAAATGGTGTGAGGTGTTGTCCCCCACCCGCGATGCATAGCAGAAAACAAAAACTTCTGACCCCAAATTGTGAAGATTTGCTCTACTATAGGCTATGTGTACAGGCAGGGCAGCAAACGACACCAAGAAACAACATTATCAATAAACAATTTATGTAGGTGAAATAAACACAAACAGGGAGGTTTATAATGCCTTAAAATTGGTCTAAGTTGTGTGTCAGGGACCTGTCAGCACCAGACAGGGGTATATGCGTGCGCGCATGCGCCTGCGCGCCCCTGCTCGAGCTGAGCAAGAACGTCCGTCCACTGGTGTGCATTTTGCTGTTTGGTGCCAGTGAACGCATAAAGGACTCTCAGCTGCACTGGTGCGGTGCTGTGTCGTCTTCAGCTTCTGTGATCTGTTATCTGCATCTGATTGTTGATCTGCTATACCGACCCAGCTCTGTCTGACTACCCTGCTCTCTCCAATATGACCCGGCTTGCCTGACTCTGCTACAACTCCTCCCTGTGATCCGTTGCAGACCTCTGCCTGTTTAACTGACCCTTCTTTTGCCTGCTGTGTTCACCTGCCTGATTACCAGCCGACCCGGACTGTCTGACCCTGCTTGTGCCTGCTGCTTTGCTCCCTGTGCTGCTGCACTCCCAGCTCCTCACATACAGCTGCTCCTATACTCATCAGCTCTTCAGACTGCTGCCTACCACTGACCACCATCGCCTGCAGTCCAGCCATCCCTGAAAGGATCTCTACTCTGCTATCAGCACTAGCAGCTCCTACTGCAGCAGGCACTCCTACCCACTGTGCTCACGAGACCACTATCCCCATTCCAGTGGCTCCTAAACCAGGGTTGTAAGAGAGGTCTCCTCCTACAAGTCAGGCTCTTCTACCAGGTACCTAACAGTATGAAACAGCCATGACTGAGTCTGCAGGAGAGACCTCCCCTATGAAGGAGATCTGCACGCATCTTGCGGCCCTCACGCAAGAATCCCTGCAGGATAACTAAACCAGGCTTGAAGGACAAGTTCAGAATCTTACTGGCCCCAGTCCCATGGCTTCCTCTTCTGCCGCTGCTCCAATACAGACTGTTTCCTCTCCTTTCGTTGTGATGCTCCCACCTGAGCCAAGGGTCCCCATCCCAGAAAGGATCTCCTGAGACCGAACCAAATTTCGGGCCTTTCATAATGCCTGCCAGCTCTATTTTGCTTTATGTTTTATGTTTATGATTAATATGCCACAATTGATTTATTCTATATGAATAAGCGACATCAACCTTTTTCTAATTGATTTATTATATATGAATAGCGACTTTAACTCTCTTCTGATATATAGTCGCATTTCTATGAGTAATTTCATCTCCATCAACCAATAATTTTATTTTCAAAATAATGGTTTTATAGAGGTTGCCAGCGCAGGTTTTATTTTGTATTATCACTCTAAGTCACAGCACTTGTATCTTAGCAGCTGCAACACCATTGTATATTTAAATATTGCTATTTTTTTGCGAGCGCTGTTGTACACACATATACTATTTTGCTTTACAACCCTCTCTCTAGAAGCTACCAAATTGAGATTTGTGATCTCCCTCTTACAAGGAGAACCTCAGACCTGGGCCCATCGACTACTTGAAAGAGACTCGGTCCTGACCCATTCTCTACATTCCTTTTTTGCAGCTATGGCTCAGCTTTGAGGATCCTCAGCGGACTGCCACTGCCGAGTCCGCCCTGTTTGCGCTCCAGCAAGGCTGCAGACCGGCCGAGGATTATGTCACTGACTTTAGGCGCTGGAGCGCAGATACTCAATGGAATGATGTGGCCCTACGTGATCAGTTCCGCATAGGCCTGTCTAAAGGGTTGAAGGATGAACTTGCTCGGGTTGGCATACCAGACTCCCTCGAGGCCTTATTCTCCTTGGCAATCCAGATCGATCTTCGCCTTTGGGAGTGCCGATCTGGATGTTCTACTCAGCAAACCCGCCCGGTGTGGATGACTGCAAAGGCTCCAGTTACTGCCTCTCGCTATTTATCTCCACCCAGTTTGAACCCAGTCAGCTTGGTACCTGGTGCTTCCGAGCCCATGCAGCTAGGGCTGATGCGCCCTGCCTTGCCTCCAGAAGAACGAGCACATCATCGTCAGCTAAACCTGTGCCTCTACTGCGGTGGAACAGGACACTACGTCCATAACTGTTCGATCAAGATGAGTAAGTGTCCATCTCCTGTTTCTACCAGTCTCTCTGCCTTGTCTTCCAATTCAACCCACCTTGCTCTTCCTCTCTCATTACAGCTCCGAAGAAAGATAATTCCAGTCAACGCTATCATTGACTCCGGAGCATGCAGTTGATTTGTCGACTCTACCAGCCAACAAGATGTCCCCTTACAAGAAAAGACTCATGGACATTCAGTTTTCTTGGCCGATGGCTCCCGCATCAGATCAGGACAAGTAACCCAAGAGGCTCTTCCTTTGCCTGTTACTGTTTCCTCCCAGCATATAGAGCTTCTGACCCTTGATGCCCGATTGAACTGCTTCCTGGGGCCCAAATCCCTTTTGAGCGTATCTTCCCCCTATCAGAGAAATAGCAAGAAGCACTAAAGACTTATATTGATGAAAACTTGGCCAATGGGTTCATCCACCCTTCAACCTCCCCAGCTGGTGCCGGAATATTTTTTGTTACCAAAAAAGACAAGACCCTCCGTCCGTGTGTAGACTACCGGGAAATGAATAAGATTACGGTCAAAAACCGTTATCCCTTACCCTTGATACCTGAAATTTTCCAGAAATTAAGATCTGCTGTCATATTCACCAAACTTGACCTGAGAGGGGCCTACAACCTGATCCGCATTCAGGCCGGGCACGAATGGAAGACAGCTTTCCGTACCCAATTCGGGCATTATGAATACTTGGTCATGCCCTTCAGGCTCTGCAACGTCCCTGCTACCTTCCAACATCTCATCAACAATGTATTTAGAGACTTTTTAGACGTTTTTGTGATTGTCTACCTGGACGACATCTTAATATTCTCTGGATCACTCGATCAGCATTGAGAGCACGTTTGCAGGGTTAAAGACCTAATGCACCCTGTGGGATTCTTCTATCGGAAACTCTCTCCCGCAGAAAAGAACTATGACGTTGGTGACCGGGAGCTACTCGCTATTAAAGCCGCCTTGGAGGAATGGAGATATCTGTTAGAGGGCGCTGTTCATTCGGTATTAATATATACCGACCACAAAAACCGACGGACTTTTGACAGACTTCCGCCGGACTTTTTTTTACGAACGGACTTGCCTACACATGACCGGACTATGGACGGCCTTGCCTACACACGACCGGACTTTCCGGTGGACCTATTTCCCGACGGAGTTACGGCGGACCTTCCAAATGAACGGACTTGCCCATACACGAACAAGTCTGTTCAATTTGAACGTGACTCGGGTACGACGGGACTAAAAAAGGAAGTCAATCTTCTGCAAGATTGACACCTTGCGAGCCCCGTCGCGGGGCATACCAGGCCCTTAGGTCTGGTATGGGTTTTAAGGGGAACCCCCTATGCCGAAAAAAACGGCGTTGGGTCCCCCCAAAATCCATACCAGACACCCTATCCGAGCACCATGTTGATGAGGACAAGGGCCTCTTCCCGACAACCCAAGAGGCCGAACACCGGGAGAAGAATCAAACATCGGGAGAAGAGGCCAGAGAGAGCGGAGAAGAACCGGCCATCGGGAGAAGACGCCGGAAAGAGCGGAGAAGAACCGGACATTGGGAGAAGACGCCGGAGGGAGTAAAGAAGAACTGGACATCGGGAGAAGACGCCGGAGAGACCCCCGAAGTCGGAAGAAGACCCCCGGAGCTATCTAATAAATTACTTTAAAAACCTGTGTAAATAAATAAACTTGCGCTAAATAACAAATAAATTTAAGTTGTTCCAATAAACATCCTAAATAGAAAAAATTATACCTCATAGATACACAAATAAATTGAAGTGTATAAATATGATGTGATAAACATTAAATAGTGGAAACATGAAAAGTCCATCAACACCAAAGGTGCATCAATGAATCAAAAACAAAAGCAAATGTCCTCAGTGTAACACAAATATAACATGAGTAAATAAGTGCACAGATATGTTTTGACAGTAGGGGTCAGTACAGGTGAGGTTCGGAGGTCCCTGTCTTCACCTCCCTGGATCCTAGATGATGGAGAGATGAATCACAACCTGGGGGTAAGACTCTATGTGGGAACCCTTACCAGAAATGGTGGACCCCTTTCGTTTTATCACTTACTACACAATTAGCGTCCCCTTCCTTCTCGCTTTTCCACTCGTGGCTTTGAGCCCGAGTGTGTTTCATTTCAGAGCTAGAGAGTCACTGTGTCGGGCTTTATTCCGCATCCCTGTGAACCGCTTCTACTCACCATCTGAAGAGAACAGGAGACCGGAGACACCAGAAGTTTCATCAGTCCCCCACAGAGGGCTAATCTGTCTGACTGTATGACCCTGCACTGGAAGGGGTCCACCATTTCTGGTAAGGGTTCCCACATACAGAGTCCTACCCCCAGGTTGTGATTCATCTCCTGATACAAAGGAAGAACAATAAACTGACACGTTTGGATGTGGAAATTAAGTGGATCAAAGATAAACTTTCAGCCCACATTACTAGCAAGGAATACAAAGAACGTTCTAGCAATCTAAAAAAATTACTTGAAAAAGAATTGGAACAGAAAAATAAAAAAGGAAAAAATATAACAGGGATGTGGGGGACTATAAGAATGGTTTAGTTTTTGACTGGCAGAGCAAATTACAAGTTGGGGAAGGGGACTCTGTAATCTACCCAAATGTGCCCCCCCTCTAATGGTCGGGTTTCTACGGACCAAACAGAGGGTAGAAGCAACAGTCCCTACAGACCTGGACCTAGTCAACAACATCCTATGGGTACCAGAAGGGTGTCCTATAGGTCACCTGTTAGACATTATAGATCACCTCATTCTAGATCTAGGACACCAGCTCGCCCTTCTAATGGTTTCCCAATAAAATCCTTCAACCGGAAACCTAAAAACAAAAATAAGAAATCTTCCCATTATGGACAAAGAAAGGAGCGCAATTCATATGGCGGTCCGTATGTGGATGACCATTATGGCCCTAACCCAGCTAGAAAACCATACTTGGAAGATCAGTACACTGTTCATACGTATAACAGATTTCAACCTCTTAGAGAGAGAGACCGCTATTGTGATAGTGACCATTATCCATATAGGTAAGATCACTATGCGGAATATCGGACTCCAAATAGAGGTAGAAGGCCTGACAAATCTCCTTGGTATCAGCCACCACACCCACATAACAGGGAATATGAGTCAGGCCCCCCTCAATATCCACAATGGGATGAACACCACTAGCCACAACATTGGAGTTTTCCCAGGGTGGAACAAAAGGCGCAAAGGCCCATAGAACACAGAAAGGAGTCAGAGGGGGGCGGAGGTCAAAAAACAAAAAGGAAAAGGGAGTAAAAGGACATGAAATTTTTAATTTAAGTAAGGTTACTCTTACTGACGCTGAAATTTCCCTCCTGGATAAGGGCCTTAAGTTTGCACCCCCCCGAGCTCTGAACAAATTCGAAACATATATGGATATTCATAAATACACACGGAAACTTAACATCAAAAGGTATATGCTGTCTAACCCCATCAGCTCAAGAGGGATAAATTCCACCAACATCAGGCATTTTGGCCTTGCTAATGCCTCTCTATTCAATCCTCCATGTGGCTTATCTTCATCAATTAAGGTATTTAGAGATGTGGTCTTGAGAGATTTGGACCTTTTAAAAGTCAAACAGGCTAAGATGAATAAACATCCCCAGTTGGGCTTGGATCAACTATGCAATCAGAAAGAGCTGGTGATTAGGCCTGCCGATAAAGGGGGGGGGGGATTGTGATCCTAGACAAGACAGATTATCTCACAGAACTCAATAGGATCATTGGGGATAGGGTGACTTACATGCCGCTCCCTTCTGACCCACGATTTAGATTCAAAAAAGAACTTGAGGCAATTGTCAATTATGGTTTCGATTCATGCATACTTAACAAAAAGGAGAAGTCTTTTCTTATACCCATTGCTTCTAGAATTCCCATCATATATTACCTGCCCAAAATCCACAAACATTCGGCTCACCCTCCTGGCCGACCCATTATCAGTGGGATTGATTCCCTTACCTCTCGGGCGGGTAAATACATTGATGGATTTCTCCAACCGTTAGATCTCTGCCTGCCTACATTAGAGACATGAAACATACTATCAATATCTTAAAGGATTTTGCGTACATGGAGGGCCTCTGGCTGGTCACAGCTGACGTGACGTTCCTGTACACCATAATCCCACACAATTGGGGGCTGTCGTCAGTAAACCATTTTTTAAAGAAAGACACTACATTGCCCCTTAAACAAAAAAAGTTCATCATGGAACTCTAATGGCCTGTACACACGGTCGGACATTGATCGGACATTCCGACAACAAAATCCTAGGATTTTTTCCGACGGATGTTGGCTGAAACTTGTCTTGCATACACACGGTCACACAAAGTTGTCGGAAAATCCGATCATTCTGAACGCGGTGACGTAAAACACATACGTCGGGACTATAAACGGGGCAGTAGCCAATAGCTTTCATCTCTTTATTTGTTCTGAGCATGCGTGGCACTTTGTCCGTCGGATTTGTGTACACACGATCGGAAATTCCGACAACGGATTTTGTTGTTGGAAAATTTTATAGCCTGCTCTCAAACTTTGTGTCAGAAAATCTGATGGAAAATGTGTGATGGAGCCTACACACGGTCGGAATTTCCGACAACAAGGTCCTATCACACATTTTCCGTTGGAAAATCAGACCGTGTGTTCGGGACATTAGAGTATGCCACCACACATAACTTTTTCTGGCATGGGAATAAATACTTCCAACAGAGAAAGGGTGTAGCCATGGGGGCAAAGTTTGCCCCCAGTCTGGCTAATCTGTTCATGGGCAAATGGGAGGAGGACGTCATCTATGCCGACAGAAGACCTGAATTGGTCCTTTGGGCCAGGTACATAGATGACGTCCTCCTCCTATGGGATGGCACCCGTGAGTCCTTGCAGTCGTTTATGTCCTTCCTAAACGACAATGATCGAGGCATAGAATTCAAATAATTTTTTTGGATTTGACCATTCAGAGTGAGGGTGACACACTGGTCACCTCCACCTATTTCAAAACGACCGATCGAAATTCCTTCATACCCAGAGATAGTTGCCATCATAACTCATTGTTAGATTCAGTCCCTAAAAGCCAGTTTATCCGTTTGAGAAGAAACTACACTCAAGTTGATGATTTTGATACACAAACCAAAATACTCAAAGGCAGATTATGTGATAAGGGTTACGATATAACTACCCTTAATAGTAAAATTGCGGAGGTCCGAATGGTAGACCGCGATTCACTTCTGGCAGATGAACCCATGACAGCGGAATGTGAATCTGGTGACTTTGTATGTCCCTTTATCACACGTTACTCCCAACAGCACTTTTCCGTCAAAAAACTCATACGTAAACACTGGCACACAGTCAGAAATGACCCTGTGCTGGGTTCTGTGCTCCCTGACAAGCCACGCGTAGTGTTCAGGGGTGCCCCTCCTATTAAACAATTGGTGGCCCCCACTGTCTGTGATCCACCAATCAACAAACCCATGTTTTTTCAGAATCCAGTAGGGTTTTAAAGATGTAATAACTGTGCTGTTTGTTCTATTAATGCTATTAAAACCAATAAAACCACAGAATTTACATCTAGAAAAACTAATTACACATTCCCCATCAAATCCTTCATGACATGCTCGACCCCCTGTGTAGTGTATCTCCTGACCTGCCCATGCGGGCCTTAGTATGTTGGCCGTACTGTGCGCCCCCTGCAGGTCAGGCTGAACGAGCACCTAGGTAATATCAGGAGAGGGTTTAAAGGTCATCCACTTTCTAAACATTATTTGGAGGTTCACCAACAAAACCCTAAGGGCACCTCTATGATAGGGATAGACAGGTTAAGATTGCCTTGGAGGGGTGGTCCAAAGAGACGGGCCATTTCAAAGTTATAAATGAACTGGATTTATAAAATTAAATGTTTTAGGCCTTCTTGTTTAAATGTCGATATAGAAATCAATGCTTTTATTGACAATTCTTGAATTTTGTGGCTATTACTGACTATTAATTGTCTGGCAAAAGATTTTATTGATTGTACTATTATGTACCTATAGGAGGGAGCCCAACCTCTGGGTTTATCTATAGTGGTGTAGTGGTTAGCACTCTCGCCTAGCAGTAAGAAGGGTCACTGGTTCAAATCCCAACCACGACACTACCTGCTTGGAGTTTGCATGTTCTCCCTGTGCCTGCGTGGGTTTCCTCCGGGTACTCCTGTTTCCTCCCACACTCCAAAGACATGCTGATAGGTTAATTAGATCCTGTCTAAAAAAAATTGTCCCTAGTATGTATGAATGTGAGTTAGGGACCTTAGATTGTAAGCTCCTTGAGGGTAGGGACTGATGTGAATGTACAATGTATATGTAAAGCGATGCGTAAATTGACGGCGCTATATAAGTACCTGAAATAAATAAAATATCTGCGTTCCATCTATTCCTTTGAGTCCGATATGGCGCCCAAGTTACAACGAGGCTTGGTTGTGGCCGTACGTTATTTAAGTGATGGTTCAGCACCCAGGAAGACGCAAGGTATTGCGAAAAATGTAGGGCGGTGCGTTGTGCTGACGCCATCATGCCACATGTGACCCCGGCACGCAGGTGTTTTGGTTTTTGTTTAGTTTAGCTGGCTTTTTAGCATTTGTCTGTATATGTAATCGGCGGTTATCCGCACATTTTTATATTAATAAAGCGCTTTCGTTTTATCACTTACTACATGATTAGCGTCCCCTTCCTCCTCGCTTTTCCACTCGTGGCTTTGAGCCCGAGTGTGTTTCATTTCAGAGCTAAAGAGTCACTGTGTCGGGCTTTATTCCGCATCCCCGTGAACCGCTTCTATTCACCATCTGAAGAGAACAGGAGACCGGAGACACCAGAAGTTTCATCAGTCCCCCACAGAGGGCTAATCTGTCTGACTGTATGACCCTGCGCTGGAAGGGGTCCACCATTTCTGGCAAGGGTTCCCACATACAGAGTCCTACCCCCAGATTATGATCCATCTCTCCATCATCTAGGATCCAGGGAGGTGAAGACAGGGACCTCCGAACCTCACCTGTACTGACCCCTACTGTCAAAACATATTCATCTGTGCACTTATTTACTCATGTTATATTTGTGTTACACTGAGGACATTTGCTTTTGTTTTTTGATTCATTGATCCACCTTTGGTGTTGATGGACATTTCATGTTTTTTTGTCCACTACTTAATGTTTATCACATCATATTTCTACACTTCAATGTATTTGTGTATCTATGAGGTATATTTTTTTCTATTTAGGATGTTTATTGGAATATCTTAAATTTATTTGTTATTTAGCGCAACTTTATTTATTTACACATGCTTTTCACCACAGAGATATTAGATGTTTTTTTGTTGCTGCTGCTTCCATTTAATTTTTAGCGCTGTATTTTTCTATTTATATTTTACTTTAAAAACCTGTCTAGTGTGTTTTTTTTATTGACACTTTTTCCCTAGGTGAATGGGTAGGGGTACGATGTACCCCATACTCATTCACATAGGGTGGGGGCCGGGATCTGGGGGCCCCCTTATTAAAGGGCGCTCCCGGATTCCGATAAGCCCCCCGCCCGCAGACCCCAACAACCAACGGCCAGGGTTGTCGGGAAGAGGCCCTTGTCCTCATCAACATGGGGACATGGTGCCTTGGTTGGGGGTCGCAGGGCCCCCCTCCCCCAAAACACCCACCCCCCATGTTGAGGGCATGCAGCCTGGTACGGTTCAGGAGGGGGGAGGCGCTCACTTGTCCCCACCCTCTTTCCTGACTGGCCGGGCTGCGGGCTCCGATAGGGGGTCTGGTATGGATTTTGGGGGGACCCCAAGCCGTTTTTTCGGCGTAGGGGTTTCCCCTTAAAACCCATACCAGACCTAAGGGACATCGTCGCCTCCCCCTCGCGCTCGCCGCAATAGGAAAATTTGTTTTTCCTATTGCAGCGAGTGCGAGATACAGTACCCTGCAGCCTGGTCCATCGGACCAGCATACAGATGAACGGGCTTTCCGTTAGGAACTGAGTCCGGCGGAGTTACGACGTAAAGATTTGAAGCAGGCTTCAAATCTAAAGTCCGTCGGATTTCCGACCGAAACGATCCGTCTGAAGTCCAATGCAGACCACACACGGTTGGATTGTCTGCCGGATTCGGTCCGTCGGACCAGTCCGGTCGGAAAGTCCGCCCGTGTGTGCACGGCATTAAAGTACCTAAGATCTGCTAAACGGCTGAAGCCTCGACAAGCCCGCTGGGCCCTGTTCTTCTCATGCTTCTGTTTTCACATGACCAGGGTCAAAGAATATTAAACCGGATGCGTTGTGACGCATGTATGACAACCCGAAAGACTTATCTGTTCCTGATACCATACTGCCCACAAGCAACTTCTTACTCCTGCAGACAGATCTTCTTTCCCACATCAAGGAAGCATCCTTGGACTCGTCAAGGCCTCCAGAGGTCATTCAGGGATGGCTTGTTTTGGAAGGGGAGCCAAATTTTCGTTCCTAAGGACATTCGAGTCAAAGTTTTAACCCTACTCCATGACCACCCACTGGCAGGCCACTTTGGGGTCTGCAAGACCCCTGAACTCATGCGACGCACGTTCTGGTGGCCTAACCTGAAAGACTTTTGTGAGAAATATGTCAGTTCTTGCCCTGTTTGTATCCAGAATAAGATGACAAGAAACCGAGCTTGGGGACTGTTAAAACCTCTGCCTGTACCCGATAGACCCTGGAAAATGATTACCATGGATTTTATAGTGGAGCTTCCATGTTCTGAGGGGTGTTCAGCTATTTTTGTGGTTGTAGACCGCCTATCTAAAATGGCCCATTTCCTACCCTTAAAAGGAACTCCATCTGCTATGGAAACTGCCTGCATATTTATCAGAAAGATTGTCAGACTACATGGGATCCCTGCAAACATAGTATCAGACAGAGGGGTACTGTTCACCTCATGTTTTTGGAGGGCCCTGTGTGAGATCCTAAAGATTGAGTTGGCCCTGTCCTCGGCCTATCAACCTCAAACCAATGGGCAGACAGAGAGGACCAACCAGACTCTCGAACAATATATTAGGTTTTTTACATCCTTTGTACAGGATGATTGGGTGTCCCTGCTGCCCTGTCGGAATTTGCCTTTAATAATACTAGCCATTCAGCCACTGGACAGTCCCCCTTTTTCGACAATTACGGCTTTCATTTAACTTTTCTATCTGACTTTCTTCCAGAGTCTCCAGTTCCGGCAGTGCAGGATACAGTGGAGTTCCTCAGCCACAACAACTGGGTGTTGCAGGAGGCTGTGTCCAAAGTCTAGGCAGACAACAAAAGAGCCTTCAACTGGAGAAGAACAGGGGAACTGCAGCTTGGCGATCAGGTATGGCTTTCCACCAATAATATTAAGTTGGCTTGTCCATCTAAGAAGCTTGCACCTAAGTTTATGGGACCTTTTCCGGTAAAGAAAAAAATCAACGAAGTTTCTTACGAAATAGCCCTGCCTGATTCAATCCAGTGTTCTATGCTAAAACCTGCTAAAGCGTCTGTTAAGAGGGTGAAGTGCAGCCTGGCCGGTTGGGTCCCAAAAAGGGGAGGCTTCCTTGAGGATAGAGAATCCCTAGCCTGTCCCTACTCGTCAGGAACCTTTCCCTGCCACTAATCACTTTCCCTGTCGGTCTCTCTCCCAACTCTACCCACTTGGCAAAAGTGCACCAAAACCTGGGGGCAGGGAATTATAATGACTCTGCTGATGGCTACCAGGGGTCTCATGGATGCAGCATAGCCAACCGTGAACACTGCTCCATGACTCAGGAAATCACAAGGAAACCAGGTTTCCCTTGACTTCCTCTACACTCTACAGGCTGCTGTACCATTTGTTTGAGTGAACAAGATATGGTGAAAAATACTCCTGCGCTTGTGAGATCGTTTGCTGTAAAACAAAGGTAGTATTGTAGTCAGAGGTAGGACTGGGGGAGATGATGGAGCGTGTCCCGCTGCCTTAGCTGACCAGGGGTGGTCTGGAAAGGACTGTTTAGTAGGAAGTGGATGGAAGGCGCGTGATCAGGCGCTTACATCAAGAAATGTATGGTTTATTTATGTAAAAGAATACAGACATATAGTCATATAGATATAAAATCATACAAATACTACATAATATTATAAAAAAAGGAAAAACAGGTAACAAAATAAGTACTAGGAAGTTAAAATTGGGGTGTGCCCATATTGAGGCAGGTATTTAAGAAAGGCTGACGCGTTTCGAGGAAAACCTCTTCATCAGAGCCAGGAGAACTGGAGCACAGTCTGTATGGGCCGGTAGGCCGACATGTGTACATGGGGAGAGGTGGTGTGGCGAGTAGGAGGATGTGTCCTGTGATGGACAATTGATTATTCCAAGTTCCATACCCAGGTGTTCTATGGATGAAATTAGAATGTAAATAGATTGTATTTTCTTTTTGCGGTGCTGTTAGGCTGTCAGATGTGCCTGTCTCAGGAGAAGTGTGTAGACACAGCTGCAAACTGTAGAGATCCTTCGGAGTGGAGAGCCGTGTGATCCTGGCAGCGGAAGGGGGGGTGGAAAAGGGAGGAGGTGTCCTTGATGCAGCTGATGCCTGGATAGAAAGCGTCTTGCTGCCTAGGGATAGGAAAGGTTAGGTTTTCTATCCCTAGGCAGCAAGACGCTTTCTATCCAGGCATCAGCTGCCTCAAGGAGACCTCTTCCCTTTTCCTCCCCCCCTTCTGCTGCCAGGATCACACGGCTCTCCACTCCAAAGGATCTCTACAGTTTGCAGCTGTGTCTACACACTTCTCCTGAGACAGGCACATCTGACAGATGAAAAACTGACAAACAGACAGCATGTGTGAAAGGGGCCTAATAAAACAATTCACATCCCATTTCTCCTCTTTGTCTGTCTCTGGATCTAGAGCAGGGGTCTCCAAACTGTGGCCCAAGGGCCAGATGTGGCCCCTTGCTAGCCCTTATCTGGCCCTTGGGGCACAATTCCTCCCACTGATACGAGCCACCATTCCTTCCATTGACACCAACAATGGGGCACTATATCTTCCACTGATACCAATGATGTGATACTATTCCTCCTACTAATAGGGGGAATACTCCTCCTCCTATTGACCACCAACCCTGAGGCCATGTTTATGCTCACTGATGCTGGCCCGTGACATTTTCTGCCCCTGCTGGTCACAAATTCTGGCCCTCCTAAAGTCTGAAGGACAATAAAGTGTCCCTTTGCTTGAAAAGTTTGAAGACCCCTGATCTAGAGGATGGATTATATCTCAATAAGGATGTGGTGGTTTTGGCTTCCTTGGCTGCTGGACTTTGATCATCTGGTCTGCATTGTCTATGTTCATAGAGCTGTGTCTTGTTGCCTTATGGCTCTCCTCTGGGGTGCGTCGATTTATTCTTGGTTCAAGTGTTCTATCTCTTCTTCATCATTTTGCTCGGGCTCTGGTTCACTTTCTTCCCTTGCATTTGCATTTTCTCCATCATTTCTTTGAACAGGGTTCATTGGAATGCTGGCATCTACAGCACATATTTAAAATAATAAGTTAAACATCAGTAGTGTAAATGAAAATGTATTTAATTATGTATACTGTATACAGCACAATAAAAGAATGATAAAACGGAATGCCATCTGTAGAAGCATTCAAAATGCCGAAAAGGGGTTACAGCAGGTTCAGATAGTTTGAACACAGAAAAATGAGGAAGGAAAGAAAAAGCTACAAGGGGTGGTAGCAAACTGTTATACACTATATCACCAAAAGTATTGGGACCGCTGCCTTTACACACACATGAACTGTGATGGCTTCCCAGTCTTAGTCCGTAGGGTTCAGTATTGATTTGGCCCACCCTTTGCAGCTATAACAGCTTCAACTCTTCTGGGAAGGCTGTCCACAAGGTTTAGGAGTGTGTCTATGGGAATGTTTGACCATTCTTCCAGAAACGCATTTGTGAGGTCAGACACTGATGTTGGACGAGAAGGCCTGGCTCACAGTCTCCGCTCTAATTCATCCCAAAGGTGTTCTATCGGGTTGAGGTCAAGACTCTGTGCAGGCCAGTTAACTTCCTCCACCCCAAACTTGTTCATCCATGTCTTTATGGACCTTGCTTTGTGCACTGGTCCAAATCCTTTGGTGGAGAGGGGGAGATTATGGTATGGGGTTGTTTTTCAGGGGTTGGGCTTGGCCCTTTAGTCTCAGTGAAGGGAAATCTTAAGGCATCAGCATACCAAGACAGTTTCGACAATTTCATGCTCCCAACTTTGTGGGAACGGCCCCTTCCTGTTCCAACATGACTGGCCTGCACAGAGTCCTGACCTCAACCCTTTGGGATGAATTAGAGTGGAGACTGTGAGCCAGGCCTTCTCATTCAACATCAGTGCCTGACAAATGCGCTTCTGGAAGAATGGTCAAAAATTCCCATAGACACACTCCTAAACCTTGTGGACATTCTTCCCAGAAGAGTTGAAGCTGTTATAACTGTAAAGGGTGGGCCAACTCAACATTGAACCCTATGGACTAAGATTGGGATGCCATTAAAGTTCATGAATGTGTAAATATAGTGTATATCCCTGTGCTAGAGGGAATATATGTACCAAAGGGTGCCTAGCAAGAAATGGAGAGGTGACATAGAAGGGTTTTGTTTTGGCGACATGATTGCCTTGAGTGCAGCAATCCAGGTATCAACAAAATATATGAATCTACTTTGTGTTCTTCAGATGTCTTTGTATGCCCCAGCAGTGACATCAGTGGCGGCTGGTGCTCAATATTTTTTGGGGGGGCACAAACATACTTAAAAATTGTGAAAAAAAAAACATCAAACGCAGCCACTGTGCCCATCAATTGCTGCCACTGTGCCATCAAATGCTGCCACTGTGCCATTGAATTCTGCCACTGTGACTCCCCCAGCCCGGTCGTCATCTGCCGAGCACTCACCCTGTCTTGGTGGGGCAGCGGGTGATACCGGCTAGGAGTGTCCTCCATGCATCTCCTCCCGGCGTCTCCTCCCGTCCTCTCCTCCTGATAGGCGTCCAATCACAGCGCCTGTCGTTTCAGCCAATCAGGTGATGGGTAACAGACCCGAACACCTGATGGGCGGAGAGGCGGTTCAGTGTTCGCTTTTCTAACACACCTGGGTGGACTAATAGAGCGTATGGCTCTAATCAGGTGCTTCAAAAGCCCCCCACCGCTGTAATTCAGGCGCCCGGTGCCCGAAAAGGGTCCGGGCGCCTGAATAGAGGGTGGCAGTGGCAGCCATAGATAGATTCATGCTTTTCTTAAATCTATCCATTGGTCATAGAGGGGGTGGCTGGAGAGGGAGGGCGGTGCCCGTGCGCCCTTATGGATGCACCACCACTGAGTGACATCATTACTGAGCTGTACATAGCTTATGCAGAGAACAGAGCTGCAGGAGGGGCCCAGCAGGCTCCACCCACCACAGGATGCCTGTGGAAAATTACAGGAGGGGGCGGAGACAAGACCAGTCATCCTGCACAAGGAGAGAGCAGCAGTGAGCGGTCTTTATTACAGGAAGTCTCACACTGGATCACTGCACAGATCTGGAAGAAATACACAAAGCACACAGAGGTTCAAATAAGATATCTCTTATATGCATAAAAAAGGTACCTAGCATGAGAGTGAAGGGATAATGTTTTGGTGACCAGATTGCTAAACTTCCACTGCAATCACCTAAATATGTCTCTTCTATTTAGAAAATGTCTACTCCAGAGTTCAGCTTTAATCATACAAAGTTATTTTTAACATCTGCTTGGTGCACCCTGAAACATATTTACTATACCTCCCAAATGTCCCTGATTTGGAGAGGCTTCCCTATAATGGAACCAAATCTTTCTGTCAGTACCTGTGAAACTATATCTACATACATTGTATGCAAATGGGGACAAAAGCGAATATAACTATGCCAACACATTTCAGGGGCCACACAATCCCCCTTCATCAGGGATGGGTGAAGTGGCAGAAAGCTAAATGGACTCAAAAGCACTCCTAAGCAGACTGATTTGCAGGCAGAGGATGTTACAGACAACAGTCAGTGCTGTGTTCACAGTAGAGTTTAAAGGGCATGTCATGCGGAAGGTTACATCCACATTAAGCAATTATAAATGTATGTATAGATGTATATAGCTGTGGGATCTTAGGACCCAGTAGCAACGATTCCTGTGCTTATAAGCCCTCATTCAACATGGCCCCCGTCAGGCCTGAAGAAGGAGCGCATGCTCCGCAAACGCGTCGCCTATTGGTTCTCCTCTACCTGGAAGTGACGACATCCCTCGGCTCCCTGTGAGTGTTCCAGACCCAGGAAGTGTCGGCGATCACCGGCGCAGACCGTTCTGAGTCACCAGCAAGCAGCCTCATGAATGCATCTCCTTCATGGATGTTTGGCATATTGTGCCTAAATGCTTGTTACTACTTTACTCTTGTGAGTACCCATATCTATTTGTGAAAATAAATCTACTTTCATACTGCACTTAGAGTGGGGCCTGTGTTTTATTCTCAGCTGTCCACAAGGTTTAGGAGTGTGTCTATGGGGATGTTTGACCATTCTTCCAGAAGCGTACTTGTGAGGTCAGGCACTGATGTGGATGAGAAGGCCTGGCTCGCAGTCTCCGCTCTAATTCATACCAAAGATGTTCTACTGGGTTGAGGTCAGGACTCTGTGCAGGCCAGTGAAGTTCCTCTACCCCCAAACTCGCTCATCCATTTCTTTAGGTACCTTGCTTTGTGCACTGGTGTGCAGTCATGTTGGAACAGGAAGAGGCCATCCCCAAACTATTCTCACAGATTTTGGAGCCTGAAATTGTCCAAAATGTCTTGGTATGCTGACGCCTTAAGAGTTCCCTTCACTGGAACTAAGGGTCCAAGTCCAACCAGTGAAAAACAGCCACACACCATAATTCCCCCTCCACCAAATGATTTGGACCAGTGCACAAAGCAAGTTCCATAAACACATGGATGAGTGAGTTTGGGGTGGAGGAACTGACCTCAACCCGATAGAACACCTTTGGGATGAATTAGACTGGAGATTGCGAGCCAGGCCTTCTCGTCCAACATCAGTGCCTGACCTCACAAATGCGCTTCTGGAAGAATGGTCAAACATTCCCATAGACACACTCCTAAACCTTGTGGACAGCCTTCAAAGAAGAGTTGAAGCTGTTATAGCTGCAAAGGGTGGGCCAACTCAATATTGAACCCTACGGACTAAGACTGGGATGACATTAAAGTTCATGTGCGTGTAAAGGCAGGTGTCCCAATACTTTTGGTAATATAGTGTAGGTGCAGTTTTGCCATAGTCATGTGATATTTGGTTTCAAAGACCAAACAGTTGAGTCATTAAGAACGATGTTGTTTCCTACCTGCTCTCCCTGGTGTTTGTTTTTTCCTAACAAACCAAATGGCTATGGCTATGGCTATGGCGGCTAATAGCAAGACGCAAAGAATAATAGTTGCAATTTTATATTGTTCACAGTCATTGGTACGAGGTAAGGAGGACATCTTTTCATCTGCAGAAAGAAAAATGTTTACCTGTAGATTAAACTTCAAGGTGTTTCCTAATTAACCACAAACATAAAAGTCGAAGATAAGCAGGTAAAACAGAGAGTAGGGATAGAGAAGTGAAGAGCAGTCGGACACGGTGAATACTGTAATGTTCAATTCTCTCATTTGTCCCAGAGAGGTTAAAGTCATAAAAATGGTTTCATACCAACCTTTGTTAACCCCTCCCTGCCCAGCCCCAGTATCCCTTTTAGTCAATGTTTATGCTTGCAGTAGGGGACTGGCTACCCAATCACGTGATTGGCTGTCACAGTGGTCACAAAATTGGGAGCCCATCCCACTGGTTCCTGAACACTCCTAGAGACCAAGAACTGTCCATGACCGCTCAGTCTCTGTGCTGGGAGTGTGTAGTGAGCACAGAAACCTCGGCTGTCCATGAACGTATATGTTTGCCATGTGGGCTTTAAGGGCCACCTTTTTTTCTGCTGCACATATACATTACGTGGGTGATAAGAAGATAACCTTTTTACCCCAGAGGAGCTCTTAAAATAGTTTTCAGCTCTAGGATAACCTCTGCTAAAAACAAGTGGGAAGAATGCCCCTTACATTGGTGGACGGTAAGAAGAATGTCACACTTACAGACAACTAAAAAGGGTCCCTGGTGTTATGGCATTGGGTCTATCAAGTGGCATTGTCCCAAGAACTATGAAGGCACCATAAAATTGGATGTCAGTAATCCACAACTCAAGGTCCCCTAGAAACCTGTAGAGCAAGGGTAGGCAACCTTAGAGAGGTGAGAGATCCATACCTCCCTACAGTCCTCGATCGATTGGGACTTTCCCACATTTACAAGTTTGTCCCTGTCCCGCGGTGCAGGGGCTTTGTCCCACATTATTCTGTTGATTAATGTTGCCTTCTAGCTCAATAGGATCTGCAGCAGTGTGCACATTCAGAACAGCCAGAGATTGGTGAGCAAGACGGCTGGGTGTGCACTGTGCAGCCCCCATGAGAGAGTGCAGCTGTCAGATCCAAGTTGTGATGTCGGGTGTGGGTGGGACTGCGACCCAGACCCACCCCCTCTGTAAAGCAACCACTGCATAGGGAGAGAGGCATTTGTACTTCAAGGTCTCTCAAAAATTATTTAACCACTTCCTGTCCAGCCTATAGCAGATTGACAGCCGGGCGGTGGTTCAGTTATCCTGACTGGGCGTCATATGACGTCCAGCAGGATAACAGCCGCCGCATCGCAGCGATCAGTGGAGCGGTGTGTCAGTCTGACACACCGCTCCACCGATCTTGGTAAAGAGCCTCCGGCGGAAGCTCTTTACCACGTGATCAGCCGTGTCCAATCGCGGCTGATCACGATGTTAATAGGAAAAGCCGTTGATCGGTTCTTCCTCACTCGCGTCTGACAGACGTGAGTAAAGGAGAGCCGATCAGCGGTTCTCCTGACAGGGGGGGTCTGGGCTGATTGTTTATCAGCGCAGCCCCCCCTTGGATGCCCACACTAGACCACCAGGGAAGCCGCCAGGACCACCAAGGAAGGCGGCAACATGTGGATGGCCAAGTTTGTATCCTATGGCCATCCACATGTGCAAATTATGCCCAATCTGTGCCAATCAGTGCCCACAAATGGGTACTGACTGGCACCATTATATATCAGTGATGCCCAGCAATGCCACCCATCAGTTTCATCAGTGCCACCAATCAGTGTCATTAGTGCCACCCATCAGTGTCCATCGGTGCCACCTGTCAGTGCCCACCAATCAGTGCCCATCCATGCCACCTATCAGTGCCACCCATAAGTACCCATCAGTGCCACCCATAAGTACCCATGAATGCCACCTACGAGTGCCCATCAGTGCCGCCTATGAGTGCCCATCAGTGCCACCTATGAGTGCCCATCAGTGCCGTATACCAGTGCCACCTATCAGTGCCCATCAGTGCCACCTATCAGTGCCCATCAGTGCCGCCTATCAGTGCCCATCATCAGTGCCCATCAGTGCCACCTCATCAGTGCCACCTCCTTGGTGCCACCTCATCGGTGCCCATCAGTGCATCCATATCAGTGCCTGTCTTAAAGAAGAAAATGTACTTATTTACAAAACATTTTAACAGAAACAAAGAAAAGCTTGGTTTTTTTTCAAAATTTTCGGTCTTTTTTTATTTGTTGCGCAAAAAATAAAAACCGCACAGGTGATTAAATACCACCAAAAGAAAGCTCTATTTGTGGGAACAAAATGATAAAAAATTTGTTACAGTGCAGTTACAGGGTACAGTGTTGCATGACTGTGCAATTGTCATTCAAATTGCGACAGCGCTGAAAGCTGAAAATTAGCCTGGGCAGGAAGGTGTCTAAGTGCCCTGTATTGAAGTGGTTAAGCACCCCCAAAATTTACATTAGTATTTGTAGATGTTACTGTGTTTTTTTTTTTGTTTTTTTTTATGTCATTGCCTGCATATCCTCTATTGCTGCCTGGAAACTGGGGACTATTTTTTTTCTTGTGGAGGGATACAGCAGCCTGGCCGCATAATCTGATGATCTTTACTTAGACCCCGCAAGAAGATTTCAGAGGTGGATTTATATACAATCTCTTTTCTGCCTCCTCAGCCAATGGGAAACACTGTACCCGGCCCGCCTTCTTTGACTTTTAAAGCAGAGTTCCACCCTAAGAATTTTTTACATTAAAAGACTCCTTTTAACCTAGAAAAAATCATTTGGAGGGAAACATTTTTTTATACTTATCAGAAAGGGCCTGTTGCTATGTAGTCCTGGTAATCTGCCACTTCCTGATCCGTGGAGTTCCTCGAGACTTCCTCCCTAAACTGTGCTCCTGGGAAATGACACATCATTTCCCGGGAGTTTGTGGGCAGTACTGTGCTCGGCGCTACGGCCGTTGAATCGTGCATGCGCGAGATCGAGAGGTGCCTGCTGGTTACCCAGCATGCACCTCTCCCAAGGTATTCCTTCACATGCCCACATTGAGGATAAAAACGGCCACAGTCGGGGGCATAAAAGATACAGGTAATATAAATATATATTTTAAAAAGCGATCTTGATCATTGTATTGTCTTTTTGAAATTTAATTGCAATAATAGTAGGATGCAAAAAAAAAAAGAATTTATTTTTTCGGCAGAACTCCGCTTTAAGAAGAGGAGATGTCGGCAGCTGCATTGAAGGGGGAGAGAGAGGAGAGAACACAGCCTGCTATGGGGACACACTGTAAGGAGCAGACAGATTCCTCAGCCCCAGCACTGACAAACAGTGAGTTGTGTTACCCTGCACTGCTGCCAGCATGGAGCTCCAGAGAACAAAATCGTTCATCCAATCCCTCCAGGCTTGTATACTGACACCAGCAAGACTTGTGATAAAGATTGTCTGTGGGGTATACAGAACACAGACAGAGACTGTATTCCTTCCTGCCAGCACAAGTCATATGGTACTTACAGAGACTCTTATGCCCTGTACACATGACAGGTTTTGGCGTCGGAATAAACTCTGAAGGTTTCTCCGACGGAACTCCAACGGAATTCCGCTCAAGCGGTCTTGCATACACACGGTCACACCAAAGTCCGACCGTCCAGAACGGACGACGGGACTAGAAAAAGGAAGTTCAATAGCCAGTAGCCAATAGCTTCCGCCTCGTACGTGTTTCAGAGCATGCATCGTTTTTGGTCCGTCGGAACAGCATACAGACGAGCGGTTTTCCCGATAGGAATTGGTTCCGTCGGAAATATTTAGCTAGGTCCGTCAGAATTTTTGAAAAAAAAAGTCAGATGAGGCATACACACGATCAGAATAGATGATGAAAAGCTTCCATCTGACTTTTTCTGTCGGACATTCCGCTCATGTGTATGCGACATAACAGGGAGAAAATAATCTGTGATGTCTGAGTGTTCTGTCCATCCATCCATCCATAAATTTAACATTAATGTTGCTGGTGTCACAATACAAGAAGAATGTATTGAAAAATGACAGGATATTGTCTGGTGGCATTCTACTAAACCTATGTTTAATACACTTTAGTAACAAGGGCTCTTGAATGTAGCGCCCTCCTGATCCCTTCACTGAGTACGTAGTGCACTCCTAATCTCTGCATTGTGTACCTAGCGCACAACTCATGATCTCTGCATTGTGTGCATAGTGAACCCTGCGCATTCCTGAGCCCTTCACTCTGCACGTAACGCATTCCTGAACTCTGTACGTAATGGACTGAATCCTTCTGCACTTCCATAGTTCATGCAAGACCATTTGTAATGAAAGCTTTTCATTCTTTTTGAGTGTCCCTCATTCTGAAGTTCAAAAGTTGGGAGGTATGGAGATCTACCTGAATAATGTGGGAAAAGTCAAGAATCAACGGGCACAGTGTCCTGTTGGTAGGTCCAGTTCACAGCAGAGCGTGGTTACAGGAAAGGTGCGTTCAGAGCGCGCTTCCTGCACTGCAAACCACACTGCCTTTGGATCTGCTGTGGGTGGCAATACATTGTTAATGGCTCCCCAATTGCACATTGCAAATGTAGTACATTTGCCTGCACCAGATTGCATGCAGTATCATACAATTTGGTGCACTGTGTTTTTGAAAAGTAGTGTTTTTTTGTGTGCAATACACATCCCATTTAAATGAATGGACACTGAATCACACAGGAACACAGACTCCTACCCCCTTTAGCTGCAGAGGCAGCAGCCGAGGTTATACACAATGGCAGCCCATCCATAAGGGGCACAGGGGCGCTGCCCCTCCTAATCCATGTGCCCGGCCCCTAATCTACATGCAGGGCACTGGGTGCATGTATTTCAATGGGCTTTTTTTTTTAAGTACATGAATATAACCTGAGGCTGGAATTGGCTTAAAAAAAGGGTGGGGGAGGGGGGAGGGGAGCACTGCGCCATGAGTTCACCCAGTTGTGTGACAATAGCGAATTAATATTCGCTATTGTCTTCCTGATTCTCCTCCCAGCCAATCAGGAAGCGGGTCCTGAGACCTGATTTTCCAGGGAGTCCTAAGTCCCACTTCCTGTTCAGCCGGGAGGAGAAGCAACAGCCGTGGCTCTTCTTCTGGGGTAGCTGCAGCAAGGAGCAGCAGCTCTACCCCTGATCCTTGTCATCTGCCTCTTAAGGTAAGGAGGCCTCTAATCGCTGCCACCCTGTCCGTCTCCCGCGGGTGGGGGGGACCGCTCCTCTTTCCATCCAACTCCAGGGGGGGACGGGGATTTGGAGGGTGGTGGTTGCCATTAGATTGCCACAACCCCCCAAAATATTGAGCACCAGCCACAACTGGTACACATGCTGCGGCAGAAGTTGTACTACCTATTATCGATTGCAACCCATTCAAATGAATGGCACCTCTCCACAAATGCCCCACAACCATGTGCTTTGCATGCAGTTGCAGCATGCCAGTGCAGGGTCAAAGGCAGAGGCGTAGCTTGAAGCTTGTGGGCCACTACTTCCAACATGCGTGCAGACACATCCACCGCACACCAATATACACAAAGTGGCTTAAGAGTTTTGAGTTCCTCTTTACATCAGAGGCCAGGGATCACTGCTGGAGAATCAGAGGACAGGGACACCTGGCAGCTCACTTGGCAGAGGTCCTTTCCCATCCCAGCACTGTATACAGCTCCCCCACACTGCACAGGGCTAAAATCACATTCCTTTACACACAGTCTGTCTTCACAGGGTGTATCTGGCTTTTATGTTGCCCTTCTGACCTGTGAAATTCTCTGGTTGGAATGGCAGTGTAGTTGCAGTAGGCAGATACACCCTGTGCAGATCGTGGATAACTGGCTATGTTGTAAAGGAATGTGATTTCAGCCCTGCGGAGGAGGAGCAGTATAGAGTGCTGTAATGGGAAAGAAGCTCAGCAGCCAGGCATAGCATGCAGGGTGGAGGGGGTGGTCAGGGGGCTTGGGGGGACAACTTAGATCTGGGAGGGCAAAACCATGTGACACAAAATCTGGAGCCTGAAGCCCTTCAGGGGCCCCCCGAGGAGGTGTTAAGGGATTTGTTTTAGCAATTTCTGAAGGTTTTTCTGTCAGTGTTGGCAGGTGTTGGGTGAAGGTCACATCCCAGAGGTGTGTGTCTTTTCCCCAGTTGTCAGGGAAGTGGGGTAAGTAGACATCCCCAGGTGAAGGGGTACAGAGAATCCCAGCTGGTGACTAGGAGACACTGAGCAGTGTCATACCTCACCAGTGACATCGGTCCCATCATGGCTACAGGATGGCACTCTCCTCCTCTTGCCTCGCTGAGCTTGGTTACCATTCTATGTTGCCAGCACACAGCACAGACACTTCCCCATCCTGGGCTGTTCTCACCTTGTGCTCCTCCCCATTCAGGAAATGGCTCACAGCTTCTCCCCAGCCAATGGGAACAGAGGGGTGTGGACTGTGGAAGGCAAAGTAGAAGCCCAGTACTGGAGCGTGGCTGTGGGGCACTAGGGCAGATCGAAGCTGGATTTTTTGGAGGATATGATAATATGACAGGGAGGCTGCAGGGGCCCCCTGGAGCTAGGTGCGGGGTTGCGATTGTGACCCCCTGCAACCCCTTATGCTACGCCCATGGTCCAAGTGGTTAAAGCAGGTGGTAAGTAGGAGATACAACACCTCCTTACCACCTTATCATTGTACTGCACAGGGTTGCAAGGTTTCTGCAGCCTCCAATGGTTGTTAGTTTACCACTCTGTGGCTGGGCAAGGTATTTACTACAAGGGACCTAGGAAAGCAGAAGCCAGTGGGCAGAGTGTAGAACAGTATGCTGGAGAAGTGTGTTTCCTCCTATGCAGTTCACTTAGTGAGTGTTTCAGGTCCTGTTCTGCAAGACCGCGGCACTGAGTGTGCAGCACAATGTGCCCCTTCCACACATGTGAGCGCTACTCCCGGGGGCACCTTTCCCATCCAGGCGCAACCTTTTCCTAGGCCAGATACAGAGAGGCGGAGGGCAGTTTGTATCACTCTGCTGGAGTGTGGCCGCCTTCTCACTCCAGCAGTGCAGGCTCCGCTCTTCACTGTTCTGGAAAATGGCGGGTCGGCAAGCTCAGGGTGCGATCTACCAGTCACCTGGCTGTGATCGACTGGTAGATTGCGATCAATGGGTTGCTAGCCCCCGCTCTTGAGGAACTAAAGGTTTCCACAGTCACTGCTTCTTTGCTGCGCCACCTGCTCAGCCACTATGAATGAAGAAACACAGCACTATGACTGTGTAGACTCTCGTTACTCCACATGGAGTCCGCCTGCTCAGCGGGGAATCTGTCTGCTGATCCCTGCTCCGCTATGCAGAGGGGACACAGACACAGCCCTCTCTCCTCTATTGGTGGTCAGATGTAAACAAACCGCCTGTCAGTTTGCACCTGACTGCCATCCGATCCACCAGATGAAAGGGGAATGGAGCAGATCGGATTGGATGTCGGCACTAGGTGGGTGCAAATGGACTCGTGTGAAAGGAGTCTTTATGGTTCTAAGGATTCTCTCCCTGCCATTATGTTACAGCACTGGGCTGTTTACCAAGCACTAGGACATTGCATAGAACTAGTCATATACTCTTCGGTACTTGGTTATTGGGCATTTTCTCTACTCCCTGGAAGTGAAAAAAGGTGCATACAATATGTGATGAAAAAAAAAAACCCAGCAAAAAAGGGGTGAATTATAATGTAAAACACGGGTATATATTAAGCTGTAATGATAGAGTTTATGCACACAGACAGAAGGCAATAACCAAGACCAACAGACAGGAAATTGGAATCAAGGCTGGATATTGAATCTAAAGTACTGTATATAGCAGTGTTTCCAACCGCCAGTATTTTTACTGGCAGCCAGTAAAAAATGGACACTTTTCTTCTGCCAGTAAATGCCAGTAAAAGAAAAATGTTGCCAGTAAAAAATATGGCTGTGACGCTTGGATGAGACCATCCAAATGCTTGCTACAGTGTGTTCGGACTGTGCCGGCAGTGTGTCACGTGACATCATAGTGCAAGGGAACAGAGCAGCCGGAGCCTTATGTGCAGGTCTGTGGAACGGGAAGGAAGGCAAGCCGGGAGTGGACTGAAAGGACCACCTGGCATGCAGAGAGTGGGGGTCACTGTCACTCAGGAGGGGACGTGGTGTCACTAGGGTTGGTGTCACCTGGTGCACTAAACTTTGGTGTCACCCCCCCCCCCCCGGGGCCACTGAGCAATCCGGGGCTCTGAGCAAGCTAGCGCATCAGCACAGCTCTCCCCCCTGTGTAATCCCCTTAATGTAACCCTCCCCCGTGCAATTCTCCCTAAAGGCGACGCCACTGCGTGTCATGTTGGTGAGGTGCCATCATCATCTGTGCTGCTGCACACTGCTGTCTGTGTCATTTTAAGAGTCAATTTCATGTGTGTGTGCCGCCCATTCTAATTTCTTGATCTCTCGATTCCTGTCCCTGAGCTACTTACTTTATCGAAAATAAAATAAGAAATATGTTTTTGCCTTAATATCTATCCTAAATCACATTGCTAATTGCATATTGTACTTATTTGTAGCCTAAATACTGAAATTTGCACTTAAAACTGGCATTTGGTAACTTTTGGATATGCCAGTAAAAACTTGACTGTGCCAGTAAATTTTGGGTGTTGTGTCAGTGAATTTCAATCTGGTAGGTTGGTAACACTGGTATATAGTTAAGAACAGACTTAAAGTTGAGGGCAACAGATGGAAGAAATGTATAATATATACAGGTACAGATTGATATACCTATAAATAGGAGTTTAACAACTTCAATACCGGACACTTTTACCAGTTTTTAGCTTTCAGCACTGTTGCACATTCAATGATAATTGCACGGTCATGCAACACTACTCATATGACGTTTTTATAGTTTTTTTGAGACAGAGCTTTCTTTTGGTGGTATTCAATCACCACTGGGTTGTTTTTATTTTTTGCTAAAAAAAACAAAAAACACTGAATATTTTGGAAAAAAAATGTTTTTCTTAGTTTCTGTTGGAAAATTTTGTAAATAAGTAGTTTTTCTCCTTCACCGATGGGCACTGATGAGGTGGCACTGATGGGTAGGCACTTATATGCCACACTGATTGGCACTGATAGACCACATGGATAGATGGCACTGATGTGTACTGATGAGATGGCACTGATATGCAGCACTGATGGGCCACATGGATAGATGGAACTGATGTGCACTAATGGGCACAGATGAGACGGCACTGATGGGTAGGCACTGATATGCAGCACTGATGGGCCACATGGATAGATGGCACTGATTTACACTGATGGGCACTGTTGGGGCTGCACTGATAATCAGTGTCCTGATTTGCTGTGCAGGTCTCCCCTGTGAGGAAGGTTAGGGTTCATGCACACTGGACTCTCCCTAGGTGCCTCTCTCTGGCAGCAGAAAAACGATGGACACTGGTAAACGCATGTCATGTTTAGCAGCATCAAGCACTTGGGCGTTGATTCATTTCACTGGGCAAAACTAGCCACTGAAAATAATTAATGCACAAGCGCTAAATGTGCTTAGCGTTAACACGCGTTTACATGCATTTTTGCTCTCCTCTCCTGAACATGATTCTGCGTTCAGGAAAGAAGCATTCACTGCCTTTAAATGCTGTTGCTCCTAAACTCTGGTAAAAGCCTATGTGTGTATGGACACATAGGCTTTTATAGAGTTGTGTTCAGGGGCTTAGGCAAAAAATGTAGGTTTTAGGAGCAGTGCATGTGCATGAGGCCTAAGATCGACTTCTATCGAGTGGGAGTGACGACACATTGATCAAAATTCGACTGATCTCTGCTGAACCAGACAAAATTTGGTCCATTTATGGACAGC